>CM056383.1:70454132-70532734 GCA_029718625.1 Synaphobranchus kaupii
TAAAGGCCTGTCCGTATCAGTGACTTTCTAAACAGTGAGTGATGAAAGTTAGGCGTCTATCTGCATGCCTGAATGATTAAGGGGTCCTTGCTGTCTGCAGGTTGTGTAACGAGAAGCTGTCCTGCCCGCTGCCTATCTTCTGGTCATCGTGGGGCTCCTGGACCAAGTGCAGTGCGGAGTGCGGGGGAGGGGTCCACTCGCGGGTCAGGAGCTGCGAGAACGGAAACAGCTGCCCCGGCTGTGCGCTGGTATGACTCCATTACCCACAATCCTCTCTGTTGTGAAGCACGGTTATCTTGTCTGTGGGGCACCATAGAACTCTAACATATACATTCTATGGTCAGCACTCCAGCATTGTGTATGCCATATACGTATATATATGGATATATATAATAAGTATGTGTGTATACAGTATATATATCCAAATTCAGCTCAGTTGTTCATGTCCACGTATCATTGATGGAGAGGCTATTTGTCTTTTATTCGATGTGTGACTTGATTGCTCAATGCAAGTGATCTTTATCCATTTGATATTGTAGATTATTTAATGTAATATATTGACTATTTAAACTGTGAAGAGGCACTCGGGGAGTTGTTTTAGCCGTGTAACTCCATTGCCTGTTGTAGTAGCTCGCTAATGTTAGCTTAGTTAACTATTGCTACAAAGCCCCGTTATCGATGTGCGGCAGCATTAGTTTATTGGCTAGTAATGAGAATACAGAGAAAATCTTGCTCTATAGAAATCTGCATTTTCAAAATGGGCCGTGAAAATTCAATTAATTTTCACAATTGTAGAGAAATTGACACTCATGATGATCTATTAATAAATCAGACATGGGATGTGGTTCATTTATGAATTTAATAAACACTTAATAAATGCATCAATATAAAATAATTTGACTTGACTTGGAACTGTCATACTGGTGTTGCCTGCGTCAGGTCCCATTTCCCCTGGGCTGGCCCTGTCCAAATGTTGAGCTCTCGTGATCGATATACTTGTTTTGTTTACGTGCTCAAAGTCAAACCTGTCTATCAGATCCATAGTCTTGTGTGCAGTTTGGATTCAGGATGAGTTAATGCAAGCCATGGATGGTTCCCAGCTGACTGTACTGAAGATATTGCAAATCTTAATCTTCAATGGTTTTGTGAATCGATACAGAGATCTCAAAGTGAATTGAATGTCAGGATTAACATGCCACGTTTTCAGGACACAACATACATTTTTCTCCTGCATTTTTTACATTTTTTTTTAAAGAAAAAAAAACCTTTTTTCTGCCCATCCCAACATCCAAGATGCATTCCATCATCACTTCAATTTCTACCAAAAATTTATTTGAACATTAAATAAAGTAATCCCTTTATACATAGTCTACTGACGAAACTGTAAATATATACTGTTCTTGAAAAGACTGAATAGTAGTGTATTTGTTTTTACAGTAACCATGGCTGTCATTTGACCTGTGTTTCTGTGACTTCAGTAAATGTTGTGGTCTGAGCTATTGGCCCTGGTACTGAAGTGTAGCTTTAGGCATGAAAGGGGTGTTACTCTGATTTTTAAACCTATTTTTTCTCTCTATCTTTTCTCTCTCCCTCTCTCCCTCTCCCTGCTGTTCCCAAGAAGCTTTCACAGTAGACTTAGCCTGAACCTACACCTCTTTAGGAGCTGAAATCTTTCAAGATTTAATTAAACAAATTAAGAATTCAATTGAGAGTCTTATTGTATTAAGCAGCTGAACACCCAGCCGTAGAGCGGAGACAGTCGTTTGGGGCAAGGTTTTATTAGCTCAGCTCACAAGCAAAACGCTGACTCACTTTTAACAGGGAAAAAAACAACTACCACAAATAATGTGTAGTAGAGGCAGAAACTGTGGGTGCTTTCAAGACCAGGCTTGACATGGTGCTGGATACTATGTAGTCCCTAGCGGAGCGCTAGGTATCCTTAAATGACCGGCATTGTTGGGATTAATGGCCTGTTCTCGTCGTTATGTTATGTTACGTTACGTTAAGTAAAGATTTTTTTAAAATTTCCAATAAAATCATCATTTCATTGAATTGAATCAAACATTACATATTTAAAAACACATTCACACAGATTAGATTCCCTTTGTTTTTTGTTTTTTCCCATTAAAATACACTTCAATAGCACATCAACACATCACAATACAACACAGTACATGCAAAGATTGCCACGCAGGACCAACCAAAAAGGACATAAGAAGAAGAAAAAAAAAAAGGAAGTAGATGGAAAAGGGAACAAAGCGGTTCCTGGGTTGTTGGGCGGGCAAATGTTCTGTTTTTAATTTCTCTCTCTTCCTTTGGGATGAAGGGGGTGGACTAAATGATCAGTTCTTTCCAATGGTCCACCCCCCATTTCTCTCTCGCCAGACGCTTGTCCTTTACAAAATCCACCATAACGCCGTCCTGGAGGAGGTTTTGCGTCCTCCTCCTGAGAGTGACAAGGTCTACGTTAAGTAAAGATGGTAAAGGATGGTAAAGGGTTTGTGTGGAGCGGACAAGGCAGCAGAGCTGGAGCTCCTGACTCACAGTCACTCCCTCCCACCTGTGTGCGTTTCAGGAGTACAAGGCCTGTAACCTGGAGGCCTGCCCCGAAGTGAGACGGAACACGCCCTGGACCCCGTGGATGCCGGTTAACGTGACGCAGGGCGGGGCCCGACAGGAGCAGAGGGTGCGCTACACCTGCCGCGCCCAGCTGCCCGACCCCCCACGAGCTCCAGTTCGGCAAACGCAAGGTGGAGACGCGCTTCTGCCCCAACGACGGCTCCTCTGCCTGCGAGACTGACAGTGAGTCCCCGTCGATCCCGCCCATCTGAGCCTGCTTCCCCCAGTGCAGCATGGGAAAAAAAAACCTGTTACATTACAGTGAGTCCCCGTCAATCTCTGCCTGCTGCCCCCAGTGCAGCATGGGAAAAAACCTGTTACATTACAGTGAGTCCCCGTCAATCTCTGCCTAGTGCTCCCAGTGCAGCATGGGAAAAAACCTGTTACATTACAGTGAGTCCCCGTCAATCTCTGCCTAGTGCTCCCAGTGCAGCATGGGAAAAAACCTGTTACAGTACAGTGAGTCCCCGTCAATCTCAGCCTGCTTCCCCCAGTGCAGCATGGGAAAAAACCTGTTACATTACAGTGAGTCCCCATCAATCTCAGCCTGCTGCCCACAGTGCATCATGGGAAAAAAACCTGTTACATTACAGTGAGTCCCCTGCACATCAAACTTTTCAGTTTTTTTTGAGGTCAGAGACGATTCCCCTTGCGATTGTGACTAAGTCGAAACTCAACTAAGTCAAGTTTGCTTTTAAAGGGGTTCTCCATTAACCGAAATGCACTGAGCAAGCAGCCTGAGTTACAGACTCTCCCCCGAGGCCTCTGTCTTTGTTGCCTCGTTCTACGCCTCGTATCGCCATTAAAGGCTTTTCTGAGCTCAAAATCTGTGGGGGTTTGTGTGTGCGCGTGTGCGTGTGTGTGTGTGAGAGAGAGTGCATATGCATGTGCGTGTGCACACGTGTGTGTTGTGTGCATGTGTGTGTGTGTGTGTGTGTATGTAAGCACACCCAAACAGCCATGCATGCACACAAACACGCACACGCATATACAGTATATTCACACATATCTATATATAGTAGATGAGTATTTAGGTTGCAAAGGGGAAACGGTTGCATTACAGGGCACAGCGGTTTCATGGGTATTCAGGACCTTCAGTACCAAAGGCTCCTGCAGGAACTAGGCTGAAAAGGCTCAGACACGCTGAGGCACCGCTAACCTTCAATTACCAGGGAGGAGCCTGCGCCTGCCTGAAAAATGATGCTCTAATAAAATGTGAAGGTCCATTGCCACAAATTCTTTCCTAACTGAAAAGTGAGTTTGCAAAAACACCCTCCTTTGCGGTCGCCGAGGGAGTGATTACCTGGAGATGAGGTAAAACGGCCAATCAGCACGCACTCCCATTATATTTGTTGGAAGTGATGCGATTGGTAGCCCACTTCATTTATAAAGTCCGACCAATGAAATTGAATCTCCTTTCTGTAAGCTGGGCCTTAAATACAAATACATATATCACATAAAATTCATCAGCTGTTTTTCCACTTAGCCTCCAATGCTTTCCACAAGCCATCAACAATCCCCTTAATGATCCCGTCTTTTACTTAAATAATCCTCCCTCGGGGAAAAAGTACCAACAGCCCAGGGTCAGTATATAATTCAATGTTTCTTTTGTGCCATCGCAGTGACTCATGCAATAACCATGCCTTCTCTACCTCTGCATTATGGGAATTGAATTTTACTGACCTGAAAGTACCTATTTTTCTTGATTACCTTTTTCCAAATTTAATGACAGCTTCCAGCAGTTAAAATTGCCCTCCAGACGGACTTAATGAAGGGCATTGTAGTGTGTGCCTGTGTTAGAATACGTCTGTTCTGTGTGTAACTTTGCAGAGAATGATCAAACGTGTGTAATAACCTGTATAGGTAACGTGTGTAATATAACCTGTATGCGTATCCCGTGTAATAACCTGTAACCTGTATTCTGTAGCTCTTGTGGAGGACCTGTTGAAGACGGGTCGGCCCATGGTTCGAGCAGCAGGTATTGGTTGGTCGTCGTGGGAGACGTGGTCTGCCTGTTCCCAGGACTGCGCCAAAGGCTTCCGCACCCGCAAGCGCACCTGTGCTACACCTGAGGGGAAGAGTGCGTCTGCAGCCTGCACAGGGTCTGCAGTGGAGTACCAGGACTGTAACCCCCAGCCCTGCCCAGGTAACGCCCTGCCCCGCCCTGCCACGCCCTCACCTGTCACTGTAACCCCCAGCCCTGCCCAGGTAACGCCCTGCCCCGCCCTGCCACGCCCTCACCTGTCACTGTAACCCCCAGCCCTGCCCAGGTAACGCCCTGCCCCGCCCTGCCACGCCCTCACCTGTCACTGTAACCCCCAGCCCTGCCCAGGTAACGCCCTGCCCCGCCCTGCCACGCCCTCACCTGTCACTGTAACCCCCAGCCCTGCCCAGGTAACGCCCTGCCACGCCCTCACCTGTCACTGTAACCCCCAGCCCTGCCCAGGTAACGCCCTGCCCCGCCCTGCCACGCCCTCACCTGTCACTGTAACCCCCAGCCCTGCCCAGGTAACGCCCTGCCACGCCCTCACCTGTCACTGTAACCCCCAGCCCTGCCCAGGTAACACCCTGCCACGCCCTGCCACGCCCTCACCTGTCACTGTAACCCCCAGCCCTGCCCAGGTAACGCCCTGCCACGCCCTCACCTGTCACTGTAACCCCCAGCCCTGCCCAGGTAACGCCCTGCCACGCCCTGCCACGTCCTCACCTGTCACTGTAACCCCCAGCCCTGCCCAGGTAACGCCCTGCCACGCCCTGCCACGCCCTCACCTGTCACTGTAACCCCCAGCCCTGCCCAGGTAACGCCCTGCCACACCCTGCAACGCCCTCACCTGTCACTGTAACCCCCAGCCCTGCCCAGGTAACGCCCTGCCACGCCCTGCCACGCCCTCACCTGTCACTGTAACCCACAGCCCTGCCCAGGTAACGCCCTGCCACGCCCTCACCTGTCTAACCACAGACCACACACATACATACCCAGCCCTGCCCAGGCAACGCCCTGCCACGCCCTCACCTGTCACTGCAACCCCCAGCTCTGCCCAGGTAACGCCCTGCCACACCCTCACCTGTCTAACCACAGACTACGCACGCACACACACACACACACACACACACAGTCAACACCCCCAAAGTCCCTGCTTAAGCCCTGGATGCCAGATCACCATGTGCTAAGTGCTCACTAGAGATTCAGAGGGGCCGGGCGCAGTGTGGCTCCATTAGGTAGGTAAATGCTAAGTGGATTATTTGTGCTCTTAGCTAATGAAGTGTTCAGTGCTCCTCTGAGCCTCTGGGCCATCAGCCCGCTGCCATGCTTAAATGGTCTCTTTGGGCCTGCTCCCTCTCCTCTACAACAGAACAGGATAGAGCAGGGTACTTACCTGCTGCTCCCTCTCCTCTACAACAGAACAGGATAGAGCAGGGTACTTACCTGCTGCTCCCTCTCCTCTACAACAGAACAGGATAGAGCAGGGTACTTACCTGCTGCTCCCTCTCCTCTACAACAGAACAGGATAGAGCAGGGTACTTACCATCTGCTGCTCCCTCTCCTCTACAACAAAACAGGATAGAGCAGGGTACTTACCTGCTGCTCCCTCTCCTCTACAACAGAACAGGATAGAGCAGGGTACTTACCTGCTGCTCCCTCTCCTCTACAACAGAACAGGATAGAGCAGGGTACTTACCTGCTGCTCCCTCTCCTCTACAACAGAACAGGATAGAGCAGGGTACTTACCGTCTGCTGCTCCCTCTCCTCTACAACAGAACAGGATAGAGCAGGGTACTTACCTGCTGCTCCCTCTCCTCTACAACAGAACAGGATAGAGCAGGGTACTTACCTGCTGCTCCCTCTCCTCTACAACAGAACAGGATAGAGCAGGGTACTTACCTGCTGCTCCCTCTCCTCTACAACAGAACAGGATAATAAAATATAAATATAATACGTCAATCTGAGCGTACAGTGCCCTCCACAATTATTGGCACCCCTGGTAAAGATGAGTAAAAAGGATTATAAAAATTCACTGTTTGGTGAATTAGCTTAATCTCACACTGACAAAATGAGAAAAATCCAACCTTTAATTGAAGTAAATTTATTCTGATAAAAAAACATCCCTCAAGAAATAATTATTTTTAACAAAACTATGTGTGCCACAATTATTGGCACCCCTGCATTTAATACTTTGTACAAGCTCCCTTTGCCAATAAAACAGCACTGAGTCTTAGGTCCTCTCTTGTGCACTCTCCTCTTCAGCTCAGCCCACAGGTTTGTAATGGGGTTTAGGTCAGGGGACTGAGATGGCCATGGCAGAAGCTTCATTTTGTGTTCTGTTAACCACTTTTGTGTGGATTTTGATGTATGTTTTGGATCATTGTCCTGCTGGAAGATCCAACGACGACCCAGTTTTAGTTTCCTGGCAGAGGCAGCCAGATTCAGATAAAAAAAATTCTGGTATTTCTTGGAGTTCATGATGCCATGTACCCTAACAAGGTTCCCAGGGCCTTTGGAGGAAAAACAGCCCCACAACATCACGGAACCTCCACCATACTTAACAGTGGGGATCAGGTTATTTTCGGTATAGCCATCCTTTTTTTTACGCCAAACCCATCTTGAGTGTTGGTTGCTGAAAAGCTAAATTTTTGTTTCATCTGACCATAGAACACGGTTCCAATCAAAGTTTCAGTAGCGTTTAGCAAACTCCTGGCGCTTACATTTATGGTGAAATGACAGGAAAGGCTTTTTTCTTGCATGCCTTCCAAATACTTTGTTTGCATGGAGGTGACGGCGGTCTAATGGTAGTTTTGGTGACTTGATGACTCCAAGATGCTACTTTCCTCTGTAATTCTCCAACAGTGATCCTGGGGGATTTTTTTGCCTCTCTTACCATCCTCCTCACTGTACATGGGGGCAAAATAAACTTGGGTTCTCTTCCAGGCAAGTTTGTAACCGTTCCAGTTGCTTTGAACTTTTTAAGTATTGCCCCAACGGTAGATATGGGCATTTTCAGGGGAGTAGCTATTTTTTTATAGCCATTCCCTGACTTATGAAGCTCAACACACTTTTCCCTCATTTTATTTGTGTGTTCTCTTATCTTTCCCATGTTGATGTATGAATACGGGAATATGGCCCCTGTGTCACCTCATATTTATACCCCAGTGAAACAGGAAGTCATGGATTACTGCTTGAAAATTCCTAAACACTCTGACCAACTTTAAAAAGTAAAATATAAATAAATAAAAATGCTTCAGTTACAATTTTGCAATTTTGTTAATAAGAATTTCTAGTGGTTTTGTTCAAAATTATTATGTCTTGATGGGGGATTTTCTTTTCACAGAATAAATTTACTTCAATTAAAGTTTGGATTTTTCTCATTTTTTCAGTGTGAGATTAAGCCAATTCACCAAAAGCTGAATGTTTTACTCATCTTTACCAGGGGTGCCAATAATTGTGGAGGACACTATGTTGGAAGATCTTGTAGAAAAAAGTACTGGCGTGTTCGTGTGAGGAGACAGTGTAGTATAGTCTATGGGGAAGAGAAGCTGGTGGACCAGAACAAGACGAGTGATGACCTTGAAAAATCCTTCTCATTGAGTGTGATGTGCTGAAAGAATAAACTTTACTTTTCATTCAATTTCTAAACAATGGTGTCACCTCTCGGCTTATAAGGGTGGAGGGTGCTTTTTCATCCATGTAAATACTTGATAAATATCATAAAACGTTGTATTTTAGTTGTCATTTTAAGCTGCGAATGTTGGCGACTAAAAGCTATTATTATAGGCTGACATCGAACAAGGTGTCTTTTCTGTAAACCCTGGCTCAACAATTCAGAAAATGTCGCAGAAATTTCCGCCACCCCCCATTAAGTTCCAGACATTTGAAAGAGCAGTCTCACTCAGAGCTCTCATTGGCTCTCACCCGCCTCTGAATTCACGTCTGGACCGTGTTTCGTATAGATTCTCCCGCCACCTCACTGGACCCAAACAGCCCACTCTCCGGTGGTTCTGAGATTGGCGATAATTAGTTTTGTTTGCATAACGCCTCAATTATTCACACGTTTCCCTGGCGTGGAAGACTTAAGCAAATTTTAATTTAATCTCATCTCAGGCTATCAGACACAAATGAATGTACTCAAAGACTTAGGAAGGCTCTTTGTGTGAATACCAATGGCCCCGTTACCGCCACTGAACTGCAGGATCATAACTAGTGAGGCCTAATTCACTCACTGGCGGAAGTTGGTCAATACTTGAGTGGCTGAAGAAAGCGTGTGATGCGTCTGCATGTCAATGAGGTCCCTGTCACATTAACGACTGGAGCCAGTATGACACACACACACACACACACATCCACACACACACACACACACATACGCACACACGCACGCACACATACACACACACACACATCCGCACGCACACATGCGCGCACACACATACACACGCACACACACACACACACACACACACACACACACACACACACACACACACACACACACACACACACACACATACAGACAGACACAGACAGACGGACATGTTGAGACTGCAGTTAAACACAAAGGACCCTACTTTCTTTTTGATGATGAGGGATGTTTTTATTTTTCTAAGACGAGGGATGTCTTAGATCCTGTAACTACTCAATGTCAATGTCCATACCCTTCATAGTTTTCACGGATTCCAAAATGTATCCATTTCCATTTACAAAAGACACTGAAGATGTCTTGGGCCAAAACATCTGTCTTTTGCGGTGTCTTTTCATCGTCCAAAATGAATTAAAGAAAATGCAGAAAGTGTAGTGTTCTCAAGCTGTTTGTGATTTAATATTTTCTGTTAGAGTGTGGGCTGCCTCTTCCTCTTAAAGCAAGGCCTTCACCAGACTGAGATACCGCCCACGATGGCTGGAACAGAGCAGGAGCTACCTCCTTGTTTTTCTGTATTTTTGGAGAGGCCTGTGATTCCTCTCACAGCTTGTCTATGTACATGCCCCATACTGCCAGAAATTCACAGTTGCCACTTGCAGCCGAGATGGTCTATTCGGTTATCAGAAGCTACAAAAGTGAAACATTTTGAAAGATATACTCCCCCCCCCCCCCCCCCCCCCCCCCCCCAGTTTTTAAAGTGTGTTTAAAGGATCTCTCTGCTTCAGAGGATGTGTGTCTAAAAAGGACAGAATACATGATGGCATATTCACAGTCTAGATTGGTGGGAATTAATTATGACTATGTGTGTGCGCGTGTGTGTGTGCGTGCGTGTGTGTGCGTGTGCGTGTGTGTGTGCGTGCGTGTGTGTGCGTGCGTGTGCGTGTGTGTGTGTGTGCGCGTGTGTGCGTGCGTGCGTGTGTGTGTGTGTGTGTCCAGTCAAAGGTGCCTGGTCCTGCTGGTCCTCCTGGTCTCAGTGTTCGGTCACGTGTGGGGGGGGGCACTACCAGCGCACGCGCAGCTGCAATAGCCCCGCCCCCGCTGACGGAGGGGATATCTGCATCGGCCTGCACACAGAGGAGGCCCTGTGCAACACACACCCCTGCGAAGGTAAGGCCAATCACCTTCTAGAGAGGGCAAAGACACACCCACAACAGACCTATAAGCCACACCCACCGCAGAGATGTAAGCCACACCCTCTAGGGAGGGGAAGGACACGCCCACTGCAGAGATGTAAGCCACACCCTCTAGGAAGGGGAAGGACATGCCCACTGCAGAGATGTAAGCCACACCCTCTAGACAGAGGAAAGACACGCCCACCAAATATGTAAGCCACACCCTCTAGGGAGGGTAAAGACACGCCCACTGCACAGATGTAAGCCACACCCACTACCCACTATATAGATGGGAAAGACACCTTCTCCTTGAGAGTGGACATGCGTATCTAACGCAGAGAGGTAAGGCATACTGTGGATATGGGAAGGTTCGATTCCCAGGTAGGACACTGCTGTTGTACCCTTGGGCAATGTACTTAACCTGCATTGCTTCAATATATATCCAGCTGTATGGATACTATGTAAAAGGAGAAAGAATTATCAGATAAGAGCGTCTGCTAAATGCCTGTAATGTAATGTAATATGGGCTCGAATCACCAAGAGTGAGGCAATGGTGCTGGCGCAGTCTGGATTCGATCGGAGGTCGTGAGGCTCATGCGTGCACCACAGCATGGGGCCTTAACCCCATTGAGCCATTGATTCCTTTTTTTTAAATGTCTGAGAGCGGCTCGCTTTTGCTTTGGGTTTGATGACCTTTCAACCCCAGTGAATGCAGTCAGTGGACATTACAGGCACTGTTTCGGAGCAAGTCTGTCATAATCTATAAAAACAGATCAGTACTTCTCAAGTCACGCCGTTCTTCTGTTTTTGGAAGGCTGGTGCATGCTGGGTAATAGAGCTGCTCCATTTTTTCTTTCTTTCCAAAACAGGGGAATTACAGTGTAATTCAATAACATGTAATATATTATATATGACAAGTGTGTTCCTTCGCGTAGGTTGTGTTCTTCTGCTCCCCAAAGGAAACTCAAATATTTATGCAGTCGGCTAATCCTGGACTTGTGTAAAAGTTTCATTGCTTCCCTCAAAGCCCCTGAATTTAATGAGCACTTTTGCACACAGTACCCAAAGTTTGACTCCTAATCCATGCTTAATATCCTTAAATACCGCACTGTATATTTGTATTCCTCTGTGGTAAGAAACGGCGGTAAGAAACGGCGGTAAGAAACGAAAGCCCTCAAAAAGCGGGAATAGCTTGGCTAGGCTCTCGAAAGCTATTATTCATGGAGGAATTAATTCCAAGTCGTAATAATAATAGGCCACAAGGGATTGAATTTGTCTGTCTGTGTGTGTGTGTGTGTATGTGTGTGTTTGCCTGTGTGTGTGTCTTTGTGTGTGTGTGTGTGTGTGTATGTGTGTCTGTATGTGTGAGTGGGTGTGTGTGTGTCTTTGTGTGTTTGCTTTGAATGCAAATTGGCTAAGTTCATCGAGTTAATACTCACTTGCAGTGTAAAACTACCGGTTAGGGATGCACGGTCGGTATGCTAATAGAACCGTTCCCCTCCTCTCTCCAGGCCTTTAGCATCGGACAGCCGATTGGTCATTCAGTAGCTGTGCCAGGGCTTCTCTGATTAAAATGACTTGTAGCCTATCACTCAAACTCCACAGTGTCCACTTGCACAATCAGTCTACATTGCAGAGGTATTTAGGGATCATTTGATTAAGGCTGTCTGATAGTACAGATATCCAGGGGAAGACCTGCAGGGGCCGGCATGAAGCAGAGGAATAACTGTAGTTAATCAATGGCACATTTTTATTATTATTTTATTTTTTTATTTTTTTGAGAAAACTGTTCCTTGAAGTCCAGGAGGCAGAACATGCTGGTGCATTATGGGTAGTTTAACGAGCCCACTTTAGTCATGCCTTTAAGCGCAGCAGTGATTTGATACATTTCAGTGCCCCTAAAAGTGTCACATTGATGAAACTGGAAAAAATACAATTTAGATATGCTTGTTCTGATTTAATCTAATTTGACCTCAATCTGCTCTGACCCTAATCTGTCCCCGCTTTGATTTGACCCTAATCTGACCTCAACCTGCTCTGACCCGCCTTCCTCTGACCCTAATCTGACTCCACCCTGCTCTGACCCTGCCCTCATCTGACTCCGCCCTCATCTGACCCCGCCCTCCTCTGACCCCGCCCCACTCTGACCCCGCCCTGACCACATGTCCTTCTCCCCATGGCGGTTCTGGCAGGCGGGTGGACGGCCTGGTCCGATTGGAGCCCCTGCGATGACGGTGGACTGCAGACGCGTAGCCGGACATGTGAAGACCCTGAGGGGGGGTCCGGTCCCTCCCCAGGCCCAAACCCGTGCCAGGGCAACGGCACCGAACACCGGGACTGCCTGCTGGAGGAGATCCCAGGTGACCCCAACACCCCCCCAAAGAACCCCCCCCTAACCCCAGGACTGGCACCAGGCTGGGCTATGAAGTGCAGCCAGAGTGCAGATTAGCGGGAATGTCAAAAGCTCCACCCCCTCCCCCCCCTACCCCCCAACCCCCCCCCCCCCCTTCCCACTGCTTGCGCAAGCAGAGACATCTTCACAACTACACACACATAGAGTTCTTATGCACTCATGTCTACGGTAAGAAACTGCCAGTTAACTTTCAGAAGTTATTTATTTTTTATTTTATTTAAAAACTCTGTCAAGCTATAAGTACATATTTTAGATGACTACTCGCATGAAAGTTCCCTCACAGGAAAATAAAAGTTATTCTATTCTATGAAAAGGTCAAAGATTAATATCTTACTGATTCTTATCCTTGGTTGTAGTTTGGAAAAGGGGTGGGCCATTGAGGGAGCAGTCCTCCATTAGCCTCCATTAGCCACTGTTCATATTAGAGCAGTCCTCCATTAGCCACTGTTCATATTAGAGCAGTCCTCCATTAGCCACTGTTCATATTAGAGCAGTCCTCCATTAGCCACTGTTCATATTAGAGCAGTCCTCCATTAGCCACTGTTCATATTAGAGCAGTCCTCCATTAGCCACTGTTCATATTAGAGCAGTCCTCCATTAGCCACTGTTCATATTAGAGCCCACGGCACCAATAGGTCAGCGTCCGTTTACGTCGACATCTTAGTAAAATGTGTAGCCAACAGCCTAGTGGAATACAAAATGAATCCAACAGACATTACAAAATTACATTTTTGTAATTTACCCACGATAAAAACATATGATTGGTGGGCTAACTGGCTGAAATCCATGAATAATAATAATAATAATAATAATAATAATAATAATAATAGTGATCTCCCCCATCAGGGCAGGGCAGTAGTCTGGGTTTGGGGTGGCTCTGGCAGTGACTGCAGAAGCCCCAGTGATTTGGGTAAAGGAGTCCGGTCCTGTGTTGTAATTTCCGTGGCATTGCACACCGCCTCTCTTTAGAAACGGTGATGGTGGAGGATGGGGAAAGGGAGCAGACTCCTGCAGAGATGTGAGGCTGTCCTCCCAGCAGGTTCCCAGAATGCCTTGCAGGGCTGGCTTTGAATGGGCAGGGGGCGGGGGGGAGGGTGCATGCGCTGACTTGTTGGGATGTTATTTCCGACGGGCTTACAGCTTCCCGCGCACACATACTAATTCCGTTCGGAGCCCGTGGGGTTTTTGGCGCTAAAGTAGAGGGAAGATTTGTGTTTTTGCAGCGGATGAAAAGAATGCTTCTCGGACACTGATCTCCGGCGGGCGGGCGACGCGGTGTGGCGCGGCGCTGGCGGGGATTCGCGCTAACGGACTCTTCTCTTCTTCTTTTGTAGTGATTCTTCCTGCGTCTGGGTTCGACAAGGACAGGCACTGTGGGGGTAAGTGGATTAATCCCCCTCCCTCTCCCCTTCCTCTGTCATGTTTTAAATACCTCCTGTCGTCTCCACCCTTTCATCCGGGCCCCAGGTGGTGATGGGTCCTGTAGTGGGTCCTCTTTTCTTCCAGTGATGAAAGCGGGATTTGTGGTCCCGGGTGCTCTGGACCAGGGATACTCAAATCTAACGCTTAAGGCCAGTAGAACTCCTCTAATCAGGACTGATTTGAACCTGGGGGACCAGGCCAGTTAAATCTCTGGCCAATCAGTGGCATTAAACAAAAATCTATTTATTATCAGGTAGTTAAGAAAACCAGCAGCACTACTGGGCTTGAGGGGCAGATTTGAGTATCCCAGCCCTAACCATTCAATGCTAATCGAGGGCATCGTTTCTCAAGTTCGGTCTTGGGAGACCCCTGTGAATTTTTAACAAGTTTAATCCTAGACCCTCTGTTCACTGGCATTCCTCAATACCCAACGCCGCCTTCTGAGCAGGATCAATGGCCACGTCACAGACCAGACGTCAAAGCCACAGGATACTCCGCCTCTCGCCTTATGGGCACAGTCAGAGATGCCGGACCCAAAATTCCACTGGAACTGTTAGCCTCAGCACACCAGTTAGCCTTAGCGCCCCTCAGCCCACCAGTTAGCCTTAGCGCCCCTCAGCCCACCAGTTAGCCTTAGCGCCCCTCAGCCCACCAGTTAGCCTTAGCGCCCCTCAGCCCACCAGTTAGCCTTAGCGCCCCTCAGCCCACCAGTTAGCCTTAGCGTCTGTCAGCCCACCAGTTAGCCTTAGCATCTGTCAGCACACCAGTTAGCCTTAGCGCCCCTCAGCCCACCAGTTAGCCTTAGCGCCCCTCAGCCCACCAGTTAGCCTTAGCGTCCCTCAGCCCACCAATTAGCCTTAGCGCCCCTCAGCCCACCAGTTAGCCTTACCGTCCCTCAGCACACCAGTTAGCCTTAGCGCTCCTCTGCACACCAGTTAGCCTTAGCGTCTGTCAGCCCATCAGTTAGCCTTAGCGCCCCTCAGCCCACCAGTTAGCCTTAGCGTCTGTCAGCACACCAGTTAGCCTTAGCGCCCACCAGTTAGCCTTAGCGCCCCTCAGCCCACCGGTTAGCCTTAGCGTCCCTCAGCACACCTGTTAGCCTTAGCGCTCCTCTGCACACCAGTTAGCCTTAGCGTCCCTCAGCCCACCAGTTAGCCTTAGCGCCCCTCTGCACACCAGTTAGCCTTAGCGCCCCTCAGTACACCAGTTAGCCTTAGCGCCCCTCTGCACACCAATTAGCCTTAGCGCCCCTTAGTCCAGTGCTCTTTTCTCATTAGTGCCGCTCATTACAGCTGGGCCAGAGCAGCAGTTTTTTAATAACATAATAACTGCTCCTTATTATGTTCACTCGTTAATATTAATGACATCTTCCTGAAGCCATCCACGTCCTTGCTCCTTTTTAAGGGGGTTGAGAATTTTTCTTTGTTCGACTGCGCTCTTCTTGTAAGCGGGTATGCACGCAACTGAATAGCGCGATAACATCGTTGAGTTTCTCGGTACCCGGAAATGAAGTATAAAGCTATGTGGAGTGTCAACTGAGAGTGTGGCTCTTCCTCACCCACCTTCCTCCTCCTCCCCTTCCTCCGCAGGGTTCACGCTGATCCACCTGATAGCCACAGGGGTGTCCTGTTTCTTTGGGGCGGGGCTGCTCACCTTCCTGGCGTACGCCTACTGCCAGCGGTTCCACAAGCCTTCACAGGAGTCTGCCGTCATTCACCCCACCACTCCCAACCACCTCAACTACAAGGGCAACACCACGCCAAAGAACGAGAACTACACCCCCATGGAGTTCAAGGTGCGTCTGTGGTCCCTCCCCATCACCTGGGGTCCCTGCGTCTGTGGGGACCTCCCCCGTCCCCAGTGGGCCCCTCACTCTGTGGGTCCCAACCCCTGACCCCAGTCCCTTGTTGGGCCCCCGTCCCCGTCCCCTGTGGGCCCCCCCCTGTCCCCAGTGGGTCCCTAACTCTGTGGGTCCCACCCCCTGACCCCAGTCCCTTGTTGGGCCCCCGTCCCCTGTGGGCCCCCCCTGTCCCCAGTGGGTCCCTAACTCTGTGGGTCCCACCCCCTGACCCCAGTCCCTTGTTGGGCCCCCCCCTGTCCCCAGTGGGTCCCTAACTCTGTGGGTCCCACCCCCTGTCCCCAGTCCCTTGTTGGCCCCCCCCCCCCCCCGTCCCCTGTGGGCCCCCCCTGTCCCCAGTGGGTCCCTAACTCTGTGGGTCCCATCCCCTGTCCCCAGTCCCTTGTTGGGTCCCCCCTGTCCCCAGGACACCCTTCTTTCAAAACATTTAAAATAAAGCACTCATTTCTCTGCCTTCCATTACGAGGGCGAATGAGTGATGGGCTTTCATTTTCACTCTGTTAGGGGGTCTTTGGCCACTTGCCAACAGCACCGTAAGGAAAATGTGCCATCCTGTCAGAAAGTATGGGATTGCATTAGTAAGCTCCCAGTCAGCTCAGTAATATTTTTCAATACTTACCATAATTATTATATTACTGGAGGGGAGCTGGGATTTGGGTGGAGCAGTTTGTGAGCTGAAGTCATTGCTTATAATAGATGGTCTTCTGTTAAAGACTCACCCTATGTCATTAAAGGCGTATGTTGTTACTTATGTTTATTGTGCTGGTAATATTCACCAGATATAGCTTAATTTAATTTCAGAAGCTTTAACTCGAACAGTTTTGTAATCCTGTCATGCTTGGAAAAAATGAAAGTGAATAAAATGCTTTTTCTCTGCTCAAAACTAAAAAAAAACTAAATAAAAAAATAACCATCCCCTCAGCGGTCATAAGCACTTCACCCAGCAGGGGCTGAAAATGTGAACTCTGATTGGCTAATTATGAATGAATGCACTGAAGGGTAGTAGGGTTTGTCCGTGGCATGGACCTGCTTATCTAAGAAAAGTAACACAAAAGCTGAGCTAAGCACCATGATGTAATTTTCAAATGATGCATTGTGTTTGTAAATGAAAGATCGTGCTCCTGCCCTCAACAATAGAGGTGATGTTTTATAAATAATAATTCCATCCATTCACAGATGAAAAATATCGCTACCATGTACAACACTGACCTCCATTTTTCTCAGGTTACAGTCTCAGAATTAATGTAAATTCCAACCTGGCAAGCTTTTACAACCTCTTCCTACACCAAGATGAAGACTTTTAATTTGTTTTCTTTAAATCGAATGTCACAGATTGGGCATTCAAACTTTAAAATACAAAAGGCGATAATAACACTTGGCCACACTACAACACTGTTATAGTGTGGCCATGCTGGGCCCTGACACTTTGAATAGCTTTATATTCTGGTGTTTCTCCAGAGTTAATAAAACCTTCCAGGAGCAGAAACACTAACACCCTAGATTTGTGTGCACAGATGAGCGCCTCAGTGTGTGTTCTCACTACCTAAGGAATTCTTGTGGATTTTTAGGGAGGAGAAAGAGACAAACAGGTCAACCAAAGCAGCCCGCTTTGTAGCAATAACCTGACCACAAACAAATAACCAGTATCAAACATACTGCCTGTTGTATTCTAAGAAGTAGGTACCCAACAGTATTGTAATGTAGTGTACATACACTTCATGTTAAATAGCGCAGAGTTATTGTATGTAATCAGGAGCCATTATAAGCTCTCTTATAAAGCAGAACATTACACACATCACACTCTGGTTGTATTAACCGGTCGGGGTCTATATTAGGGTTTTTGTTCTAGCCCAGCGCTAAGACACCTGATTCTACTTAACAAGGTCTTGAAGGAAGACCGTGATTAGTTAATTAGTTGAATCAGGTGTTGTACTGCTAGGCTAAAGCAAAAACCCGCAGCCACGCCGGCCCTTTGCGGATAAGCTTCTCCACCCCTGGTCTAGATGGTCTAAAGGTCTCTGCATGCAGTGCGTATTGTTGGGTCTGTTGTGTAGCAACCTGTAGTCCCTCCCTCCATAGAGCCCCTGCCACAGAGTGAAGGCACCATTAGAGGCCTTTATTAATGGACTCCATTAGGGAGTTTAAATATCAGCTGGTCGCAGGACTGCAGCTGTTAATGACTGATTGTATAGCCCCGTCCAATTAGCTCACGCTTGGTTGCTTTCCCTGTTTCCGTCCTTCCTGTGACACCTATGTCTCCCCCGCCATGGCTGCCATCCGCCGTAGTGCGCCGGCCGATCCTTCCTCAGCCCAGCAGGAGCATACCGTCATGACAACCACCGACCAATCGCCGGGAGTGGGGGGCGGGGTTGGGTGTGCAGTGGGCGTGGCTAAGGAAGGACACTAGGAGGGCGTCGGTCGCCAGGCGTTTGAGTGACGTGTCGTGACGGAGATGAGGCTGTTGACAGGCGTAATGAGGGACGTCGGGAGAGAAAAAGGCGGCTTAATTGAAATAAGGAGACGGATGATTTCCACAGAGGAACCTGGGTGGGATCAATGATGGACCCCCGCTGTCTCCCAGCAGCAAAGCCAGTAATGGAGGTCAGGGTGGAGGTTCATCGGAGAAACTAATGGGAAACGTCCACCTGGCGTCCTCTTGACATTGGAAAAGTGTGTGTGTGTGTGTGTGTGTGTGTGTGTGTGTGTGTGGGAGAGATTTAGTGCTTTCTCTCGGTTCATTAATGTGTTTGTGTTGACAGTGTCATAAATTGCGTTATTTATTTGCTTCGCAGATAGGCACGATTTACAGGGTTACATATACAGTGTAGCTTGTTACATATACAGTGTAGCTTGTTACATATACAGTGTAGCTTGTTACATATACAGTGTAGCTTGTTACATATACAGTGTAGCTTGTTACATATACAGTATAGCTTGTTACATATACAGTGTAGCTTGTTACATATACAGTGTAGCTTGTTACATATACAGTGTAGCTTGTTACATATACAGTGTAGCTTGTTACATATACAGTGTAGCTTGTTACATATACAGTGTAGCTTGTTACATATACAGTGTAGCTTGTTACATATACAGTGTAGCTTGTTACATATACAGTGTAGCTTGTTACATATACAGTGTAGCTTGTAACTCATTTTTATAGCACATTTATACAGCAGTTTTACTGGGGGAATAACTGAAGGGTATCCTGGTTCAAGGCACAAAAGCAGTGTGGGGTTCTGACCCAGAATGCTCGGGTCCAGAGTAATGCGCTTAATCAAGTCTTCTGCCCCCTACAGACGCTAAACAAGAACAACCTGCTACCGGACGAGAGGACAAACTTTTTCCACTCGCCCCTGCAGCAGACCAACGTGTACACCACCACCTACTACCCCGCTACGCTCAACAAGTACGACTACAGACCCGACTCCTCCCCATCTCCCTGCAGGACCTACACACACAGCTGAGGCAGGCCCCGCCCACAAACCCCGTCGTCCCGGCAACAGGGCCAGACTCCTCCCCCCTTTCTCCCCCCCCACCCCTCCTCCTCCTCCTCCTCCTCTCGTACCCCAGACTTGATGGGGGGGGGCTGTGAGGAAGTGCCGCTCCGGTGCGGACTGTAGGCTCAGCCCAGACTGGGACACCTTGTTGAGAGCGGCCTTCATCCTTCCTCTCGTCCCACTCTTCCTCCCCCCAGCGGAGGAAATGAACCTGACACTTTATTATAATCTTTGTTCGTTTTTTTTTTGTTTTGTTCTTTTTACGGTCCTGGATGTCTTGGTTTTATGATGGCACTTTTATAAGGACGGTGAGGATGATGCTTCTTGAAGACTGGCTTACAGTGATCCTGCCCCATTCCCTCGAACCTCACCCCCCCCATTCACCGCCCCCCTCCCTTTATGTGGAAGTGGATTGCATTTGTACCACAGAAGAAGACTGTAACTCAAGCATAAGAACACGCAAAGAAGAAACCTGCTAACAACAGACCGTTGTGTTGGATATGTGCCGAATGCCCCTAGTGTCGAATTTGGGGACACGTCTATATAAACTAGCCCTTTCTGTGTGGGATGGTCCAAACCTGGAGATGTTGGGAAATGTAGCCTTTAAAAAAAGATTGGACAAAATAAAAAGAACAGCAACATTAATTCACTAAACAATAAAAGCCATTACTAAATAATGATCCCAGCGTGTACCTGGTATTCCAGCTTCAGTACACGAGGGCCTACAAATTGAACTGAAGAAAAATCGATATTGTTCCTGTCGTGGTTTCGGCGAATACTCACCCCAGAGTTCAGAGTTCATGAATGGATATGAGGGTAATACCCTCCATGATGCAGCGTGGGTAACGACCCAGATCTCGCCTCAAAGTCGGACACCAGCTGAACGCAGAGAGTAAAGTTAACTCTAAGCTTTGACAGCTATGGAGTTGGGACTGATGGAATTTGAAAAATTTGGGAAATTGGAAAATGAGGCTGGCTTGCTTGCTTTTTCTTTTGTTTGATCCAGTTTGATCTGAGTATAATCATAGGACTCGTGCCATTGCTGGATTTATTCGCCTTAGGAAAGTGAGGAATGGCGTTTGCCGTCAGCCTGCAGTCCCCATTAACCTGTGCCAAGTGAGAAGTGTGTAAGTGGAAATAGGGGTGACTGTATATGCAGAGCTGGATTTGGGGGTACCCCAGTGGCGTGAACGAAGACAGAAAGGGGCGATCTGGGGGCTCCTTGTACCTGCTTCTCTTCTTTCAAAGTATAAAGGATTTTTATTAGTGATATGGAACGCTGGACCTATCTCTCAAACGGATGGATTCGGTTGACTGCAGCTGTGATCATATTACATATGACCAATATGCAGGCCTGGACTGTGATTCACCGTAGCAACGGTTGGCTCTTCAGGCACTTATTTTTTACAATTTACAAAGGGGAAAGTGTTTTTCTTTTTTTTTGGAAGAGGAGTAGGATAAACTGTAATGGCTATGTAATACCGAGGTCAAACTTGTGAACCGAACTGAGTTTTCACGCAACATAAAATACACTAATCCTCTTCAGCATCATCTCAGCAGTAACACGTTCATTGCAAAGTTTAATTTGCAAAACAGGAATTAAAGCAACCCATACAACAGCTTGCATCAGTAAATACTTACTCAGTCCGTGTAAAGGCTACTACGAGCAATGTTGACTCTATAGTTCAATGGCTTCCCCACTTAACAACACTAAATCATGCTTTTAATCATGATGTATTTTTAAAATGAAGAGGTTTAAAAGGAGACGTGTGTTTGTGCAACTGCTGGGAAGAGGCTGGCTTGCAGTGTGTTCTTTTTGTATATGGAAAGAGTCTTTTCCTCACACGTGACGCCTTGTAAAAAAAATATATATTTTGGGAATGTTCAAAGGAGAATGCATCTCTGTCACTTCTGAGTGGAATCACAGCCACCTGTCTGTGCATAACGTTAACCTGCCGTGGGCCTGATTGAAGACCTTTAGCATGTGCAAAACCTTTTTGCACACGCTAAAAGGTCTTAGTAAATCAGGCCCTATGTGTTTTGCCATATTGTGTGTAAAAGACGCAAATTATTATAAGCTACTGGGATGGTAACAGTCATGAGCAAACATGTTGATAATTTATATTGAATCTTGGGATCTAATGGGCCTTTCCTTTACCATGCCTGTTCATTGTATGCGAACCCAGAAACGCTTTCAAATCAGCTTGAGAGTTTATCTGTACATAGGAGACCCTGTTCAATGACAATTTCATGAAATTTAAAGTTAGTGTAATGTAAATGTATATTGTATAGCTAACACTGTTTTTAAAAGCCTTATAGTTGTAAAAAAAAAAATTAAATAAAAAAAAAAAAAGAGAAAGAAATTGCAGAAGTAATGTAAATACCAACCATAGAGATTGTGAGGGATGGAGTTTGTCAATACTTTGAATTGCAGCATGTTCCAATGGGCAACAGGACGTTGGCGAGCGGCTGATGGCTAAGTCTGGATCTTGAGAATCCACGTAACATTCTGGCACAAATTCATAATTTGTCTCGTTCATATTTAAATGGCTTCAATTACATTTTTTGCGAACACTGCAAAGTGCTGGGATTGTACTGTCACGGTACGAACAATGGTATTATAAGTTTTTTTTTTCCCAAGCTACCGATCACTACACGGTCCATTTCTGCTCTGTGAATGTTTCTGTTCACGCCTAAGGGGCTCAGAGTTGAAGTGCAAATCAGAACCACACACTTAGTGTGAAATATTCCATGTGTCTTGAGTCCAGTGTTTCTCTGGCTTTGACCAAATTAATGCAAGCCCCGTCTCAACCTCGCTTGAGCGACTTTTTAAACATTTTTCTGTTCCCCTGTCTCCCCAGCGTCTGGCTGTTTTGATTATTTGTGATTGGACACCTTCGCCCTGTGGTTATTTGTGATTGGACACCTTTGCCCTGTGATTATTTTTCTGATTGGACGTGCTGCCGCGGCGTTGCCGTGCTCCATCCCGAAGGCTCGGTGCCCTTCTATGCAATTGACCTGGTGGTACTGTTAGACGCGTGATCTAGACTGTAATCACTGCCTTTTAGACACTGTGAATTTTTTGGTACTCTATATTTTTGTATATTGTACATTGTAAAGAATAATAAACCCGAACCCTGATGCCAACCGACGCCCTGCCTGTCCCCTCTGTCTTATTTTGTGTTCCGGACGCATACAAACTACAGTGTGTTTGGTTGTATGCCGTTATAATTCGTCGGTAGGCCTACTCTGAAAGCATTTGACTTAGCTAACACACTGTATTTCTCCAGCCAGAGCCAGGCTAACTCATCCGCGTTTCCGTTTGTTTGTGTCAGAACTCATTGTGCCCGCGCTGGATATGAGTGATATGGGGTTGTCATAACGTTGTGCTGACAGCACACGCACTGGCCCTCCCCGCTAATGAAACAGGATCCTTCCCAGGTGATGTATGGAGGTCGTTTTCGCCGTCCTTGCGCGAGTTCGCCGTTCAGCTGAATCCTTGGCGCGACGCCAGCGGTGTGGCATCTTTGTGAGATCCCCCCTCTCTCTCTCATCTGACAAAACTGTCACCAGCATTCAGCCCATTCAAGGAAAGATAACGATGAAACCGTAAAATAGCGGCGGAACCGTGAAAGATAACGACAAAGCCAAGCTTTCATCACCTTTTTAATGCCAAGACTTTTTGGCGGGACACACAAAGAAAGGAGAAGAAAAGAGAGGACTTGTCAGATGGGAATGTCACCTCGCGGACGAGGACAGCGAAATTGGTCAGCGCTGTTAACGTGTCATGCTCCAAGCTGAAACCAGGCCAATTGATTATTGACGGAGATGCAGTGACACACATAACGCTGTTCCTCGGCTCCACGCCCTGCACCGAAGCAACGCTCTGGATCTTAGCATATCAGCGCACCATCGCTGCTGCTTCACAGCAAGACCCTGCAGGTGTATTTGTGATTTATGAGGGCCTTTTTTAGCTCTTTTCCCCCTGCCTTTACCTGAATCACTCTGTCGAGTAATATGTCCAGTGTTAATTCAACTCTCTCAGAGTACATGTGAGTCTCTGTACAACTCTCTCAGAGTACACGTGAGTCTCTGTACAGCATCTTTGAGACAAAGCTATACAAATAGTGTAGAATTGAATCCAATATGGACCTTTATGTATTGTCTGAGTTGATTTAACACTGAACGTTTTATTGTGTACAGTATGTGCCTGGTTCTAATGTAATGGCTCACAAACCGTGGTATAAAGGTATAAACACGGAGAGAAAGTGTGTAATGGCTCACAAACCGTGGTATAAAGGTATAAACACGGAGAGAAAGTGTGTAATGGCTTATTTTATTGGGCACATTATTTTCTTATTGTTCTTGTTTAACCTTCAAAAAGCCTGGGCTTTAAATTGTTAAAACTGTGCATTCAAGTTTATTACATACAAGCATTGAGTTTGTAATGGTGTGGTACCAGCTTGTGTGCAAAATGTTTGCATAAGTAAAGAAAATAGACAATTGCAATGAAAGTGCATTGGAAGGATTAATTATTTAACAAATCTATTCGGTTCATACATTCCTCTGAAATGCAATATTCACAAGAAAACGGTTAAAATAATTTTCATATCACATATATGAAGTATTAATATTATATCATTCTGATACTTCACTTAATTTCCCAATAATGAATTCCTTGGCACAAGAATAAAATGATAAAATGAATAATAGGTAAAATGAGTATTATAACACACCATACACACACTATACATTTTGCATTCATTAATATCTGGTGTATTTGGCTTTGGGTGACAAAAATATTCACAATTGTATACATGGTGTAAGTATGCATATTACAATCACGATTTCAAGTTTGAACAGTTAATTTCTAGGTAACAATTAGAGTGAAGTAATTAATGCTGCTGTGAATATGTACATATTGGGAAATAAGGAAACTAAATTACTTGGTGAATAATCAAATTACCTTTCAGTTTATGCAGTTAACAGAGGGGGAATTGATGTTCTAATGTATTACTCCCAAGTATTAAGAGTGAGTCTTTGTTCCGAACTGGATTTTACCTCCCTACAGCACGTGTGGGGATTATGAGAAATCCTTTTTGTGCTTACAGTGTGGCTCCTAAGGCCAGGGCTACCGTGCTGAGTCGAGCATGCCCTCACCATGGAGCCGTACAGGGGAGCTGTGCCTAAATCAGCAGTGGTTTTACGACCCCTTACCCATAATGCATCCCTAGTAGCAAGGTGTAGATATTCTCTGTTGACGCCCCCTCTATGGTAGAGGGACAAGGGATTACCTACTACAGCTTTCTCATAATTATGGCAGTATATATATATATTTTTGTACTACTGTTGCCTTGTTTGTCAGTTTTTGTAGTCCTCCTTATGGGCCTCATCAGAAATCATGAGCTACATGATTCACAACTAATTGTTTTAGAGAAACCGTGTTCTACAGCCTGTAGTCATTGTGCGGTCCTTAATTAGCACAACCTCCCTCAGCATTGCTAGTATGAGTTATCACTAGTTGGCTTTTCATCCCTAAGCCAGGCAGTTGTTTTTTTATATACAGTGAGCACTATAATTCATTGGACAGTGACACATTTTTTGTTATTTTGGTTCTGTACTCTAGTACTTTGAGTTTGAAAGGATACAATGACAATGCGGTTGAAGTACAGACTGTCAGCTTTAATTTGAGGGTATTTTCATCCATATCAGATGAACCGTTATGTTAAACTGTCCAATATTTGTGGGGGGACTATGTACAAAAGGTTCTATAATCTCTAAACGGTTCATCCGATATGGATGAGAATACCCTCAAATTGAAGCTGACCATCTGCACTTCAACCTCATTGTATCCTTTCAAACTCAAAGTGCTAGAGTACAGAACCAAAATAACAAAAAATGTGTCACTGTCCAATGAATTATGGTGCTCACTGTATATATAATTTGCCACTCAATGTGGGGCTGAACATAGCCAATTCCTACCCTGCGATCACGCACAATCCCCCACTGCCGATTCGGGAGAGTGTAGACATCCGCAGTAGGCCGTTGTGTAAATGTGTAGACAAAAATCGTAGGCCATTTGTAAAACGTGTTCTGTAAGAGCTCTGTAATGGTGCCTTCACTGATTGAGCCACTCAGCAGCTCCTGGTTCTGTGTTTAATACTGTTTATTCATGATTTCTTAAGCTTCAAGAAAGCGGCATTCACACAGTACCATTTTGCTGCAAAAATGAGCCATTATTTCCCATGGCAATAAATGAAAGTGCAGTGTGTTTGACAGGATGGTAATGCAGAGCGACCTTTACATCCCAGATCATTAGTGTAATGTTAATTGAGGATTTGCTAATGCTTGGCGAGAGCTTTTATTGGTCAACACCGGGTGACAATGAGAAACTCACAGGGGGGAGGAGTGGGCCGTGATGTCTCTCCAGAAAGCATTATCTTTAATGAAAGCGGGGGAAAAAACGGGCTAATGAAATTACATCAGCGTGGAAAAGGTGCGTTTCAGCGCGTCCATTTTTTATTTATCGTTGCACAAGTGGAAACTACCGGCCTCATTGTTTTTCCTTCTTTAATTGAAAACAAGAACAAACCAAAAACAGTTGTGCGTGTAAAAAGTTTAAAGTTATAGACTAGAGGTTTATTGATGTCAGACTTAAACAATTCACATGTTGAAATACAATGGATATCACTGTTTAGTTTTAGACGACACAATTTAATTGTGCTTTAGTGACTATGCGTAAATGTGGAGTTCTATATACCCAGGTATATTGTTTCTCACCTCAAATGTATTTCTTTTTGATCACATTAATTTTTCATGGCTTAGTTTAATACAGTCCACATCTCAGGCAACAGTGCAGAGGCGTACTCTGTTTCTCTGAGAGCTTTGCTTTCTCATAATGAGGTTCATTAGAAGTGACAGAATCGAATGTTTTGTGCTTGTCATACTTGATTCGACCAGGCACATCATATTCTGGAGTGCAGTCACATTTCTGTGGTGGATTGATTCCTGAGGGGGATGGCTTTTCTAGTTCATTCATACAATAGCAGCCTACCTGTGGAGTAAGATTGAAATGGCAGGACAAAAAAAAAATAGCCTCGCTGTAAAATAATTCGATGAGAAATTAATGACTTATTGTTGCAAGTTGAATGGAGTGTTGCAATGTGAGGAGTTTGTAGTTTTGGAGGGAATTAGGCAAGAAGTAACGGTTACTGGTGAGATATTTCTCCGGGCATCTGCGTCTGCTTTTAGAGCAGGGGTGTCAAGATCCGGTCCTGGAGGGCCGCAGTGTCTGCTGGTTTTTGGTGCGTTTAAGCACAAGTGATTAATTTAAGTCACTAATTGGCTAAGAAGTCCACACACCTTGTTCTCAATGCTTTAACTGGGTGCTGATTGAAAGGAAACCACAAATACCTGTAGACACTGCGGCCCTCCAGGACTGGAGTTTGACACCCCTGTTTTAGAGACTAATCAAGAACAGGCCAGCGATGCTGCCGCTAACATCGCCTGAGCTACTCGGCGCTCTATCACAAAAAAGATTCCAAGAGTTCCAAGTTAAAAGATGCCAACTAAATTATATAGCAGTGAAATAACTCAGCGAGCAGCAAATAACGTGGACGTTTCCTTACTTGACATGACGCAACTCCATTTTGTTTCAAACAGTCTGCGCTGAGATGTTGAAGTGTCTCCCGTTCAACACTTTAATCCTCAGTCATGTATTATCGTGCTTAATGATACGGATATCCCTGGCGGGACAGGTTAACTGATTGGAGTGGTTCTGAGAGAAAGCACTGCTTTGTCATTGTCAGTGGCAGTACATCGCATTCCCGATTTCCCGCATGTCTTGTTTTTAATTTAAGGGCACCTATGGAGGTTTTATGAGGCGGATTAAAATAGGATTGGCCGTTGAACCTAGCAAGCGTTTTTAAAGCACCTTGTAAAGGCAGTTGATTTTGTTTGCGCTCTATATTTGTAACTGAAAGTGTCCCTTTGGGTTAGTAATAGTAGTAGTAGTAGTAGTAGTGCTCATTGACTTCTTCCACAACATTTAAAATGCGTTTAAAGCCACAGGACGATAAATCTACGTTAAAATGTGAGGTAAATTGTCGATGATGTTTACAAGAAATAGCCACAGGTGCACTGTAAAGTCACTCTGCACTGGGAATCGCTTTATAGCTGGTTCAGATGGGATCACAATTCTGTCAAAACCGATTGGAGAAGACTGGCTCGTAGGCCTCTTTTCCGCCATCTGGAGGATGAGATCAGCATTACGCAATACATTGACTCAAAGCAAAAGCACATCTGAGTCCATTCTTGTTGGAAATTGCTTCCATGATCTGTGTCAAGGTTTTACATATCCTAGGGAGATAGTGGTAGTGCAGCCTACTCATAGCCCAGATACAAATCCTCTTTGTGCGGTCAGTGATTGATTCCCTGCTGGTACACTCTGGGAACTGTAGTCCCATTTCGATCTAGAACTCTCCCTTCTCCAATGTCTCAAAGTTAAGGAAAAGAAAACTACACAAGGGGAAGATGTCGACTCTCACTTGTGTAAAAAGCTTTAACATCCCAGCTCAAGGTGTGAAACAGCGTTACATCTCCTGGCATTCATACTAACCACCCTCTGGTAAAATGGCCTGTTTCCAAATCACAATGCACTCCTCTCTCCTCCTCCTCCTTTCTTCATCTATGTCTCCTCCTCCCTTCTTCATCTATGTCCCTCTCTTCCTCCTCCTCCCTTCTTCATCTATGTCTCCTCCTCCCTTCTTCATCTGTCTCCTCCTCCCTTCTTCATCTATGTCCCTCTCTTCCTCCTCCTCCCTTCTTCATCTATGTCTCCTCCTCCCTTCTTTATCTATGTCTCCTCCTCCCTTCTTCATCTATGTCCCTCTCTTCCTCCTCCCTTCTTCATCTATGTCTCCTCCTCCCTTCTTCATCTATGTCCCTCTCTTCCTCCTCCCTTCTTCATCTATGTCTCCTCCTCCCTTCTTCATCTATGTCCCTCTCTTCCTCCTCCCTTCTTTATCTATGTCTCCTCCTCCCTTCTTCATCTATGTCCCTCTCTTCCTCCTCCTTTCTTCATCTATGTCTCCTCCTCCCTTCTTCATCTGTCTCCTCCTCCCTTCTTCATCTATGTCCCTCTCTTCCTCCTCCTCCCTTCTTCATCTATGTCTCCTCCTCCCTTCTTTATCTATGTCTCCTCCTCCCTTCTTCATCTATGTCCCTCTCTTCCTCCTCCCTTCTTCATCTATGTCTCCTCCTCCCTTCTTTATCTATGTCTCCTCCTCCTTTCTTTATCTATGTCTCCTCCCTTCTTCATCTATGTCTCCTCCCTTCATCTGTCTCTCTCCTCCTCCCTTCTTCATGTTTCTCCTCCTCCCTTCTTCATCTGTCTCTCTCCTCCTCCTCCCTTCATTATTTCTAAGGTGAGGCAATCTTCATGGGAGGGTGTGGCCAAGGTGTTTGTGTCACTTGGAGGTAACAGGTGATCTCTCCTGTAACAGGTGTAACTTCTTACAGCCAAGAACGGAGAGAGTGAGATAAAAAAAGAGAGGTCCAGCTTTTAGTCCCAGAGGTTTTGGGGTTGAGGCCTGGTTTTTATATTTTGTGTTTCCACTGTAACAAGTGTTTGTGATAGTGTTTCTGTAAAAAGCGCTATACAAATAAAATTCTATTGAACTGAATGGAAGTACCAGGAAATCCCTTCTGCCATTCAGAAACCGCTCACTGTTATTATGAACTTCCTTCCTTGGTGGAGCAGAGGGAATAATGTTGGATGTGTCATTCGGCATTCTTCCATTTTAACAAACTGGGGAAAAGCCACAATTTGACTTGATGGTCAAACTGAGTTATAGTTAATCAGCAAGTACTAAATAACAGCTAAAAGTGGCGAGGCTGTTTAATAAAGAAAATAAACACATCTTTTACTCAGCTGCCACAACTGCTTGCTCATTAATGAATAAAACCCAAATTTTGTAAGGGGCGTTCAGTTGGCCGATTATTTTAAAATACAGCAAAACAATAGGAGGCAAACACTAAAGCAACAAAAATAAAAGCTGGAAAATGGGACATTATAAAAGACTGCACAACAAAGTGTGAAAAATCAACAAATACCAATTTCTCAAAGTGGCAGAACCTGCCCCTGGCTGTCAACCTCTTAAAACGCGAAGCATCAAGACAATAAGATAACCTCACTGATCTCACATGATTGGTGGCTTTGAGAAGAGGCGATGCATGCAAATAAAAGCACCTGTAAATAAAATGCATCTTTTAGTTTAGTTGAATTTTGGGTGCCATCCTCATAAAGGAGCAGATCCCCGGGAATGCACCTCTATCACAATAACTGGAACAGTGAATCTGGAACAGACTGCCAAGAGAAAATGACAACATTCCCACAAACATCTGCGTAAATATAACCAGTGCACCCCGAAAAACACCTAACTGCTGTGTGTGTGTGTGTGTGTGTGCGTGCGTGCGTGCGTGCGTGCGTGCGTGCGTGCGTGCGTGCGTGCGTGCGTGCGTGCGTGCGCGTGTGTGTGTCTCTATGAATAAATGACAAAATACCAGGTGGGAGGCAAACCTCAGTTAAGAAAATGCAGAGCCTAACAGAAGTGGAACCTACTCTAAGAACAATGGCTGTGTCTTTGTGGAAAGCTTAATGCTTCCCTGTGCAGTGGGTATAAACCATTCCATGTTGTGTTGGCCCCCCCCTGTTTGAAGTGGAATAAGTGGTACAGTCTGAATAATTTATACTGAGCTGTGGGCCTAGTTTAGTTTCTGTTCTGCCACATTGCAACATCCATAGCTTTTATACTAAGAAAGGAGCCGATGTTTGGACAACAACAAAAAGTGTTTGGGGCATTAAACTTTAAGAAACAAGAAAAACTTTTAACTTGTACAGAAATACAAAAATATTGTCAGTCTGTGTACTCCTGCCAGGCTTGTCGTGTTTATTAAAAATATTTCATTCACTGCAATTCCAGAAACAAAACACTCAGCTCACTGTCTGTAATTTGTTCTTCCAAATCAAAACAGACTACAAAACGTTGGACAGGATTTAATCGGTCTACTCTACCTGAATACCTAATTTAAATGTAGAATTATGTATTTCCTCCATTTATTAAAATGTCGCTCGCTTTTTAAAATTCTTATTCTTGCTTTATCAATACTTTGAACCGAATAACCCAATGTGAATTATCCTATTCAGATGTGTAATAACTATAGATATTGTAGCATTAATGTGAGCATAAGTCCATTCACCAACAGCAGGTATCTTGGACATACACAACATGGCACAGCCTCATATTGCCACATCCCTTATGTTTAAATTCCAGCGCCATTCTGGGTAGTTATTATATTGCATTTGCTGTATATAGGTCACAGTCCAGTCATAATGCTTTGGTTGGATGTGCCCTGAATTATTATTTATTAATCCCATATCAATGAAGAGAGAAATGAATGGCTTGTGATAGGTTCATAATGAGCTGTATGTAGTCGTTTCTCTTAAAATGTGACGAAAGCATCCGTTTCCTATCAGCATTAGGGGCTCAGGACTAAAAGCAGATCAAAGGACTTTGAGAAACTGCCCCAGCCTGGGAACTCGTCATTTACTGACCTAAATACATTATAAATCCCAGTTTGGGTTCAGACTTGTTAATGATGTAGTGATGGCAGCATTGTGCTCTTAATAATTTAGCAGGGGAGTTGGACATTGAGTTGGTGCTTAAAAAAAAACAAAAAAAAAAACGGGTTTTTAACAAAGTCACGTAAGCCTGTGTCCATCTGGGATAGAAAGCACTTGGAGGTATTGAGACATTTGTGTATTAATTTGTATAATTTAATTTGTGGGGCTTGTACTTATAGCTTGTACATTTCCTAATCCCAGGTGCCTTAAGTCCACTTAACTAACAGGCATCGTAATGATCTACTGAACCCTGCAGCCACGGGGATCGATGCCGCCCAGCCTCGCGAGTATTTCCCTGGCGGGCTCACTCCTAGTTCCCACTGTGACCCCCGCGAGTCCATATTTCAGAAGCCGGGTGAATGAACTGCACCTCAATGGGGTCTCCCAAGACAGCGGTTGTGGGGAAATACAGCGGTAGAGAGACGCCCGTAAAGATGGTGAGAGAATCTCCTTTATTTCTCCCGAGAGCTTGAATGGGAGGATGGAGAAAGGACGAGGGGGGGTGTGAGATTTTTTATGTGGCCTGATATCCTGGGCAAAGCCCTGAGCCACCTCAACCACCCCCCACGCCCCCTCCTCTTGTGACATCTGTGAAATTAACCCCCCCCCCTTATATTTCCCACCTGGAAAAGTAGAACGGCGGACACCTCGGTGACACCTCATTCCCTGCTTGTCCACTCTTCCCCGTCTCTGGCTATGAACATGATTATCTGCCGTGTCACGCAGAGGCCTTCTTCTGCTTTAATCAAAGCCCCGTGGAAACCAGGTGAGATGGAGGATTGGGGGCGGGGGCGGGGTCAGCGCCACAACCTGAAGCCTGGCAGGGAGAACACGCATTCCTCTCACGTCTACATTTCACCCAAAGGAAATCATGGCCGTGACCGAATATGAACCCTGTTCCCTGCCCCCTGTCCCCTGTCCACTCAGACCGCTGTCTACTATGCGCCCTGGAATATATTCAGGAGTGAGGGGCACTTTGCGAGCAGTGTGCGAAAGAAATCCTGCAAAACTTTCCAAATTAGTGAGGTAGTAGTTTGATATTCTCAATAAAAAATTAAAGGAATATTTCAATGAGTTAACATATGACAATGTTTACAAAGTGTAGATTCTGAATGAAGACAGAATTAACAAAAATAAAAAGTGTAGTTTGTAATATGCCCCACTCTTGTACTACAAGTTGTAGTTTTTACTTACGGTTTACTTCCTGAAATTGTCGGGTGAGTGCACAGTTCTGTGGATGAGTGTGCTCCTGAATCCCCTCAAAAAAACCCCGGAAATAAGGGCTTCATTCTGGGATTTTAAGTGCCCCCATTTGTGAGAATAAGTTGCCCACTCAAAAACTTTTTGATGAAGTTGACTCAAATATGCGCCTCAAAGGGCTAAAGGGATCATATTCAGTCACGGCCCATGAAAAAAGATGTAGTTCCTATAATCCACCTGCTGAATTCGGTGCCATGAGGTCATTATTGAGAGCTGACGAGGAAGCTTAGATTCAGCTCTGCTGGGGTGGGGGGGTTTCATCCTGCAAATAACAAACTCGGGGCTTATTTCCATAATCAGTGAAGCTGCAATCCAAGCAATATTCTTCTTCCCCATTCATTACTCGCGCGCACAAAAACACTTCTACACACAATCGTACTTGTAGAAATGCAATAAGATCATCTCCTGCATGACACAATCAGACACACTACAACAAAAACCATCTCATCTAATTTCTTCTTTGTTTTTGCGCGCCGGGTTATAATTCTATAAAATTCTGTCGGGGAGGAATAAGACGGAGATGTGATCACACAGCACAGGTCTTGCTGTTCTTTTTTCATTTTGGCTTCCTGTGAGCTATCAGACCAACCTCATTTTCTCCTGTCCACGTTCCGCTTGTAAGGCGGCCTCATTCCCGGGGAAGTGGCGAACGGTCGGCGGGTGATGTGACCGTCAGCCGAGAGATGGTCAGCAGCAGCTGTCACGGAGACGGTTCGTTTCCCCGTCGCCACGGGGATGGGTTAATGAAGCCTATGACCCGTGCCCCCCCCCCCCCCCCCATGTCTCTCTGAGCTGTGCCGTATTAATGCTTACCTCTGCTATCAGCATGGAGCAGATCACTTACCCAACACTTACCTGAACGCTGACTCACACTATCTGAATACTTTAGATTATATATCATATATATATGCACACACACATGCACACACATAGTCCAGCTTTAAGGATATGAAGGGAGGGGAGTAGAACGTATTTCTTAGGGGGGGTTAACAATCCAATGATCCCCCCCTAACACCACATGAATATTTTCATGGTTCCAGGGCTAATTTAAAAAGCCGCTTTCATTAACAGTGGAGGATATGCGGAGCCAGAGGTGTGTGCCGTGGTTTAAGTGGGAAGTCTGTTTGATCAAAGACCCCACAGTTCTCCGGGATAGAGAGTTTCCGCTTCTCTGGCTGTAATAATTGCTTTTAACTCTCAGGACATGCAGGTTTATTTAGGGGCTGTCTGTCCGCATTAGAGCTTATGTGACTGAACCAAAAGCAGTCGCTTCCTTCTTTACCTGTTCCTGCGCCGTTTTGAACGGTATAGTGTGAATAAATTGCAGTTTTGGAGAGCCAGCCAGGAGCATGTGCAAATAGTCGAAGGGACGGCGATTACCCCCCTGGTCCTGGTTGCCATATTGTCATATCGCCATGGCGCTGGATTTCTAATGTGACATCTGTTCCCCTCATTCCCTGGCAGCAGTCGGGTCCGTTTCAGAGTCAGACGTCCGAGGAAATGCACGCGCACCAGCCAAATAGCCTAAGGTGCAGAGGCAAAAAAAGTACACAAAGTAAAGCAAAAAAATAAAGAAAAAGTCGCACAGTTAGTATAGTGCTCCTAAATGAAATCTTTAACACGGCACAGACACAGTGTTAATGTTTCGGCTAGTAAGCCTTCATCAGAGCAACTTCATCAGAACAGAGTCTTGATGAAGGCTCGCGAACCGAAACGTTAGCATTGTGCTGCGTTAAAGATTTTATTTTGGAGCGTTATACTAAGTGTGTGAGTCTCATTTTGCCTTACCCCCCCCCCCCCCCCCCCACACACACACATACACACAAACACACACACCCACACACACGCACACCCACACGCCTCTCACACGGTGTTGTCTGTCGTGACCGCGTCTTCGTACATTTTACATCCATCCTTCCCAAGCTTAATTTGTAGCCATTTGAAACACGAGCTCAATCGTGTCTATTTAAACATATTTGTACTGTACTTTACTCTGGTGCTGCTGCTGCCATCCTGGTTCAGACACTACTGTAAGTGTCTCAGGATAAGGGTGTCAAATTGCATATATTAAAAAAAATGTGATGGAATTTTTCTAGTTTAGATTATAGGGCAGTAATAAAGGTGTTATTCATTATTAATAACTATTATTACATCATCAACATGCATTGTTGAATATTAGTCTATATTAAAACATGTTGGTAATTTATTGTTGGTAAATGTTATTGAGGAGGCCAAATAAAATAACTTCATGAAAGATTACAAAGTGCATGTTTCAGATGGGAGTGCCTTTTATAACCTTTTGTTGATTACGAGTGTAAAAACTCACCTCATTATATACATCATATTTAAGAACGTTACTAATGTTGAACTAAAATAATGTTTTACTGAAACTTTATTAAGCATTAATAACTGTGCCACAACCTTAAGTGGCACCACTCTAGTAAAGCATTTCTATATAAAGTCCTCAATGGATTTTAAATTAAGAAGCGACTTAATCTATCAGGAGACCCTAAAACCTGCATCCGCGTTAATAGGCTCTGATCAATTGGGCATTTTTCACTATGTGAAGGTAATTGGAAAGAAAGGACATGTTTGGTTTAATGAGGCATTTGAAATAAATGGGGTCGGGGGGGACTATTGTTAATGCATGCTCTGATGTTAGAGCAATATGGTTACCGGGAGAAATATTTGACGTACACGGCAACTGACCTGATCCATAAAAATAGGAAGAAAGGCTGGAGCGGAAGGCAGATTACAGGTATAAAAATGTCAACGGGTCCTACAGCGACACAGATTTACACGGGGAAACGGGTATCGCGGTACACAACTCAAACGGCATCACAACAGAAAATCATTCCGCGGAGCGCGAAGCTAAATGGAAGCAAGCGCAATTGCTTGTCAGCGAATGAAAACTATTGTTTCTGGGCACGTTTCAGCAGTGAATGAGGCTGCCATTAAAGACGTAGAAGAGCTTTGCTGAGGCAGTTTTACATGGTTACGAGGCCAGGTGAGGATTTGTTTTCCAGAGACTTGTCACCGCTGGGAAGAAGTTACGTTTGTCACAATTTTAAAGTACGAGGGGCCGTTTAGGCCATAATTAATTTTGCACCACTCATATACATACGTATATTCTCTCTCACACATATTATCACACTCACATACATACACCACGAGCAACATAATTAATTGGACAGTTACACATTTTTTGTTATTTTGGTTCTATACTCTAACAGTTTGAGTTTGGATACAATGACAAATGTATCTGGCAGCAGAGTGATGGTTTAAGGCTTGTTTGATACCTCAGACCGTTGATGACTTACAGCCATTTAGCCAACCATGTGTTCCATACTGTTCCAGTGTAATTTACAGCTAAATCTAGTCACACCCCCCAATTCCCATAGAGATCCATTCAAATACAGAAAAGTTATAGTATCGCTTGTAAGAGTACCAGAAGATAAGATATTGAGTCTTTTGATGTTGTCGCTGAAGAAGCTGGGCCTCACAAAGTGAGCGACGCCCTGGGGGGAGGGGCCACTTCCAGAGACACACCTACACCCCGCGGTTCACTGCTGTGCTGCTGCTGTTCATTTGTGTTGGAGAGAGTCGGGCAGATGGGATACTCCCCCCTAGTGGTGGGAAGAAGGAATGACACGCTGGACACTTTTGATTTCATCGACTCCTGTTCTTTAGTTTTATATGGAAATTATAATAATTAAAAAAGAAAACCCTGGAAACCAGGGTTGTTTTGTGAGGAGCGCTGATGTACACGCTGATGATAACGGCCGCAAATTGCATTGCAAACACAACCCATCTCTCTCTCATGCAAATTGTGTTCCACATGCAAATGTATAGGTTGGGAATTGTGTAAACGGAAAATATCCATGTAGATTGAATGCATACAGTGTTATCCCGATGCATTTAGTCTGTTTGTGTAGCAGTATTTTAAAAGGATGGGTTTCACAATTATTGTTTTCAGGTTATTTAATGTAGAACCTGCAATCCTGCAATGCCCCTGGCTAACTTACTGACTGGATATGAAAGCTTCAGTTCAGCCCTTACACCCTGGTTTTTAGATATTATTTTGTTGCACAGGTGTTTTATGTCCACCAGGGAGCCAAATCTAGTGCCCTGTAACGAGTCAGACCGTACCCACTGGCTTTTAGATATTTTGTCCTTGATATTTGCAGTTTTCAAATCAAATAACAGCCTTGGGTGATTTAATTTGGAGTTGATGGGTGGAACCATTACCTGGCGACCCTACTGGGACAGCGCCTCTGCTGGCACAAAACGGTATTACAGCACAAGTGCAATTAATCACCATTGAAGCATAGAAAAGCACTTTCTTTTATAGCCTGATGCAGGGAAAGAAGTATTAACACAATATGGACTGGTTGGTTACCTCTATGTTAAACAGAAAGATTATGGTTAATACTTCTCCAGGGTATGAAATTGCTAACATTATTATTGCCATTTACCAGATGTTCTTATCCAGAGCAACTTAAACAATTTACCTTAAATTCTTTTTTTATATAATATCCATTTGTACAACTCTGAAACTGAAACACTTCAGGTTAAGTGCCTTACTCAAGGGTACAACAGCAGTGTCCAACCTGAGAATCAAACCTGCAGCTGATGCAACCTTTAGGAGTTGAATTTCTGACTCATTATATTACACTGTGACACTACTAGACATGTTTGTGTTGAAATTGTGATGTCACCATTTAAAAATTCTGCAGGACTGGAAAAACACTGCTTTCCATTGGAGTCTGATCCAAAGAAATTAATTTTAACATGATTTCAGCTAGTTAGATGTCACCTGTACATTAATGATTGAGATTATAGTTTCCACTTCTTCAGAGTATCAAAATAAAAACTGCCATAATTGCAAACCGGTTGTGTTGAAATCTTCTTTTCACCATTAAAAAATGTACAGGACTCCTATCAAAGGAGCATAGGCAATAACATGTCCATTTAATACCAGAACAGAACCACAGACATATATACACACATTCCAATGGTTTTGCGCAGTTTTGTGTATGATGTAAATTTACACATAATATTCAATGTAAATTGTCAGCACCTTGAGTCAAATTTGCAACCTGATTTGACTGAAAACCTAAAATTATCATTCAATATACATATCTTGGATTGGGATTTTATTCATTAATTTTTTACATCTGACTTTCTCTGCTATAAAGCCACTTTTTGTTCAACCGAAGGAGGTAAGTCACTCACCTGAAGTGCCTTGCGCTGATTCCATCAATGCACTCCTTCCAAGTCCCTTGAACAGAAAGATGGGCCCGGTTAAAACAAGCATTTAAAAATGTTTTGTTGATGGGGAGAATCTGTGTGATTTCTTTTCAGGGTTGCCAGATGCCTAAATTTGTATAGAGTTAGAAGGCAAACCTGGCCTACCCGAAGAGAAAACCCAGGGACGCCAGATCGTAAAATCCCCCATTTGAGGGGAAAAAAATCCCCAAAATCCCCCGTTTGGGGGGAATTTTAAAGGAAATTTTTTTTAGTCATCTGGCAACCCTGAAAACTTTGTTTTCACAAAGTAGCTATCCTACAAAATTCCCATTAAATGAAAATGGAGGAGATTGAACTTGCTGTATGTAGCGTGGGTTTCTTTCTAGCACCACAGTCCAAAAAGTACAGTGCTGTTGTATTACACTTTATGAATTATTGTATTAATGCTGGCTTTAACTCAGGCCAACGTTATTCAACAGGTGTCGGAAAGCTAAGGAATGGATTGGATGAATCATTGCAAGGTACTACAGTGACTAGATTTGGCACCCTCTGGTGGACATAAATAATGAATAATAATAATGCCTGGCATTTATATAGCGCCTTTCTCACACTCAAAGCACATTGCAATGATGAGGGGGAAACTCGCCTCAATCCCCGCCAATGTGTAGCACCCACCTGAGTGATGCAACGGCAGCCATTTTGCTCACCACACATCAGCTGAGGTGGAGAGGGAGAACTATTTTTAGTCAATTAAACTGGTGGACGATTAGGTAGCAGATGGAAAGAGCTTGTTTGGGAATTTAGCCAGGACACCGGGGAAATCCCTACTCTTTGCGATAAGTGCCATAGGATCTTTAATGATCACAGTGAGTCAGGACTTTTGTTTAACATCTCATCTCAAAAGGCAGCATTGCCTCCTGCACAGCGTCCCCATCACTGCACTGGGGTTTATTTAACCAGAGGGAAGACAGCCCCCTACTAGCCCACCAACACCACCATGGTTTTCCCAGGAGGTCTCCCATCCAAGTACTAACCAAGCCCACACCTGCTTAGCTTCAGCCATTCAGCAGGAGCAGCTGGCATGGCGGCATGGCAGCAGATAAAACACCTTTGCATTTTATAATACACAAACTGCACTGTGGGTAATCTGAATTATTTAATGAGAATGTGTATGTTTGTTAGCGAACCATAGTGCATTGTGTGTTATGGTGTGTACTCAGCTTTCAGTTCCACAGATCCAAAGAAGGTGCTCTCCCTCTAGAGCACGGAAAGGCAAGACAACACCGGAAAGAATGGAGTCATCATGGAGTCAACATTGAAAACTCTAAAATGTGTTTACCTTTCACTTTAAAAAGTTTAGAAAAAGTGAGTTATATTTATGTTCCTATGAACATAATGAACACAAAGAAGACAAGGAGGCAAAATATAACAGCATAACATATGTAAGCTACTTTTTGAAAACGTTTGGGATTTTGAAGGATACATTTTCAGGGTTACCAGATTAATACATTTTTTTCTTTAAAAATGTATTTATTTAAAAATTCCCCTCAAAATGGGAGTTTTTACAATCTGGCGTCCCTGGGTTTTCATTTTGGGTAGGCCAGGTTTGCCTTCCAAATCTACCCAGATTTAAGCATCTGGCAACCCTGAAAAGAAATTACACAGATTCTGACAGTATGTATTTTATGGATGTAGCAAAAGGCCAATTCCACTGTATACCTGGTTGACTCCTTTTTCAGGGACAATGTGTAACCAAAAGTAGACAGGCATATTTTTCAGGAATTCTTAATTTTATAAATAAGGATATTCCCTACTTTGCTCATATATTTAAATCAAATTACATACTCTAGAAATAGCAATGTTAAAAGTTGTTTAAAAATGTGCCCATTTTTGAATACAATAAACAAATAATTTTGTTAAAATAAATGCAAAACAGGAAATATCCTTGTTTTTTTTTTAAATAAAGAATTTCTCAAAAATATGCTTACCTACTTTTGATTACACATTTCATGTGCCCCATAAAAAGGATCAAACCAGGTGTACAGTGAAATTTGCCTTGTTTCTTTGTTGCACATGTCTGGAGAGTTGACTGTCATCTAGCTGCTCCAAATTCTATTGTCATGGACATTGGCTGTTTTGACCATGCTGGTCTTTAAGCCCTAGACCTTGAGCCGACCAGAGGAGGATGGGTTCCCCCCTTGAGTCTGGTTCCTCCCAAGGTTTCTTACTAGTTACACCAGGGTGTTTTTCCTTGCCTTTGGCTTGCTCTTGTGGGGGGTTTAGGCTGGGTTTTTCTGTGAAATGCATTGTGACAACTAGTTGTGAAATGCGCTATATAAATAAATATTGATTTGATCATCCAAAAACATGGAAAAAAAAATTGGCCTTTGGTGACACTAATTGTGCACATATTCTTCAGAGGCTTAATGGAACAGGTGTGTGAAGTAGTGCGTTGTTTTGAGGAAATCTAGTGCAAGCCATCACAGCAGTTCGTAGCATGGGGAATGTCCACACAACGCATTCCGACCTCGTAACTGGCACATACTTGAGTTTGTTAAGAAAGGGTAGCAGATTACCATGATAATACAATAGTGCTATATGGTCGGGGTAAATTTTATTTAGATTTTTTAGAGTAGAATCAATACGCCGAGATAGGTGTTGATATTGTGAAATGATCCGCGTGTGTCATGACGAAACACCTCTCTCTCCTCGCTCTCTAACCAATGCTGTTGTTGGTTTGTTTGAAGGCGCGGCGATGTTGATGAAGAGCTGCTGCACTGCTGCTAAAGCGTAACCTCCTGTTGTCATTTCTGCCTTAGTTCACGCAGCACCGATTTTTCTGTCATCTCGGACAGTTCCTGATGCAGACCGACGCAGATATGACATAAATCGGCTCTAGCCGAACACGTCCATTGTTCTACCGGTACAGTGCTACAGAAAGGTAATAACTTATTTTGTAGCAAGACAAAGTTGACTGTGTACTAATGTCTACCAGCTAACTCCAACTTTTGAAAATAGCACTTCGTATGCTTCGCGTGTGATAGCCTACCTAATTATATCCATATATTTCACCAAGCTTGCAGGAAACGGCTTGCATCGATAAATGAAGCTAGCTATCGATAGCTAGATGGCTTTGTAGATAACACTAGCTAGACAGGCACCATTGAATGAACAAGCCAGCCAATGTTAGCAAGATCGTTTAAGCAGGGATGCAACTTTACCCCCCCCCCGTTCATGTGTTAACTAATGTTTTATGACTTCTTGTCACGTTGATAAATATGCGTAAATTCTTTTTATATGGTTACCATTTACAGAGTAACATTATACTCCATTATAAATGTATCTTGTTGCTATTTATCTGTCCAATTATTTAAACCTAGAATTTTTTTTTATTTTCAGTGCGTTCACTAGTAAAATACAACACTGCGTAACATCGAATTTAAACACTCAGAATTTACCATTACAGTAACAATGGTATGGATGTTGAGTTTTTTCACACCGATGAATAAATTTACTTTGACTGCATGGACTTCTTGTCTGGAGCAAGATGTTTTATTTTTTCTCATAAGCCACTATCAGTCCAGCTCACTAAATATGATGATAGATATGTTTGCTTTTTATGACTGTGCCTCAGATTTATATAACTAGGTTAGCAATCATGTTTACAATGATCCATTTTGGTTAACAACAGCAATAGTTAGCTTTCTGCCTTGGCTGCAGTTTTCTTTTTGTAGTTTTCTGTATGCTGGTGAAAGGTAGTGTCTGTCATATCAGGTGTTATTCCAGATGTCAAAATATTTCCGATTTTCTTTCCAGATTTTATAACTATCGTTTATAAGTACATACTGGCTATAGAAAGTTTACAAATCCTTACATAATGTTGAGCTTTTATTCAGTAACATCCTCAAATGAAAATACCTTAAATCATATTTTTCCACCTTCATTTACAGGGGTATCCCTCAATTCACTTAAATAGGTTTAAGTGGAAAAAAAATCAATATTTGTGAGAATTAATTAAAAATACAAATCTACAATAACTGGATTCTAGAAGTCTACCCACTCCCCGGAATCTTGGTTGGAGCTCCTTTTGCTTGAATTACAGCCAAGAATCAGTTTGGATAGGTCTCTCCCAACTTTGCACACCTAGATTGGGCAATACTTGCCCATTCTTCCTTACAGAACTGTTCAAGCTCAGAGAAATTGCATGGTGACCATTGATGGACTGCATTCTTCAAGTCATTCCATAGATGTTCAATAGGATTTAGGTCAGGGCTTTTACTGGGCCTCTCATGGACGTTGACTTTGTTGTTCTTTAGCCACTCCACTGTTATTTCGGCTGTGTACCTTGGCTCAAATGAGCACTAATGTTGGCGTTTCTAGTCAGGGCTTCCTTGTTGTCACCTTGCCATACAGGCCAGAATTGTGGAGAGCTTGGGATATTGTTGTCACATGCACACATTGACCAGTCTTTGCCATAAAGGACTGCAGCTCCTTCAAAGTTGACATTGACCTCATGGAGGCTTTTCTGATCAGGCTCCTCCTTGCTGGGTCATCCAGTTTGGAGGGACAGTCTGATCTAGGAAATATTTAGGTGGTGCCATTGTCTTGACTGTATTCTAAGGGATATTTAAGTTCTTTGATATCTTTTTATTTCTAAGTTCTTTATTTCTAAGCTCATTGTTTGTTCTTTACTATGTAATGCACTATCCAGGGTAGGAGGTGTACAGAAATAGTTGTTCAACTGCATGCACATTGTATCTTCAACTACATGCACATTGAATACACTTTCACATGCATTCACCACATACAATTACTACAGAAAGTTGTTAACATCTCTGCTTTTTAGGCCTACATAATTCATGGTAACAGATATTGGTGATTTTAAACATGTTTCAACCTCTCTTTTTCACTCCAGCTTTTCTGCAGCCCCGCAAGCAATTGTGGCCCCGGTGTGTCTGTGTTCAAACCCAGTGCGTGCGTTCTGAAGTGTGCCAGTGTCCCAGATGCGGTGGTATGTATATTTTATGTCTCAGACTCAGGTCCCAGGGCTTTGGTGTCACAACACTGGGCTGGTTCATATCTCAACACTTGTGTATTGTAGCATCAGAATCCATGTCATGAACTAGGCTTGTTACAGGTCTCAAGACTTTACAGCAAATACAAGTCTTAAGGCCTCTGAGAGTGCGGGCAGCAGCTGCAACAAGCCTTAAGGGCCCATCAATAGTAAAGAAATGCATGCAAATTTCCCATAGACTTCAATGCATTGTATCGTGGTTGGAGGTAATTTCCCTCCCCCCCCAATCATATTTCATTATATAATTGAAATTGCATAATTCTGTCTATTGAATTGCATAATTCTGTCTATTTTGAATGCAATTTACATGCAATACATTACATGTACTATATACATGTTCAGATGATTTAAAAAAAAAATATATATATATATATATATATTTTTACGTAATATCAATTTTGATTTTTATTTCTCGATCACTTAATGTTACCAGAACAACCTCCAGATGACTAATTTAAACAAACATTTATTGCAAATGACTACATGTACAAGACTCATACATGTATCATTGTCATATTATCTCAAGTAAATGGAATTATAACAATTGAGTAGTGCATAACACTTATCAAATGGTTGTGATGCCATGTGAATTATTATGTGTAACTTTAACCTCTTGCTGCCAAACGCCCCCTTGCGGTAACGCCGGCGTTACGGAAATTATTACATTATACATTTCATTAATTTAATAATATATAATAAACTGCTCACCTCAATATTTTGATTAAATATCCTTAAGATATATCCATTCCTTCTGGGAAAGTGGTTTTTAAGCCCAAAACGTCGGGATAAAACTTCGTAAATAACGTTGGAAACTCGGACCTAATTCTCAAACATGTATTGCAGCTTGATGTCACACCATAAACAATGTGCTGGTAAACTGTTCTGCTTAATTGTATTTCACAAAACTTTGGTTTGAAAAATCATTATACCTTTAGGCTTCAAGAAAAAATACTTTAAAACTTTCATACGGCTGTACATTATTTTTTTCCAATTTTAAACCGACTTGTGCTTTTTTGCACTTGATTACGACTCGTTCGGCTGTGTTCACTTTGGCGTTGTGAAACTCAGCCAGTTTCTGGAGTACCAATCCCATGGCTTAGTATATGTTAGCCAGAGTAGTTTTGAACTTGCTTGCAGAGATTTATGCAAAACCGTCGTCAATTGGGTGTATTTCTTTCACTGATAGCACAATAGGCCTATCTGAAGTGGGAAAAACCGTCTTCCACCCGCCTCCACTCTGAGTATTATTTGCTTTCCATTGGGTTTTAAAACTGTCTGTCAAATATTCCAGGCAATAGCCAAGACTCTTATCTTTGAAACAAGCCCTCATTCAATACAATAGCCGTCGTAAAAAAAGGAAATCCTGCCCTGCGTATAAGGAAGTGCCAACCCACGCGTAATTATCGAACCAAGACGGCGCAGTGTTTTTACCTTGTAGCGTAGCTCGCTACATTCCGTTTAGCAAAGCACAATTAATTAGGTAAGGCCCGCAGTTAAATTTTTTTTACTTTAGAGTATTTTTGAGACAGTTTTTGTGTAGTTATGTCGAGATTTTTGAGGCGTTTATCCGTGCACCAAGTGCTAGACGAACTGGATAAGCCAGAAGATGTTTTTGCCGAGGGAGACTCATCCTGTCTCAGTGACGCTGAATCCACTGATGACCGAGATGATGTTGCTGACATGTAAGTTGTTTTATCATACTAACAGTGTTATGCTATAAACGCATTGAATTTCGCCATGGCAGGTAACGTCGTTAGGGCTGGTGGTATTACAGATTTTCTCGATATACCAGTGTGAATTCACGCAATGCCATGCGTGTTCGTAATTACATTGTCAACTGTATTTTATTGTTTTTCATACAATTGATATTACAAATTGCACATTCCAACGGTATGATAAATAATTTATGAAGTAAACTTAGGGTGTATTGTCTGTGTTGACAAACTCGCACGTGTTACGTGGCGTTGCCAACAACACAGATAACAACACACGGTAAGTTTGGTGTAAGCATCGAAGGAAATGTGCAATTTAGCTGCAATGCGTGAATCCCTGTGTTTCTTCTGTGAAGCTAACTAACCTTATATACTTATGCATAACATCGGTCCCTCTCAGCTAAATTAATATAGATAGTATTACCTTTACAGTGGCAAGCTAGCAAGCAAAATTACAGGTAACAAGCAGCTAGCTATCTATTTGTGTCTGAGATGAGCTACTAAATCGATTTTTTTGAGTGTGAAATGGCTTCTGGAAGTGTTTAGTAAAGTCATTGTTCCACATCAGTAAATTGTTCTGTATGCAGTACAGAAGGCTGTGCAGGTAAACAAAATGGCAATTTATGCATGGTATGAGGGAGAGAACATGATAACATGAGGGAGTACTTGTTTATTATTATTATTGTTGATTGTTGTTGTATAAGGGGGACTAATGGGTATATCAACATGGTGGACAATTCCATGGACAGGGTTAGTGGGGTTTGTAATGATGCAGATTGCTCTCCTGAGGGAATGTGTAGTCTAAATGGCTTCTGTATGAATGGTTAAATAATCTCTCCTCACCCTCCACCCCCATGTTTTGATCCTTTGCCTTTTTTTGTTTTTAGTTCATTTTTTTTAGCTTTTTGGACCCTGCCATTTTGTACTTTCTTTGTGTAAATACGGTAACTTCAGCAATTAGAGGGCAAGGATCTTTTTATTTGTTACAGCAGGGGTGTTTTTATTTTTTATCTAGGAAACTGGTGGACTTTTGATTTTTTTATCCACTGCACTTTTAGTAGTACACCTTAGTGCACTTGTATATAGTTGATATATGTTTGTCATGTATAAAGTTTTGCCTTCTAAAACCCAACCCCAACGTCCCTGTCATAGGAGGTGGCAACAGAATAAAGGACAGGACTGGCAAGCAGTAATGTGTAGGGAAGTTTCATACTATTCCCATTATTCATTTGAAAACCTGTTTGCACATTCCTGGACTCATTTCTGGCTAATGGGGCTCTGGTGAAATACACAAGATTCACTGTGCTGCTACATGGGTTTTGACAGCTTTTTGTAACCTTGGGTAGTTAGTTGTGTAATATGAAGAGCACCAAGAACACGTCTAAAAATGAACTTTTATTGCCAATATTGACAAATTATCTCATTTTATTGTAAAAACCTAAAAAATAAATCATATTGAGACCTTTCTGGAACATTGCCATTTTTGGCACATTTGGCACCATTTGGCACCATTTGGATAACGAAAAAGGTTCACCTGAAAAAAACCCTGTAAAATTTGAATGGTTTGAGATATTGACACCATTGAGATTGATTATTACCAGAGGTAGGCAGCATATTGATGAATCAGATAGAGGAGTCATTTCCTCCATAGCATTTGTAGCTCCCCAGGTAAAAATTCTTAAACTTGAATGTAGGTACCCGTTTTTTAGTTTTTTTATATTTTCTGTACATATTGTTGTAGTTAAGTATCAAAAACTGGATTTCTATGAGTTCTCACTGCTTAGTCTTAATACTGCAGGTGTCTGCTTTAATAAAAGCCATGAACCATATTTGTACCATTTATAGTTTTTGAGATAACCACCTTTGTTTGTCACTAGTGAAAACAGGCAAAAATTGGCCTATTTTGCCCTCGGTAGGAAGAGGTTAAAGGCCGTTTTCTCAAAATGTCAAATTTGCATGACCTGCCGCAGCAAAACGAATGTGTCTCCATAACCGAACATCAGAATTGCACCAAATTTTGTACAGATACTTTATGATACATGTTCCATTAAACCATAGAGCCATTTTATGCTATCTTGCATACTTTTTAAATTACAGCCTACTGTTTTTTGATTGGCTGCGACCTTTGCCATGGCAACAGATTAATCAAAATTCGCTCTATGGTTCAATGCGGAATTTACTGATGTACTACCTGATGAAGGTTCATGAAAATCCATTAAAGCATGACAAAGTTCCATTTGTTTTGCTGTAGCACCATTTTACATTGAAGTTTATGGGAAATTTGCATGCATTTCTTTACTGTTGATAGGCCCTTAATACTGTCTGGAATCTGCCCTGGGTGGATCCAAGTCCCAAAACCTCTGAAATCAGTGCCATCCTAAGAACTCTGTGTTGCTCATATGCTAGACCTAAGTCCCAAGACATTTGTCATTCAGCCCAGTGTGTACCAATACCATGTCCTAACCCTAACCCTAATCCAATCCATAGGTACGCTGCCAAGTATGCATCAGGGAAGCACTGTGGGCGTCTAACAGATGAGCTGACCATGCGGAGGAGAAGCAGGAAGTCCCCAGATGGAGGCGCTGTGTAAGTATGAGTTTTTTTTTTTTGGTTTGTTTTTTATGCACCACATTTGGTATAGATTACTGTATTACTACTTACAGTCTTACATACTTCTATGTAATCAAATTAGTTTGTTTTAACTAAAACAAACTAATTTGATTGTAGTTGTATGTGATACTGTCGTAGTAATGCACTAATGGAGAGTGGGGCCTGGCCGAATTCTCAACTTTTTTCACCTTACAGCCAATATTTTAGTGGTCCAAAAAAGTTGCATAACCCCTGTATTGCACTCCGAATTTTCCGGGGGGGCCACAACCTGCCACTTCCCCTTCATTCACTCCACACTCATACAACTCCCCCGCCCTTGGGGACCACCGACTCCCCCGCCCTTGGGGACCACCGACTCCCCCGCCCTTGGGGACCACCGACTCCCCCGCCCTTGGGGACCACCGACTCCCCCGCCCTTGGGGACCACCGACTCCCCCGCCCTTGGGGACCACCGACTCCCCCCGCCCTTGGGGACCACCGACTCCCCCGCCCTTGGGGACCACCGACTCCCCCGCCCTTGGGGACCACCGACTCCCCCGCCCTTGGGGACCACCGACTCCCCCGCCCTTGGGGACCACCGACATTGCTCAGGTGTGGCGCTCGGGGAATCGAACCAGCAACCTCTACCCTCGTGAAGTGCGGTCCAACCTCCTGCGCCACGGAGTCCTTCGCATTTTGGTTTTGTTTTTCTACAAACTTAAATAGCACAATGGTACAAAGGCACAAAGGCATAAAGGACAAAAGCTCTACAACTCCACCACCCTTGGGAACCATCAATATTGCTCAGGTATGGCGCTCTGGGAATCGAACCAGCAACCTCTACCCTCGTGATGTGCCGTCCAACCTCCAGCACCACGGAGTCCTTTGCATTTTGGTTTTGTTTTTCTACAAACTTCAATGGCACAATGGTGCAAAGGCACAAAGGACAAAAGCTCTAGAACTCTCCAACATTGCTCGGGTGTGGCGCTCGGGGAATCGAACCAGCAACCTCTACCCTCGTGAAGGGCCGTCCAACCTCCTGCGCCACGGAGTCCTTCACATTTTGGTTTTGTTTTTCTACAAACTTCAATGACACAATGGTGCAAAGGCACAAAGGACAAAATCTCTACAACTCTCCAACATTGCTCGGGTGTGGCGCTCGGGGAATCGAACCAGCAACCTCTACTCTCGTGAAGTGCCGTCCAACCTCCTGCGCCACGGAGTCCTTTGCATTTTGGTTTTGTTTTTCTACAAACTTCAATGGCACAATGGTGCAAAGGCACAAAGGACAAAAGCTCTACAACTCTCCAACATTGCTCAGGTGTGGCGCTCAGGGAATCGAACCAGCAACCTCTACTCTCGTGAAGTGCCATCCAACCTCCTGCGCCACGGAGTCCTTCGCATTTATTTTTTGTTTTTCTACAAACTTCAATGGCACAAAGGCACAATGGACAAAAGTGCAAACCTGAATGGGGATTGAACCCCAGACCCTGGTGTTGCTAAACCAGAGCCATTCCTTTGAGCCACTGTAACTTACGTTTTTTTGTTAGGCTTTCCTTCAGTGAATTCATGAAGAAGCAAAAGAGTGGAGAAAGAGCATTCAGAGAGCCTGTCCCTTCTGTTGTTTTTTATACCTTTATGTACCTATGTTCTTTTCCCTGCCATTTCAATTGCCCAACGGGGATAATTAAAATTTATTGAATTCTCGCCACCATCATGTTAGCGTTTGGGTGGGTGCAGCATTGGACAGAAAAGGAGACCACAGAAATGTAGGTGAAGAGTGAGGTTTGAACCCTGAAGTACTGTGTCCACAGACAAAGACAATACCGTTGTGCCGAAGTCTCCTTAGCTGTTCTGTGAGCTCTGCAGTGGAGTGAAGAAGCTGAGATCATAAAAACATGAGGAATAAAGATATAGAACGAGGTTTGAACCCTCAAGCTCGCCTTCCAAAGACCAAGACTCTACCGTTATGCCACAGTGGCCTTGGTGTGTTTGAGGGTGATGCAGTGGACAGAAGAAGATGAGACCACAGAAATGCAAGTGAAATAAAGATAACAGACGAGGTTTGAACCATAACGTTTTCCTTTTCATCACGCCACAGAGGTCATAACACTTTTGAGGTTGCTACATGGACTGAAGATAACGAGACCACAGAAATGCAAGATAAATAAAGATATGTCCCCTAAAAAGGAGCAAACCAGGTGTACAATGGAATTTGCCTCATTGCTACATACATAAAATACCATACTGTTACATTCATGGTTTGCAATAATACATGAAATGCATTGTGGGTAATCAGAATGGATTAATTGGAACATACATACTGTACATTTGGTACCCAGAAATAACATTCTGATTTGTTTGAACTTGTTTATGACTCTTTAGTTACTTAATTTTAAATATGCTTTTAAACAGATATACTTACAAAGTATTTACTTGGCATGTTGATATATGTATTTATATACACAAAACATTGTATTTTAGTACATAAAAAGCATTGAGAGTAAATGGTGTCAATCAAAATATGTACATATTCAGAGATGTGTGATAGTAGATTAAATGCATTATGGGTACTCAGTCAATTAGTCAAAATGTATACACGTTCATGGTTGTGTAATAGTAGATAAAAAGATCTTTAAAGACTGTCTTTGAAATATGTCTATTTCAGAATATTTTATGGAATCCATTCAGGACCTCAGTTTAACTTCTCATCCAAAAGACAGCATTCTCTTACAGCAGAGTATACCCATCAAAATATGGGTAATTTTAACAAATATGCACTGAGGCATATTTGACCAAAGGGAAGATTGCCCCTTACTGGTCCACCAACACCACTTCCAGCAGCAACTTGGGTCTCCCATCCAAATATTAACCAAGCCCACACCTGCTTAGCTTTAGCCATTCAGCAGGAGCTGATTGCATGGCAGTGTAGCTGCTGATGAACCTCCGCTGCATTTTATAATACACAAACTGCACTGTGGGTAATCTGAATTATTGAATGAGAATTAATTGAAGCATACATTTTCAGGGTTGCCAGATTTTAGAAAATTCCCCCAAACGAGGGATTTTTGGGAGTTTTTTCCCCTCAAATGGGGGATTTTTCAATCTGGCGTCCCTGGGTTTTTGTTTCGGGTAGGCCAGGTCTGCCATCCAAAAGCATCTGACAACCCTGAAAAGAAATGACGCAGATTTTGACTATATTTTATGGACGTAGCAAGAACAGAAATCCCACTGTGTACCTGGTTGACTCCTTTTTAGGGGACAATGTGTAACCAAAAGTAGACAGGCATGTTTTTGAGGAATTCTTAATTTTATAAATAAGGATATTTCCTACTTTGATTTCCGTAAACCAAATGACTTACTCTAGAAATAGCATCTTTAAAAGTTGTTTTAAAAGATGCTTATTTTAGAATACAATAAATTATTTTGTTTAAATAAATGTGCAAAACAGGGAATATTTTTTTAATATTTTTAGTTTTTTTAAATGGAAAATTCCTCATAAACATGGCCATCTACTTTTGATTATGCATTTAATGTGTCCCCTAAAAAGGAGCAAACCAGGTGTACAGTGGAATTTGCCTCAATGCTACATACATAAAATACCATACTGTTACATTCATGGTTTGCAATAATACATGAAATGCATTGTGGGTAATCAGAATGGATTAATCGGAACATATACTGTACATTAGGTACCCAGAAATAACATAACCCCTGTAAATGTCTGCTAAATGCCTGTAATGTAATGTAATGTAATGTATTTACTGATTAGTTTGAACTTGTTTATGACTCTTTAGTTACTTATTTTTAAATCTGCTTTTAAACAGATATACAGTACTTACAAAGCATTTACATGGCATGTTGATATATATATATATTTATATACACAAAACATTGTGTGTTAGTACATAAAATGCATTGAGAGTAAACGGTGTCAATCAACATATGTACACATTCACAGATGTGTGATAGTAGATTAAATGCATTATGGGTACTCAGTCAATTAGTCAGAATGTTTACACGTTTATGGTTGTGTGATAGTAGATAAAAAAGATCTTTAAAGACTGCCTTTGAAAGATGTTTATTTCAGAATATTTAGTGGAATCCATTGTCTTGTGTGTATACGCGTCACACTGACGCAGCCCCCACCTGTGCTCTCTCCCATCGTTCACCTGTCCTTAGATACGACAGCACCATGAGCCACCGCAACACAGCCACCTGCAAATATGCCTGAACACTTTCATTCTCAATTCTTTATTATGATACAGTACCAAGATTTGAGGACACTGCAAAACTGCTAGAATTGTGGGGGGGGGGGGGATCTCAACCATGTGAAGTATGAGAACATTCAGACAGAAACATAAATAATTTTGTCATCTCCTGATTTGTGTCTGTATCACAACTTTATTTCTAAGTTCTTTTGAAAGCTCATTGGTTGTTCTTTACTATGTAATGCACTATCCAGGGTAGGTGTACAGAAATAGTTGTTCAACTGCATGCACATTGTATCTTCAACTACATGCACATTGAATACACTTTCACATGCATTCACCACATACAATTACTACAGAAAGTTGTTAACATCTCTGTTTTTTAGGCCTACATAATTCATGGTAACAGATATTGGTGATTTTAAACATGTTTCAACCTCTCTTTTTCACTCCAGCTTTTCTCCAGCCCCGCAAGCAATTGTGGCCCCAGTGTATCTGTGTGCAAACCCAGTGCGTACGTTCTGAAGTGTGCCGGTGTCCCAGGTGCGGTGGTATGTATATTTTATGTCTCAGACTCAGGTCCCAGGGCTTTGGTGTCACGACTCTGGGCTGGTTCATATCTCAACACTTGTGTATTGTAGCATCAGAATCCATGTCATGAACTAGGCTTGTTACAGGTCTCAAGACTTCACAGCAAATACAAGTCTTAAGGCCTCTGAGAGTGCGGGCAGCAGCTGCAACAAGCCTTAATACAGTCTGGAATCTGCCCTAGGTGGATCCAAGTCCCAAAACCTCTGAAATCAGTGCCATCCTAAGAACTCTGTGTTGCTCATATGCTAGACCTAAGTCCCAAGACATTTGTCATTCAGCCCAGTGTGTGTACCAGTACCATGTCCTGAAATCCAATCTATAGGTACGCTGCCCAGCACCAAGGCGTATGCATCAGGGAAGCACTGTGGGCGTCTAACAGATGAGCTGACCATGCGGAGGAGAAGCAGGAAGTCCCCAGATGGAGGCGCTGTGTAAGTATGAGTTTTGCTTTTTTTTTGTTTTTTATGCACATTTGGTGTAGATTAGTGTATTACTACTTACAGTCTTACATACTTCTATGCAATCAAATTAGTTTGTTTTAACTAAAACAAACTAATTTGATTGTAGTTGTATGTGATACTGTCTGTAGTAATGCACTAATGGAGAGTGGGGCCTGGCCGAATTCTCAACTTTTTCACCTTACAGCCAGCATTTTAGTGGTCCAAAAAAGTTGCATAACCCCCTTCATTGCACTCCGAATTTTCAGGGGGGGGGCCACAACCTGCCACTTCCCCTTCATTCACTCCACACTCATACAACTCCCCCGCCCTTGGGGACCACCAACATTGCTCAGGTGTGGCACTCTCTACCCTCGTAAAGTGCCGTCCAACCTCCTGCACCACGGAGTCCTTCGCATTTCTTTTAGGAGTTTTTTCCCCTCAAATGGGGGATTTTTCAATCTGGCGTCCCTGGGTTTTTGTTTTGGGTAGGCCAGGTCTGCCAACCAAAACTACCCAGATTTAAGCATCTGGAAAGTAATTTTAAATATGCTTTCAAACAGATATACTTACAAAGTATTTACATGGCATGTTGATATATATATTTATTTATATACACAAAACATTGTTAGTACATAAAAAGCATTGAGAGTAAATGGTGTCAATCAAAATACAAAATGTACATATTCACAGATGTGTGATAGTAGATGAAATGCATTATGGGTACTCAGTCAATTAGTCAGAATGTATACACATTCACGGTTGTGTGATAGTCGATAAAAAGATCTTTAAAAACTGCCTTTGAAAAATGTATATTTCAGAATATTTCATGGAATACACTGTCTTGTACGTCTGCGAAGTTGGCACTCCATGTTACCAGAAAGTCACACTGACGCAGCCCCCACCTGTGCTCTGTCCCATCGTTCACCTGTCCTTAGATACGACAGCACCATGAGCCATCGCAACACAGCCACCTGCAAACATGCCTGAACACTTTCATTCTCAATTCTGGGGGGGTGTGGGGATCTCAACCATGTGAAGTATGAGAACATTCAGACAGAAACATTGCATTAGAATGTTGTCATATTCCAGCCCTGTTCTCCACCCTCATACAGATTACAACCAATGTTCAGTTGATATTTTGTGCGGAGGTTGTATGCAGGATGTGTGGATGTGCAGAGGATGTGTGCAGGATGTGTGGATATCACATCACGTCACTTTATTCTATATATTAATGCAGGGTGCCAATAATTGTGGCACATGTGGTTTTGTTAAAAATAATTATTTCTTGATGATGGATTTTTTTCTCTCATAATACATTTATTTCAATTAAAGGTTGGATTTTTCTCATTTTTTCAGTGTGAGATTAAGTTAATTCACCAAACGGTGAATTTTTTATAACTCTTTTTACTCATCTTTACCAGGGGTGCCAATAATAGTGGAGGGCACTGTATATGTAGGTGAGAGGTCCAAAATGAATTATGGCCTAAACGGCCACTCATATTAAAGAGCTAAAAGCATGTGCATTTAATTTTCTGGAAAACTGCACAAATTCCATCACAAGGAATGCTAATACATTACTAAAATGCTGTACAGCCATTTTAGAGAGCTTTGCTCAATTAGTTAGCCTACGTTAATTTCTTTGTTAAATCTTTTTTTGAAAACATAAACATATCGCTGGAATATTAGATTTTTTTGTTCAGGAAAGCTTAAGATGTGAAATTTAAAACATGAGCCCCAGGTAAGAATAAACTGAGGATTTATAAATTACCAGATGTCCAACCAAACACTTTCTCTGGGTTTAATTCTCCTCACAGATCCACCTGAGGAGCCAATGCAAAGCCGGTCCGGTCCAAGCAAACCCAAATGCCCGTTCCCCTACTGTTCAGCTGTGTGAGCAGAGCTCTGTGTCAGACAACTGCGGCGGTTTCCTCTCCGTGCCCGGACCCCTCGGGGGGGGGGGGTGGGGGGGGTGGGGGGGCTGTAGGGTCAGGTGCGATGATTTCAGCACCAGGGGAACGGGCCGTCGCCGCACAGTGGCGGATGAATCATCCACGGGGACTGAGCCCAGCTTTATTAACGGGCTGAGGCGGCACCCTGGAACGAGCTGGCTGTGTGAACAGCTTGTTTAGTCACGCATGTCGGGAGGCTGTACTCACTGTCCTCATTAATCCATGACCTCATCCGCAGCTGGAAAAGGCCACTGTTTATTGTGCTTGTGTGTTGGATGGTGACTGCGGTTGAACTCAATACTGGAGAGTCGGCGGGGGGGGGGGGGGGGGGGTGTAATGGGGTCGCTGTTGTGAAGCATTCTCACGCCAAACAAAAAGCAACGTGGCAATGTCACGTCACATTATGACACTGTCCTGCGCGGGCTAGCACACGTAACATCACGTTATGACACTGTCCTGCGCGGGCTAGCACACGTAACATCACGTTATGACACTGTCCTGCGCGGGCTAGCACACGTAACATCACGTTATGACACTGTCCTGCACGGGCTAGCACACGTAACGTCACGTTATGACACTGTCCTGCACGGGCTAGCACACGTAACGTCACGTTATGACACTGTCCTGCACGGCTAGCACACGTAACGTCACGTTATGACACTGTCCTGCACGGGCTAGCACACGTAACGTCACGTTATGACACTGTCCTGCACGGGCTAGCACACGTAACGTCACGTTATGACACTGTCCTGCACGGGCTAGCACACGTAACGTCACGTTATGACACTGTCCTGCACGGGCTAGGTCACCGGATAAATATGTGTAAAAAGAGACAAGGGACACGAGGGAGCTTGTTTTTTCAACTTTCTTTTTTTATTGAGGTGTAGTGTTAAGACTTGCACACTTCGGCCACGTCTCACGAGTGTAACACCTACACCTGACAGCACTGTAAGAGATGGTTAAGAAGGAGGATGCATCCCAACCGCTTAAACTGTACAAGAACAGAGCTCTTTCACAGTGTAGGAAGAAGCACACAGACTACGTCGTTCAGGCCGTCACAGTGTGCCCAGAAAACAAGGTGCACGGCTCACATTTAAGGCAAAACGTTTCACAAAGAAAAGAGATCTCTGTACAGGGAACACAAACAAAAGAAATAAAGTAGCTGGCGGGCAAAAGGACAAACCCCAGAAAACCCCCGAACCCCCGTACCCATCCCTGAAACTCCAAAACCGCCGAACAATGAACGTGATGTTAAAACCTCCATAAAACTTTATTTGAAGTGGGTCTTTATAATGCCTTCGTAATGACATAACCATTGTCATAAGCATACATAAACATGACAAAACTGTAAGTAAAGTTATGAGACACATAATTACAAGCATTATGACACTTATGACGTAACAATGACACCAGGTGATGAAGCACACGACAGCGAGCATTATGACGCTAATGACGTAAGATCTTACGTCACATCGTAACAAAAAACCATTTGGAATGAGGTGGCTGTAATATTCATGTATACACATGACTCACTAAGGTGTTTAAAATGCTACATAAGACCCACTTGAAGTGAATCATTCTCAAACCCTGTGTGTGATGTGCAATGGGGGTCCGACTGGGTGGGGGCGCAGGGAGGTGATGAATGAACCGCCGTCTCCACGGTGACGGGTGACAGAGGCAGCGGCAGGAGGCCAGCTGGCACGGCGGTTTTCTTACGCCTCAGTGCCGTTAATCAGCCCAACGGCTCAATCTCACGGAGAGGGCCGAGGGAGGAATACGTAATCCACTCGTCTGACACCGCCGGGGTCCGCTGGTCTCACAAAAATCCTTCAGACTCCCATCATTAAGGTCTGTTGGCAGTGCAGAGGATCTCATTACTAAATTACACTTATAATTTACTCTCTTACACCAATGCTAACCCTTAATGAGTTTCCATTTTTGAACCCCCAGTGTCAAAATGGGATTGATTTAAAAAAAAAAAAAAAATTTATAATAATAGTCAATTCCGGGGCAATCAACACAAGGCCAGACTGACGAGTCCACATCACTAAGGCTGACTGTGACTGAACAGTACAAGTCCCAGTTAAATTGAAGGCGACTCCTGTGGATCCTGGGCTTCCATCTCTGCGCACAAGAAAAGCCTGTTGGCCACTGCAAAAGCCTGCCGCTGAGGATTGTGGGTAGCAATGAGTGGTACTAACAAGCGCAATGACTCTCGTTCATCCATAAAAGGGCGACTGTACTGTGCATCTATAATGGTTTACAGGAGTGACTTTCCAGCAACAACAACTGCATTGCCAATAGTCTGTTAGTGTTCTGACCCCCACAAATAAATTAATGCAGGAATGCTAATGACTAAAAAAAAATTTTTAAATGCCTGAAATGGCATGCTACGAGTCAAACAACAACAAAAAAGTTGGACTGAACCTGCAAAATATCTGCACCAAAAACAGAAACAAAGCCAAAACAAGGAGAGGAGCTCTCAGAGCGACTGCTTCGTAAGCTAGGTCTGGCTGTAATCCTGTAGTTCATTCGGAGAGCCGCTATGGTTTCGTCTGTCGATGAAAACAGTACCACCCCCAACCCGCATCACCTGTGCTGCCTTTTGCCAAACCTCCCTGAGAACCGGACTGGCGTCCTATTGGTTGGTCTGCTGGAGTTAGGGAAAGCTGAGAGTTAAACCCGTCAACTTGTGAACTTGCAAGCTGAACCTTTTTCTCGGGGCCCAACAATCCAATCAGAGCCCTCGACACTTAAGAAAGCAGGCCCGAACAATCCAATCGGAGCCCTCGACAGTTAAGCGGCGGCCCCGAACAATCCAATCAGAGCCCTCGGCACTTAAGAGGCGGGCCCAAACAATCCAATCAGAGCCCTCGGCACTTAAAAGCAGCGGGCCCCAACAATCCAATCAGAGCCCTCGGCACTTAAGAGGCGGGCCCAAACAATCCAAGCAGCAATCAATCCTAGACATCTCAATATTATCTCCTATTTACAAAGGGAGTGGGGACAAAAGCTCGGATATCTTCAATGCTGATTAAGTCATGCTTGGAGAAAAGAATTCAAAGCCACCGCGTTTCCCCCACGATGGCAGTCCCTGGTTTCACACCAGCCTACAGTTATACAGTTACGACTGACATGAAAACTATGACCGGTCCCTTGTTTGCACAACATTGTGCGAGTGAGTGCACAATCCTGCGATTGGCGCCCTAATTGGAGAAATTACAGAGAGAACCCACAACTATGAGACCCCCTTCCCAAACGAACATCTGTAAACAACATGGAAATTCCCTCATGCCATGACTTTACGTCAAACATTACAGCAATACGTCACTTAAAAAAAAAGATTATATGAAGAATTTCAGGAGAGCGCTGGACTTAGCAGAGCTTGTGAACCGTTTACAATCACCAGGTTTCTCTATCTACTGTACGCACTTCTCGTTGGCTATGATGGGGAAAAACAAACAAACAAACAAAAAAAAAAAACATCATCATCATCATAAACATTTTGAAAATTTTTTCCTTATTTGTTTTATAAAACAAAGATATTGATAAAAGGTCCATTTTGACGGAAGGGGCAGCAGGTGCCTTCTGTTTACCCTCAGTCCCTTCATTGTGCATTAATGTGCATTTTGAGCAAAGAAGTTCACTGTTAAAAGGTCTCAGTCTTTAAAAAATAACAAATGGTGGTCGTCTCAGACAGAGACGAAGACGTCCAGGTAGAGCCGGTCGTAGGACTCCCGGAACAGGAGGATGAGGACAAGGCTGAAGAGGCAGGAGCCTGTGAGACACCAGTTCAGCCAGGAAAGTTCTGGAAACAAAAGCAAACATCAGTTAGTCAGGCAAGTCATCAGAACCATGTCCCCATGAACCATGACCCCAACCACCCACACCCCCAACAGTGATATCACCAGTCTCAGTCACCACCCGCACCGCCAACAGTGATATCACCAGTCTCAGTCACCACCCGCACCCCCAACAGTGATATCACCAGTCTCAGTCACCACCCGCACCGCCAACAGTGATATCACCAGTCTCAGTCACCACCCGCACCCCCATTAGTGATATCACCAGTCTCAGTCACCAACCGCACCGCCAACAGTGATATCACCAGTCTCAGTCACCACCCGCACCACCAACAGTGATATCACCAGTCTCAGTCACCACCCTCACCCCCATTAGTGATATCACCAGTCTCAGTCACCACCCGCACCCCCATTAGTGATATCACCAGTCTCAGTCACCACCCGCACCGCCAACAGTGATATCACCAGTCTCAGTCACCACCCGCACCCCCATTAGTGATATCACCAGTCTCAGTCACCAACCGCACCCCCATTAGTGACATCACCAGTCTCAGTCACCACCCGCACCCCCATTAGTGACATCACCAGTCTCAGTCACTACCCGCACCCCCATTAGTGATATCACCAGTCTCAGAAAGAGTCGTCAACAACACCCCTGTATCTGATTTACTGAGTCAGCATCACAAACAAGTCAAGTCACTCATCAGAAATTCAAGTCAGCTTCACCAACATCTCATCACTAATCACAAATATAATTACTCATTATCACCACTAATCACAAATATAATTACTTATTATCACCACTAATTCACCACTAATCACGAATATAATTGGGCACGACTATGGCAAAACTGATAATCTGGCATACCTCACATTCACGACAACAGCCAATAGGAAGGAGCAGAGCACAACGGTTCCCGCATGCCCAACAGCCAAATGCAGGGCATTGCAGATCTGAATATACTCTCAATTTACAGACATCAACTACTTACATACTCGTACTGGCCCGTTCAGATTATAGCTAAATACGGGCGTCTCTCCTCATTTTAGTGCTCAATACAGTCAAGTTCACACTTAGTACGGTTATGAACGAGAGCAACAACTAGTAGTAACGGGTCCTGGGGCCTGTTCCAGAAAGCACGCTAAGGACGATGTTGAGTACTGTTAAAAGAAGCTTTATTCCACGTTGCTGAATTCACTGCCAGATCAGACATGGAAAAACACGTCTTCTCTGGCTTCTGTCGAAAGCAGTGGCTGCGAACGCGATAGAGGATCATAGTCTCCGTTGACAGAGGACGTTGCAGCGATGAGATGTGCGTTCATAGACAATAAGTCCAAATTTTGGGGGGAAAAAAGTGTCAAAGATTCAGAGCACTTATCACCATTCAGGGAACTCTCAAGCACACATTTGTTCCTGCAATGTTTGGCATCAAGATGCAATATGATAATTACACTGAACAAAAACCCTCTCTCAATCCAAGTCTAATGACTAGAAGAAAGGTAGCATTTAGCTGCAGGGAACGATTGTTACGGAGCAGTTCTGCACAGCAAGCATGTATGGAGACACCTGTGGGGGTCCTATTTTAGCGTACAGACTGCAGTCATGGACTTCCCAAGAGGCACAGCTCCAAACCCCTCACCATAAATCAACACTCTGTTCTCCCTCATGAATCCCGCTGTGTAGAGGTGGGTTAATGGGATACGGTTTATCTCTGCACATCATTTACACTCCAGCCAAACCCCAGTCACACCCATTTAAACACAGACAGGAGGGTACGGGTCACATCTCAGTCAAATCCCAGTCACATCCATTTAAACAGACAGGAGAGTACGGGTCACATCTCAGTAAAATCCCAGTCACATCCATTTAAACACAGACAGGAGGGTACGGGTCACATCTCAGTCAAATCCCAGTCACATCCATTTAAACAGACAGGAGAGTACGGGTCACATCTCAGTAAAATCCCAGTCACATCCATTTAAACACAGACAGGAGGGTACGGGTCACATCCCAGTCACATCTATTTAAACAGACAGGAGGGTACAGCTCACATCCCAGTCACATCTATTTAAACAGATAGGAGTCACGTCCTATTGAGGATGAGAGGCTGAAGGCTCTGAGATTAAAGAGGTGAAGGGATTGAACCCCATCTGTCAAAATGAGCTTTTTTTTTAAAAAACAGCTGTGCTCTAACTAGCTTCATTATTAAACAAGAACCAATGGAGAGAAAAAACACAACACATACAATAAGAGACCTGAGCCAATCTGAGGACAGCCTTGCCAACTGCACCTCTCAAAATGGCTCTGAAAAAGCCGTCAACAACTGAACAATTATTTTCTAACTGTCATTTTTTGATGTGAAAATTGTCAGGATGTGTTCCCCCCCCCCCCCCCCCCCCCTTCATCCTGCTGTCATGCTCAGCGTGTGTTATTACAGGCCCGACTGAGGTCGTCTTTTTACCCTCTTTTTACCGTGTCAGAGTTGATGGGGGTGTGGGCGGGGGAGATTCACGAAAGCATTGCTGTCAGGATTGTCAGGTTAAACAGAGCCCAGCGTTATGCCCACTGACCAGTGGCTGACAGAGACATTAATGCACTGACACATGGAACCAAGCCGTTCGGGGTCCTCGCTGGGGGCAAAGGTGGGAGAAGAGGTGCCTAAAGAGGTGCCTGATTCGGGCCATTTATTGCTGCAATTATTGTTAATTATCCTGCAAATGAACAACCTTTTAAGGCTGTACTTAATGTGGGTGATCACATTCATATTCATGCTTGTCTTTCAATTTTTTGTATATCCAAACACACACACACATAGAATACATATTACATAATATATAGGCTATATAATTATGAACAATATAATCAAATATATCTGCTTAAGTCTTTTCCTGACGTGCTTTGAAAAGTAACTTTTTGAAAGAGAACATAGTGAAACTGTGGTGATACTGAACTCCTGAATAAATAAAGCACCTGGTAAGTAAAAAGGAAAGTGTTGAGATGCTAAGAGGCACTTTGGTTCTAAGATGTAAAATGTCTCGTCAGCGGGCCTTTGTGTCAGTGACTATGGATTCTCTAAACCAGCATGGGGTGACTTGAGGTTTTCTTCAGTGAAGAACAACAGATCCACACTTTTTGATCCAATGTTTTGTTTTTTATTCTGGGGCCAACGCAGTATGTCGCATAAAGACAAAATCACAAACAAGGCTTCTGCAGGCGAGGGCAACTTTATTTAATCCACTAATCCACTTTATTTTTATCCACTCTACCACGTTGATTTCTTCAGCACAACAACAGCTTTACGGGAAACAACGTCATATCGGCGCAGATCCGGACGCTAACGGAGAAAAAAGCGCTGGTGGAAAAGAGGACATCGCCCACGCCTCAATACTCTGCCCATAAAAACTACATCGCCCACGGCTCAACACTCTGCCCATAAAAACTACATCGCCCACGGCTCAACACTCTGCCCATAAAAACTACATTGCCCACGGCTCAACACTGCCCATAAAAACTACATCGCCCACGGCTCAACACTCTGCCCATAAAAACTACATTGCCCACGGCTCAACACTGCCCATAAAAACTACATCGCCCACGGCTCAACACTCTGCCCACAAAAACTACATTGCCCACGGCTCAACACTCTGCCCATAAAAACTACATCGCCCACGGCTCAACACTCTGCCCATAAAAACTACATCGCCCACGGCTCAACACTCTGCCCATAAAAACTACATTGCCCACGGCTCAACACTGCCCATAAAAACTACATCGCCCACGGCTCAACACTCTGCCCACAAAAACTACATTGCCCACGGCTCAACACTCTGCCCACAAAAACTACATCTCCCACGGCTCAACACTCTGCCCACAAAAACTACATCGCCCATGCCTCAACACTCTGCCCATAAAAACTACATCGCCCACGGCTCAACACTCTGCCCATAAAAACTACATCGCCCACGGCTCAACACTCTGCCCATAAAAACTACATTGCCCACGGCTCAACACTGCCCATAAAAACTACATCGCCCACGGCTCAACACTCTGCCCATAAAAACTACATCGCCCAGGGCACAACACTCTGCCCATAAAAACCACATTGCCCACGGCTCAACACTCTGCCCACAAAAACTACATCGCCCACGGCTCAACACTCTGCCCACAAAACTACATCGCCCATGCCTCAACACTCTGCCCATAAAAACTACATCGCCCATGGCTCAACACTCTGCCCACAAAAACTACATCTCCCACGGCTCAACACTCTGCCCACAAAAACTACATCGCCCATGCCTCAACACTCTGCCCATAAAAACTACATCGCCCAGGGCTCAACACTCTGCCCATAAAAACCACATCACCCACGGCTCAACACTCTGCCCACAAAAACTACATCGCCCACGCCTGAACACTCCGCCCATCATGCACTAAATCAAACAGTAACAAAATCAAAAGAATCGCCGGCCTCGTATCCCGCGCGAGACTGCTGACCTATTAAAATACATTCCGAGATCGGCCGCTGTCCGAGCCGCTGAATCAAACCCTCCCAGCTCCCCCCGAACAACAAAACCGCCATTATAAACACTGCAAAAAACGTCTGTCTTAACAAGCGTTTTAGTCTTGTAATGAGACTTAATCTTATTTTTTCCTCAAAAGTGGAAAATATTATCTTTTTCACCCCATTGGCACTCTTTTTGTCATATTTTGCAAAAAAAAGTAACAGAAATAAGATTCTAAAGTCTAAATATAAGATTAAAATGCTTGTTAATATTTGGTTTTTGCAGTGAACACATCCATGTTTTTACATTTTTCATGAAATTTTGAATGTAAGGCAACCCAAGCGCCTTTGTGGTTCGTCTGGGGGATTTAAGAGGCGAAAAGAATAGTGATTTTAATGAGACCTGTGACATGCGGTGAATGATAGTCTGACTGGGGATGAGTGTAAAACTCCTGTTAAACTTTTTATTTAACCTTTATTTATTCAGGAGATACCGCTTGAGATTAAAAATCTCATTTCCAAGAGTGTCCTGACCAGAACTGGCAGCGGCAGTCACTCCTCTGCCGACTCAGATACTGGGACGTGCTCTAAAAGCACTGCTGAATAAAAGAGCTTATCGGAGCTGTTCTCCGCTGAAAGCCTTCCTCAAGCCCTCGGGAAAGCGTGGCTTTGTGACGGCCCTCCCATCTCTCACTGAGGAGGTTACTCACACACCATCTGGAACAGGACTTCTCCATGACACTGCAGGTGTGAGCTCAGGTATCGGGCTGCTTACTGTTCCACACGGCCGATTCCCTGCTTTCACCTGCAACATTAGCTGTCCTGCGTTCCCGGGAGCTTTTAGGAAGTTTCACCGTCCTCTTAAAGAGACAGCTCACTTTCTGGGTCCCCTCCGCCCCCAATATCATTTAGGTTTAATTTAACCTTTACTTACATGTATACAGGGAAATCATATTGAGACACTGCAGGTCTCTTTTTAAATGGAGCCCTGTTTACAAAAGGAGCGTTCTAACAATCAAAAGACTTATCAAGAGATAAAAAAAGGAATATATAAATATTTATTTAATAATAAAATAATAGAACAATTAAGTTCAGTCAAAAGATTTATATTCAAAGGTAATGAGGTTGTTAATCAGGGTCCTGAATGGGCCCATAGTAATAAAGCAGTTGAGCTTTAATGTGCACAGTATGAGGGGCGCTATATCTACCTGCAGTTTAGAGTACACCTGTGACTCACGCAGCCGACAGTGAGTCTGGCAGGCTCCAGCTCTCCAGTCAATGAGTAATAATAATAATAATAATGCATTCAATTTCTATAGCGCTTTTCTAGGTACTCAAAGTGCTTTACAGTTTAAAATTACACACAGTAAAATTATTTAATAAGTAGTTAATAAAAATAATATAATAAAAAATAAAATAAAGAAAAAATAATAATAAAAAAATAAAATAAAATTAAAATAAAAAATAAATAAATAAAATAGAATAAAATAAAATAATTAAGACAGATAAAAAGAAGGAGTATAATTTAAAATTTCAGTCATGGGATAGAGGGAGGATGTTTAACAGGGGAAAGCCAGTTTGAAGAGGTGGGTTTTGAGAGCCTGTTTGAAGGATGAGAGAGTTAATATGAGGAGTGTATGTCTTCTTTGGAGCAGACCATTTTTGTGTTGGATGAAGGATATTTTAGATGTAAAGGTGGCTTTACAATGGGGACTATTATGGGGCGTTCGGTGGGGTTGGTGATCTAAAGCCAGAAAATACACTTTAAAGAACTCCAAAGCAGCTTGTACACAGACATTGTGTCTGAAAAGCTTGTATGCGTCATAATACCTGATTATTCTTCATCAGACATCCTTCATTATACATACGGTCTGGGACACTGAATCGGACTACATAAAGACATAAAAATATCGCTACATATATACATTTTCATCATATTTCTGTCTTATTGGGTTTGCGCTTGTGGTGTGCATTTTTGTGTGAGTGAGTGTGTATGCGTGAGTATGTGTGTGTGTGTGTGTGTGTGTGTGTGTGTGCGTGTGTGTGCGTGTGTGTGTGAGAGTGTGTGAATGCGTGTGAATGGACAGATATTCTGACAGAAGCTAGACAGTATGTAGATTGTATTCATGTACAATACTACACCTCTGTGTGTCGTGCCGATAGGACAAACTCATTTCCATACAAATGCATGATAAAGGCTTATCTCATCTCATAGCTCACGGTTATTAAAACAATTCCCTGTGCCATTATGGCAATGTTCCTCCTCTTCTGTCACATGGGCACACTGTCCCGTCTGTATTTATCTATCTTGTCTCTCTGCAACACACTCTGGAGCAGTTCTTTTATAGAGTGCCGTTTGATAGACACGTCCCCCTCCTTTTGGAAAACATCAAATGCACCTCCCCTCCCCCCTCCCAATATTATCATGTTGTATTGGGTGGTACTGTTAGGGTTAGGTTTAGGGTTAAAACCCCCCCAAAAAAAAAATCCTAAAGAAAATTTCCTGTCCCCCCCCAAAGTAGAAATGGGATCCACGTTCTTGCTGGCCACTTTGGTCCGTTTATAAATTCACGTCTTCGACGCTGTGATTGACGGAGAGTGCATGCCGTTCTCACTAAAGGGAAACAAGGCACCTTAGCGCGATCCTATGAGCGAATAAAAGCCGGGAGAGAGCTCTGCCCGCACACACAAAGCCATACTGGCAAGCTCAGCCTTGCAAACACGCTTCAAACACTTATCAACCTTGCTACAGAAAGCCAGTATGGATCAGCCTTGCAAACACGCTTCAAACACTTATCAACCTTGCACAGAAAGCCATTTGCTTTGCGGAGAAATGGATTGTCCTCTTATCAAGGCCTACGAGCTAAAAACACAGGTGTACAAACTAAAAGAAATGTGATATGTTTTTATTAGCTACGTACAGAAAAGAATATCCGATAGAGCATGCACCGATGCCGATCACTGATGAAGACAGAACGCCAAAACGTTTAAAGCTTTCAGCTTCTTCTTTTAGTGAAAATACCAAGCCTGAGCCTTTTATTAATATAGCTTTTTTTTTTTGATTTTTTTTTTTTTAAACAATACATTTTTTTTTTTTTCTAGCACCAATTAGATTTGCATTCCATAAATTATAATTGTCAGGTAAAATGCTTATCTTTTTTTTCAGAATGTCAAGGTGCTATTTAAGAAGAATCAGAATTAAAGAGCTACGTGAAAATGCGCGTCGTCAAACAACGAGCTATGCACGTTGGCGAAGCTCTGATAAAAAGCTAATTTAATGCTAAAGTTCTATGACCACGGAGGGATTCTGGGGTAATGGAGGGATTCTGGGGTAAAGGAGGGATTCTGGGGTAAAGGAGGGATTCTGGGGTAAAGGAGGGATTCTGGGGTACCGTGCCTCTTCGTCGGATGGCTGCGAGTCGCCTGTTGCCTTACCTTTGAAGTAGAACGTGAGGAAGAAGAGTAGGAGTCCAGTGAAGAGGTTGCTGAGGAAGGTGACCACGCCACAGGTGATGCCCTCAGGTACAGGGTACACCGTCTCAATGAAGAGCTCGAGGAAGATGGGTACGCTGCTGTTGATGAAGATTCCCACCAGTATACAGGACGTGTAAAGTGTGGCTTGAAAAATGGGAGAGAGCACGAAACAGTTAAACAACCCTCTCTATACTTCCTGACAATAGAGGTTAAGGGCAGGGAGAGGAGGCTCATGGGACATCGGAGGTCCTCCAAGGGTGACTGCTTATTTGTCCCACCAACAGCGTTGCTAGGACCTTTTTTTTGCTGTGAAGCATATTTTGACAAATGGTTTGGTGAAATGTGCAACATAAATAAATCTGATTTGATATTTAGAAACAGGGGTTAGAGGTTTCCGTTTTTCCCTCCTTCTAAAATAACTGTCCTTCAAACTGCTGAGGAAATAAGATACAGAGACTGCTTCTATTTACAATCAGTGAGACGTAATTCCATAGATAAGGGTTCAATAAACAGACAAACCTGGAGAGACTAGCTTTCAGAACTGCGGGTGCCGAGCTGTTGGATTTCAGCCTGATAGCATCTTCCCAAATATACCAAATTTACCCAGCATTCATCATTCAAATGAACAACTTTAGTACTCGTGTCACATACTCAGGATGTTCAGTGATTTGCATAATATTGACAAAAAAAAACCTGGTTGGTAACATTTTGGAGAAAAAGGCCAATTTCTTTGTCTATTTCTGTTAGTCGTTTTTCAGTACAGAATGTTTTGTACAGCGTTGAATGCAGAAAACAGAACAGGTACAATAGTATAATAATCGATTTCTAAAACATAATGCTATTAATGCGAGTCTGGCCTTCTGACAGCAGCATGTGGGCTGATCTCAAAGCTCAAAGCCGCCCGATCTCCACTACTAGCTACAGATATGCGGGAGTCTGTGGGGTGTGGGGGGGGGGGGGGAGACCCAAGGCACTACAGAGATCAGTGTGCGTCTCCCAACGGCATCCGATATCTAAAGGAGCCCAGACAGCACAGAGAATTAAACGTTGCTTTGAGTCTCTGCTTCCTTTCTGAGCTGTTATCCACGAGGCGCGAAGCAGAGGAAGATCAGGATGAAATCAGACTCACCCTCATGATCCGGGTGTGTAATTAACACCAGGCAAATACTGGTCAAATTTTGATTGTGGCTGGTAAGACTAGCAGCCACTTTGGCAGGCAACCAACCAGGTTGTGTTATATTGTATTATAAGGTAATGTGGCTGGTAAAATGTTGAAAATGGCTGGCGATTTTTAGAATCCACAAGCCACTCTGGCCAGTGGGTTAAAAAGTTAATTTCATGCCCTGCTCATAATCCAGCGGTTTGTAGCAGCAGCACTAACGAGGAAAAAAACGATAAAACCCCTGTGATATTCTGAACCTGTTTCAAACACCCACCGCTCACTGTGTCAGTAATTAGACACATCCTGTCTTCTCCACTGCTGCACCATTACAGAGCAGGAGAGAGAAGCTTGTGTTGCCTGCAGGGGGGGGGGGTCGAGTCTACAGGGAGCAGCATTCTAGCCTCCCTCCACATGCACACCTCATATGGACCCGTTTGGCTTTCACTGTCCAATAACTCCTATGAAGAGACATACAAAATGGCTCCCCACTGCAGAATGAGGTATCTCCTTGTTTCCCGGACTTGATGTATTCAGAATGATTGTTTCTGGGTCAGAGCAGCCATTTTGGCTCTAGGCCACCCACAATGCCGGCACTCCACTCACTGCTGTACATTAGTGGGGCCTAGCTTCTGCAGGGCCCCTCTTGGGGTGCCGGGGGCCTACCTGCGGTGGAGGGGAGGTGCGTGAGCCTGGTCAGGCAGGTAAGGGTGAACCAGGTGGAGGCCAGGGAGGCGCCGGCTAGCGTCAGCACCAGGATTAGCTTTAGCATTCCCCGGATAGAGTCAGCAAACCTGGATCAAGGAGAGACAGAGAGAGTTTACACTGCACTGCCACAGCCTGAGGGAGAATGAGTAACACACACACACACACATTTACACACAAGCACACACACATGCACGCAGGCACGCACACACACACACAACCTGCTAATACCTGTTCTGTTTTTTGTTTTTTTTATTTCTTTAATAGTATATTCATACATTATTTACTACGCTTTATTTTTCCAGTTAAATTATTTTTTTCCACTCATTGTAAATTAAGCTACACTTTTAGTTTCTTTTAGTTCTTTAGTTTTTTTTTCGTTTAGTTTTATTTAATTTTAATTTTGATGCTGGATAATTATACTGAGGAACGCACATGCAGCCGTAGGGGAGGTCGGGAGAGGGGTTCAGGGGTACGTCGCTTTGCGGAGCGGAGCCGTGTGCCACCCAGGGGACCCCCAAAGCCCCCAACGTTTGAGAGCTCCAGATCCGGGGCTCGTTCTGGGTCATACTGATCCCACCACCCGGCAATCAGTGAAACTGCATGTCCCGCGTCGAAGCTAACCGCTAACCGCAAACTGCAATACCTAGCCACTGTGCCTAGGAGAAATCCTGGCAGGGAAAAGGTCCATGCTTGTGATATTATATAGTATATGCACACTAAGGCTATATTATATTCACTGACTGCAGAATATTACCAATTATTCGAAGCAAGCTAAAGTACTGCTCTTCGCTGCCCCACATCCTGCTGGTGGAGTTAGTGAATCTGGTTAGCATAAATTTATGTTGTTGTGTCCTTTTCTTATCATTGAATTCAAGAGCCAAATAACAGCCATCACATTACCATCATCACAGCATTAAGCCTTAGGTGATGCTGCCAGAATCTCCGGGTATATTTGATTTTTCCTTTGTTTTGCATAATGGAGATTTATGGATTACAATGGCGCGATGTCTGCAGGTGTCACAGGAAAAATAGACAGGCCTGAGCCGCAGCAGGTGAATCATTAAGAGTGCAGCCAGGGGCAGGCTGGGTAATTGCGGAAGGCCCGCTGCGTCTCACGCTGTCCCGGAGGTGATAATGAGCGCTGTGTTTAAAACCGCACCTGATAGCGGCGAGGGAAGCAACGTGGCTCCGTTTCTGTGACTCATTGCGAACGAACGGTGACGAGCGTCTCACTCACGCGCCAGCATGACGCAATTGACAGCCCACGGTGACGAGCATCTCACTCACGCGCCAGCATGACGCAATTGACAGCCCACGGTGACGAGCGTCTCACTCACGCGCCAGCATGACGCAATTAACAGCCCACGGTGACGAGCGTCTCACTCACGCGCCAGCATGACGCAATTAACAGCCCACGGTGACGAGCGTCTCACTCACGCGCCAGCATGACGCAATTAACAGCCCACGGTGACGAGCGTCTCACTCACGCGCCAGCATGACGCAATTGACAGCACGGCCGCTAATAAAGCCTCGCACAAGCACGGCGCCTCGGACGGCTAGTGCGCTAATTATCGCTGCACGTCATTTCTCCCCGCCATTCTTTTCCCTGGCGAAACCCGGCGAGAGGCTGGATGTCTTACAAGAGCCGCTGTTATTGTAAGCACCTCCTGTGAATCAAACAAATTAAAATGTCTTCCCGTCACCTTAAAGCAAAATTAAATGCCACCGTTCCTTAATCCCCACAGCAAGCCCAGCGAGATTCAATCTTCATGTTGGGGGAAGTGGCATCTAATATCTCTCAGTCATACATTTACATTATGATTCTTGGCGCCGGTAATGTTCAATCCCTCGTGCTATAATTCATGCGGCCCACGGTGAGGAATTACATCACTGATGATTATTAATCGCCTACACAATAGACTGATCTGTTTCTGACTAGGTAGGGCTACGTCCCGCACTTTCCGACAGGAATACCTCCCACCGTTCCCCCCCTCCCCTCGTCCAGCGCTTGCATTATGCGGCAAATAGGCCTAAAGCTCACCTGGAGACAGCTGTCACCAAAAGGCATCGTCATGGCTACCCGCCCCCATATCTCCCCGCGCACTTTCACGTGCGAATCATTTAAATATTCTTCCTCTGTCTGCCTTCCGTCTGCGATGTGCCGCTCGACTCGAACCCGTTGCTTTTAACAAGAATTATCATCTCATTTTCCTAATTACACCTTTCAGGGGATTAAAAGTGGCGGGGATTCATCGATCCGGACCGGCCCAGAAGTGCTGAACAGACCCAACAATAAACCTCCATCTATCACCGGTGACCATTCCCTGGTTCTGCGGACTCGGCAGTTTAAGGCACCGCAGTATATAACCGTCTATCCATCCATGTGAAAGACCCGTCCATCCCATTAACAATCTCTCCCTGTCAGACTCTTATCTGGGCTGGTTAGCTGGAGATATACAGTATGTCGCTTTAGTACACGTATAAATTCAAATGAGACACACACTAGCCAGGCTAAAGGATTTGGGGGCCTCACACACAAAAAGCGGTTCATTTGGCTTTGCTAATAATTTAACTAATGTCTCACTAATGTTTAACAATAGCTTTCACTAAACTGTTTTAATTCTTCTTCTTCTTAATATTACTATTATTAACAATAATAGTAGAAGCAATTAAGTTTTAACTTCAGCTTGGACAGGGGAAAAGGTTATTTTGTAAAAAAAATTTGTTTACAAACAGCTAAAAAGTAGTTTTACTTTTTCTACTTAGGAGCAAACAGGTGCTGTACAATAACTGCCCTGACCAGCACACTTCATTTTACACTACTTAGGAGTCCATGGATTTGCACTTAAAGCTAATGTGCTAATTTGACACCTCACCAAGTTTTCTGGAGATGATTTAGTGGAGTTTCATTAAGGACCCATTTGAGGAGGATACCTAATTTACCTCAGGCCGCAGCGCGGGGGCAGCCGAGGGTTAAGGCCGCCGTCCCGTAAATCAAGTGTGCCAGAGAGCCGCAGAGCTCCACGGGCCCAATGCGGTCAGGAGGGGGTAAGAAAGGTCTGGAAGGTTGACGTCTAACACAGGAGGGTCATCTAACACAACGGCCTTGCTGCGGTTACCCCCCCCCCCCCCCCCCCCCCCCCCCTCGCTTGGACCGGGGCCGATTGATGAGTATGGCTGTGTCCGAATCAATGCCCTCCTATAGTGTTGAGTATGTTTGTTGAGTACACTGGAAGTAGTTAAGTAGGCAAAATGTTCTCTAAATGTAGTGTACTAAAAATCCACGGATGATATGCGTATTTCTGGGTTTTCTACGATAATAGTATGAAGGATATTTTTTGCATACTGCATGTCACATACTAAACTGTATACAGTAAACAGTACAAAGTCTGCTAGTACACAGTACAGAGGACACAGGACACAGTAGATAGGGCTCTGATTCGGACACAGTACACAGGACGCAGTAGATAGGGCTCTGATTCGGACACAGTACACAGGACGCAGTAGATAGGGCTCTGATTGGGACACAGCGGAGACAAAAGGAGAAGATAAAGAGGCTTGCATCGCTTACCTGGCCATTGCTACTCCGAACACACATCCGCCCACGATAGACCAGAACCCGATCCAGCTGCATCCACCTAAAAACGGACGGGGGGACAGATGAAAAGCTGAATGAATCTGGCAAGAGAATAAAAGCCTGCGTCACACCCTGCTCCCCACCTCCTCCCCCACCCCCACCCCCACCAGGAAACAGCTGGAGCATGACCAGAATCCACCAGAACTATCTGAAATTGGGATTTTAAAGAAGTGCTCCATCCTCTGAAAATCCCTTTGGATGCAGACTCACAGCAGCCTGTTTTTCCTGAATAACGGGTCGAAGCTTTTGTGGTTTCTTTTTGATGGAGAGGAAACGGCTGAATGTAGCAGAATATTGCGGCCGGGGAACCGGAGCGTACGAGGACAACGGTGATGAGGGTCAAAGGTCGCCGGCTGACCTTACACACAGCGCACGTGGGAAACAGAAAGGGGAGAGGCCGCAGAGCAAACCGCTCTTCAGGGGAAACAATTTCTGATAAATTTAAAGATATTAAATGTTGAGCGAGGCGGGTTCTGGTCTGCGGCGGGATTCTGTCCCCGACACTGAGCTTCCTCTCTAACTGCTCACTTTTCTTCCCCCCTCTAGTGGTTTAATAAACAAAAGCAGGACGAATGACAGAGGACGAATATTTAAATGATTTGCACGTGAAAAACAAAAAACAATTCCAGTGCAGTGAAGACTGTCACCCCTGTCCCCTCCCCCCACTTTCCGCTATGAACCCCAAACCTAATACATATCAATTTGCCACATATTGACTGCCGCTTAGACATCTTCATTATGACAGGTTGCTCCCGGCAATGGTTCAATGACACTTAATTTCGCAGCAACGTTCAAAACCAATTTGTCGAGCCATATGTAATCATTTTGAAGTCATTTTAAAGCCAGGATGCAAATCAAAGCCCTTTTTTTTACGTAAGGGGGGGTTTAATTAACAGCAATGAGAAAAGGTGCGTTTCCTGCAGAGCCGGGCTTAATCGTGCGTTTTGAGACAGTGTCGATAGTGGGTAAATATTTAGAATGCTAGATTAAGCCAGCTGCAGCGGAGCTGCGGGCAGTTGGCACGGCAACTCGTTCTTTCTTAATTCCCCTTGTTTTAAGCCTAAAACCAATAGACGTGGCATCCCTCCAGGAAAAGAGCTCTATCCTGCAGGTCAGTGATTACGCCCGTCTCTCTGCAGGCAGTGTCGTATTATAACGCGGCGACGCATGGGCGAACACTTTAAAACGCTCTGGGAAAAGTTTCACTGACCCCTACGCAGAGCACAGGCTGACCTAACCCCCCCCCCCCCACACACACACACACCCCACAATGAGACACGCGCTGTGCGGGAATAATGGACGTTCTCCATTAAAGGAGTGATTACACATGAGTGATGAGCGGCGGCTAGGCGCCGTTATTTAAATGATGCTAATTACGGTGCCGCTATTCTGTGTGATTAACTCGGCTCCCTCTTTGTCCCGCCGCCGAGCCCCAGACATAGTTTCTCTGCGGCTGACGGCGCCTCTCACCGCCGAGGCGGGCGCTCTCTCTGACGGATCGCCGGACGGCGGATCATTTCTCTTCCAAAATGGCCTCCTGCCTGCTCGCTACCCGCTTTCATTTAGATGATCAATCCCCCCCCCCCCCAACCCCCCCCTCCCGACGCCTCACCTTGTGGACTCGTTCCCCTAGGGGGGTTTCGGGGCCCCACTCCGTTAACCTTGTGTTTGGGGGGAGCCTCCAGGGGGAAAAAACCGCCAGAGCGTTGCTGCGGCAACACGACGAGCGCCCACATATTTTAACCTCTGCACCCCCAGGAGAGGATGCTGGGAGCGAATCGCTGATGCAGACGCAGAAGGAGAAATGGGAGGTCATCGTTTTCAGTGGCGGTAAATCAAGCTCTGCGACACCACCACCGCCATTTCTGTGCCTGAAGAGCTCCGCCACGACAGTCCCACAGAAACACGCGACTGAGCTCAACTCTTTAAACCAGTGACTGAGCTCAACTGTTTAAACCAGTGACTGAGCTCAACTGTTTAAACCAGCGACTGAGGTCAACTGAGCTACTCCTGGGTCACGTGATGCCTTTCCTCTGTGCCAAGCTCATGCCTCTGTGAGTGGTTTATGACCGCTGGCCCAGACAGCAAAGCGCGGTAGGTCCGTGCCCTCCGCTGTCTCTGGGTCAGCCGGTGAAATATATTGGGACGCGTACAGTCAGTGCTCGTCTCCGGCCAGTCGCAGCTCTGGCAGAAGTCCACGATATTGAGCCGTGCGGTTTCACAACAGCAGGACCAGAAATAAACGGCTGAAAGGTTCCAAAGCTGTGCGTCTGTCGCCGTACCGGCTCCGAGCCGCCACCCCGCCGTATCGGCTCCGAGCCGCGAACGTGTTCACAGCTCAACTCTGCTATCGCCCTGGGTACAGGGTCACCTTGAAATGAGGAAGCCGTACTTGACTCCTAAAATGTTAATGTATACAGTATGTACAGAGGGACTAAGGGAAATGGTGAAGAACTGCACTTCAGCTTAGATGACAGACTGAAAGACGGCAGCTGACATTTTGAGAGCCTGTGGTTCATTCACCTGAGAAAGTGGCCTCTGTACAAATACTACTACCAACATGCATACATACTGTACATACATACATACATACCCTCAACCTCAGATACATACATACATACATACCCTGTCCTCAACCTCTCTCTCACACACGACAATAACACCCACAATCTCTCTCTCACACACACACTTACATACACACACTTATATACCTACAATCTCTCACACACAAACACACATGCATGCACATGCATACACATGCATACTCACAATCTCTCCTCTCTCTCACACACACACCACACACACACACACACACACACACACACACACACAAACACATAATCTCTCGGACACACATGGACACACACAGACACAAACACACAATCTCTCAGACATACACACACACAAACACACACAATCTCTCAGACAAACACACACACACACACACACACACACACACACAATCTCTCTCACACACACAAACACACACAATCTCTCTCACACACACACAAACACACACAATCTCTCTCTCACACACACACACACACACACACACAATGGCAGGTCTGGCTCTTCTCCCACACAGCTCTCTGCTCTGGACCTCAGAACGATAGAAAAACGTGCGCACCTCTACCGGCACGGCCAGTGCTACATCTCCATAACAACTGAATACAGGAATCATTCCTGACTCATTATCAGCTAAACGCACACAGCCCCGATGCCGATTCTCAGAAGATGCCTTTTGTATTGATCTTCTCTGGGTTCTGCCACATAAGTCTCCCTCCGATGGGGAAGCTCAAGCCGCTTTTGATTGGATTTCGTAGGGGTCAAAACTCACCAAAAAAAAAAAACATCACATTAAATCTTAAATAAGTCCGTGGTGCTCAAATATATTTGATTGCGTGGCATTTCCGCGCTTAACATTACATCATAGAGGCTGGGGCCCTCTTCTTTCTGGGTAATCCGTTTCAAATTTTACCACATTTGAATTGCTGATACATATCAATGGTGGTGGAAAAAAAAGAAGCCCCTTGGAATAAAAAAATATATATATATTTTTGACAAGAAAACAAAATTGAAATAATGGTATAAATCATTTAGAGTGAAACTGCAAGTCTGACAGCAAGCAGAGGAGAAAGCCAGAATACAAAGTGGGCTGAGTTTCTGTTCTGAGTTTCATTCTAAGCAAAATCTCTCATGGTAACCTTGGAAATTATTCTACTCTTTAAGAGACCGTGTTTCCCCCACCTACGCCTACTTAGACTTGCTATCGTGTGAAAGTACCGTCTTCAATCTCCGAGTATCCTGTTTCATCTTCCCATTTCCTACTTGAGTTGCAAATGAAGCAAGATGGACGCTCTCTGATTGCTCTTGCCTGATTAAACTTTGGGGGATTTGAGTACAGGGCTGCCTCTCGCTCGCTGGGAACATTTCCAGTGTTTTGCACCCGTCTAAATACGGCGCTTTGTGATTTTGAGCATGTTTAATAATACACAGAATGCTCGTCTGATAGGCGGCGGACTGAAAAAGAAGACTCACAAACCCGTGTGGATGAATTTCAGAGCCGTAATTAAGAGTTCTAACGACGGTTTCCAAGTTCAAAGTGTTTCACACGGGTTTATTGGTTTATAATTAGCGAGCGCAACAACAGAAAAACGCAAGGGTTTCGCGCTGGCTGGGATCACGCAGCCGAGAGTTAATTACAAAACGTTAACTTCAGTCAGTCAAATTACCTGTGCTTGTTTTCAGTCGCAAATATAAAGGCAATTTCTGCAAGAACAATTATATGCACACACCTGCAATTATAAGCACTAATCGACACAAACATTGTTTTGGTCATTGATGTAAAGTGCTACTTCACAACCCGCATCCAGGAAACGGGCTCTAGATGTACATACACAGTATATATCCCATTTCTCTACCCCTCATCTAGGTATCCCTTATGGAAATGCAATATACTGCAGTATATTTTAAATATATTGTGATGATAATTTTGATATATTTACAATATACTGCAGTATATTCTTTTTCCATAAGGGATGGGACAGCAAGATTGTATATTTGTTGAGGAGGGGGGGTAGTCAATCTGTTAGAGAGGTACAATAAAATATTTATATTAATGAAACGTTTTTGTTAATATTTGGCCCTTTTAAAGCTTACTTGCTTGATGAATCGTGGTTGGCTCTGAAAAAATGAACTCAAAAATGAGTTCACCTTAATCAATTGAGCTGAATGCAAATGAATCAATTAACCTGAATGCTATTTGGCATTTATGCATTTGTTGATGTTATCATTTTTATGATGTAATTGATTATTAAAACTTGAACATATATGCTTTTGGGTTGTGAAATATAATGTTGCATTTTCCAAAATGTCCATGTCACTAAAGATGGAAAATTGTTTGCGTAGCATTGCCCAAGGACATACACTGCCTGGCCAAAAAAAAAAGTTGCATTAACACTCTAATATTTCGTTGGACTGCCTTTAGCTTTGATTACGGCGCGCATTGATCGTGGCATTGTTTAGACAACCTTATGCAACGTCACACCATTTATTTCCGTCCAGAGTTGCATTCATTTTTGAAATCTTGTATTGAGGACGGGAGAGCCGAACCACTCCGTAAAGTGTTCTCCAGCACATTCCAAAGACTTTCAATGGGGTTGAGGTCAGGACTCTGGGTGGCCAATTCATGTGGCTCTCTTGCCCATTGATGGGATAACCTGGTCATTCAGTACATTCAGGTACTCAGCTGACTTCATTGTATTGCTGCATAACGTTGCTGAGCCTAGACCTGACCAATTGAAGCAAAAAAAGATCATAACACTGCCTCCAGAGGATTGTACAGTGGGCACGATGCATGACGGGTGCAACGGCGACTTCTTTTTTGGTCAGGCAGTGTATTTAGTAATTCTGAATACACTGAAGGGCATCAGTCTGTGCATGGCTGGCCTTCCACACATTTTTAAAGTTACCTCTGAATGAGCAGCTCATTTACAACTGGAGCACAAGCTCATTTCCAGCCTGAATGCTGACTTCAGCAAGTTATTATTTCATTATTTAACTACTGGCTATAAATTTTTGTTCACATTTTACCATTGTGCATATACGTATATATATAAAATATGCATATACGCAATATAAAATAGTAAAATATATAATTATATAATGCACATAAATAGTTTATTATAGTTTAATTATTACTTTTAATTTTCCATTATCATATTGAAATAACTGTTCAATGTTTACTTTAATTAGCATTCTCTTTATAGAATGTGGTGTAATGAAAAAACAACGTGGCGCCCTGTTCATAAACTCTCTTATTCCTAGAGGACTATTATTCTGTTAATAGTCCACTAAAATGTTTCTGAAAATATTTGAGGTGAGAAACAGGCCATGGCTGAATCTTGATTCATATCTGATATGCAACGTCTAGTTTGACAGTTTGATCCGAGTTATATGAAATCATCTGCACATTGTACATGACGATGGGACACTCTTCCTCCGCCCCCACCCCTCTCCCTCACTCACCCCACAGAGTATTTTTCAAAACTGTGTAGTAGGCGGAGACAGGCTGAGACAGGCTGAGACAGTGGGTGCACTTACTCTTTACGGGACTGTTTTTATGAAGGACTAAGAGATAATCTTACTATTAACACAAATAAAGAGTTTCTTATCTATAATTTTCCCTATCTAAAGGTGTATTTACATGTAGCCACGAGCCACATTCAATTACTCTTTATGAGGCTTTTAAAGCTTTAAAGTATGGAGATGTGGTCACATTATAGGGGCGTGGTCACAGTGTGGAGGCGTGGTCACCGTATGGGGGTGTGGTCACAGTGTGAAGGTGTGGTCACAGTGTGAAGGCGTGGTCACAGTGTGGGGGGCGTGGTCACAGTGTGGGGGGTGTGGTCACAGTGTGGAGGCATGGTCACATCATGTGGCGTGGTCACATCATGGGGGCGTGGTCAGTGTGAAGGCGTGGTCACAGTGTGGAGGCGTGGCCACAGTTTGGGTATGTGCTCAGCATCACAGCGCGCTTACCTGACTGACTTTGGCAGGGGTCAGGATCATGTCCAGGACTCCGGACCAGCCTGCGACCACGCCCGTGGGCACGGAGTACGCCAGCGCGATCATTAGAAAGCGCAGGTTACTGCAGGAGAACAGGAAGAGCTCCGTTAGAAAAAACACCCCGCACCCCGCACCCCTCCCAATTCTGCCAGTCCATATATCAGACTCAGCAATGATCTCTCTAAACAAGAGCTAGTGTGCGTTGGCAGGAAGCTTGGCCACGGCTTGCACAACTCATACACTCTGTGCCAATGTACAGTCCCAGTTTACACTCAGTCATTTTTATTTATTTATTCATTTATGCCCAATTTTTCTTTTGTATTTCCACTGTAAATCATCTCTGTGACTGTCTCTATTGAATACGCCAGTTTTCCACTGTAGAGCTGGAATACACCAGTTTTCCACTGTAGAGCTGGACCCAGGCTGACACTTATTTTCAGATGTTTTTGTTGCGTTGACCCACGGAAACTAACATTAAGGTCAGCAGTGTTTACATTGCTTTGCATTTACTATATAAGAAATATACACTTCTACTGTGAGACCTGGATATTCCAGGCATCGGAAACTCTGTGTGTGTGAGGGGGGGGGGGGGGGGGGGGCGGGGGGGGTAAATGGACTGCATTTATATACCGTCTTTTCCAGCAACTTTGCGATCA
>CM056383.1:70533234-70820734 GCA_029718625.1 Synaphobranchus kaupii
CAAACCACTCCGTAAAGTGTTCTCCAGCACATCCCAAAGACTTTCAATGGGGTTAAGGTCAGGAATCTGGTGGCTAATTTCCATGTGTGAAAATGATTCCTCATGCTCCCTGAACTACTCTTTCACAATTTGAGCCTGATGAATCTTGGCATTGTCGTCCTGGAAAATGCCCATTGATGGGATAACCTGGTCATTCAGTACATTCAGGTACTTAGCTGACTTCATTTTATTGCTGCATAATGTTGCTGAGCCTAGACCTGACCAACTGAAGCAATCCCAGATCATAACACTGCCTCCAGAGGCTTGTACAGTGGGCACTATGCATGACGGGTGCAATGGCGACTTTTTTTTTGGCCGGGCAGTGTATTTTAGCAATGCTGTTGACACTTGAAGGTCTATTAGATTATTTGGAATCTTCCACATGTTACCAAATCCACAGTCGGCAGCTTTTAAAAACATTAAACGAGTTTTAAAACATTAAAATTAGCCAGTATATTCACACAGAACACAGCAATCTATCTGTAGATTAAGTACATGTGGTAAGGTTCGTGTAATATTTCCTAAGACCTCTTGTTAACTTGGTTCTAGAGGAAGTGCAATAACAGCCTGAAATTAAGGTCACTGCTAGATGACCTGTGAAGATTCCCCCACACTCTCCAAGTCTACAGTCACCATCTCCAGCCTGGGCTGTTCCTCACACCCAAATTCACTGTGCCCCGTTTGAGTTTCGCTAACGGGACCCCCCCCCCTAAGCCCCCAACCGCCCCCCCCCCCCCCCCCCCCCCCCCGGTCATTTCTCTTAATATTTGTTTCTCTATGGAATTGATGAACAGGTGGTTGGTTCAAAGGGGGATCACAATGTATATTTAGATTGAAACCTGAGCGAGAGAGTGGCTCACTGATTGGTCAGATGGACCACATGATAATTGGGGAGTGGACGCAGTTGTGTGCCATAGTCCGTCTCTTCTCGGGAGGGAAGAGTTGGGGAGGCTCTTGTTGAGGCTTTGGGAAACGTTTTACCCGTAGGATATCTGGTAAGCGAACGGCTCCTTTGTTTCTGCGGGTTTGGGCTAATCCTCATCAGGACTGGGTTTGGATCACCTGGAGCCGACGTAGAGGCCCATTCAGGCATCCTCAACAGCTAGTGTCCTCACGAGGGCTTTTGAAGTGCAACAGCTCGGGGTGGTGACTCCCTAAGCTAATGGTGTTCGCTGGAGATCCGCAGGTTTATGGTCTTCCTCTGTGCTCAGGTCTTAGTTGCTTAATTGAGCTTAATTGGATGCTGTAATTGGCTGGGAGATGAATCAACTGTTGGGCAATTTCTGTTTTAAAGGTGTCTCTAAAACCCGTCAGATTGTGGTTCCCAGAGGCCAGGAATGAACTGCACCGTCTAAACCGCTTCAAGCCGCTTGGATCATTATGCTCATCGATCTAATCTTCTCTGAGTCTTTATAATAGGGGCTGGATTTTACATTTTCCCCACTTGATTTTCCTCAGAAATTTGTGAAGTATGATTTTTTTTAATGGAAAATCATCAGGGATCGGGGGGGGGGGGGGGGTGTTGGCAATGCCCAGCTCTATATATAACCTCCACCCTCAGAAGGCATTGTGGCTCAGCTGGCTAAACAAAGCCGCCCAATGGGGCCTGGGCATTAGCTTTCATGACACATTGCTGGAGTGCCAGGCTAGCAGCTGTCCAGACCCTTCAGCTAGGAGCCTTTGTCCCCCTGGGCATCTTAGGTGTCTAACCAACAGACTCAGGAAGGCCTGTATAAAACCGCTGAGTCGCGCACTTCAGTTACACTGCCGCCCCTTTCCAGGTTTTTCAGTTGAATTTTGAAAATTGTTTTGTCTTTTGCCTTAGGTTCGAGGGACCGAGGGGGGAACGCAATAAGTGGAATATTGGTTTCGGGACTTCCTGTTGAAGGGGGAAGTGAGCGTCTTCCTTGCGGCGAGGTTGGGGGAACCACTGTTTTTTTTTCGTTTAAACGGTACGTGTTTTCGCGCTGTCGCCTTGCCCCCTCTGTGTTTCCCTGTGTTTTTCCCGCCGTTTGTAACTGTCAATAACTGCCATTAACTGTCCTGCTCTATTTCCCCTTGACCCTTGCCCACTGACGTCTCTCACATGCGGGATACCCCCCGCATCGCTGCCCTTCAGGAAAGAAATCATTCTGGATACGTCTGCAGTAACCGGTTGAATGTGGCTGTCAAATATAATCCTTTATTCCCTGCAGCTTGGCCTAAAGTCTGTGTCTCCGTGCTTTATGCGGACGTGACTGGATAATGACCACTGGTGCTTGTAAAAAGTGTACGCGGTTATATGACAGCTTGCAGAATGGGAGATGGAGTTGGAAGTGTCATATCTCTGTTTAGAGTTCACAAAGCTACGCAGCAATGGAGGAAGACTCTGAAGAGTATGAAGAATATGAAGAGTATGAAGAGTATGAGGATGAGGATGAGGATGAGGTTGTCAAGGAGGTAAGCTTGTTTCTGTCCTCCGGGGATGATCAACGCGTCACTCTTGCCGACACATGTTATAAACAGACATTTAATGTCATTGGCTGCAAAATAGACAGACATCACGTCATTGAAAGAGTGCAGCCTTCAAAGAATCTTCTATTTGCTTCATACAGGTGCACACAGCACCTGTCTGTAGTGACGCAACAGTATGAATCAAATTTAGGTTCTTTGAAGGCTGCATTCTTTCAATGATGTCTGCACATGCACGCACACACACGCACCATAAGCCAGCCATGATAAAAACTTCTGCCACAGCATTTTACAAATACAGTTTGTACAATAGCACTGCTATATAGTAATGATCCATCCATCTACATAAACCCATAGCCTAACAGATATTGTTTCGCACAGGAATATTGAGCTAATGTCTTTTAGATCTGATGGGTGTACTGTATGTTTTATAAGATTTCTGTACTATACATGCATATAATAACATATATTTTCTATTACTTTATTACTTTCATTAGTGTAAATGTCTACTGTCTTCAAGAATTTTGAATTTATACCTGAATGAAAGCACCCATTGTTAAAGGGTAACATTTTCTCAATGGAATAAGATTATATTAATTATATTAAAATTATATTAACAATGGGATTGTTTTCCATTCAGTACTGTGGGTCTGTCCAGATTGATGGTGAGCTTGATCCAGAACTATCGTTACTGGAGCTAAGCTGTAGTAAGCTGTTTGCATTTAGCTAATCGACATGCCCCCACTGTAAATTAACATTAACCATCAGCATACTTTAAAGATAATATCAAATAAAACTGTTCACAGATCAGAGCACATTTTAGTGTTTAAATCAGAAAGCTCCATAGCAGCTGTACCTTATTTCATACCTACCTTATAAACATCAACAATTATATTGTTAGTGTGTGTGCTCTGTTTTTGTTCAAACTGTGCAAACAGAGATCTTGTATATGAAATATAATACAATATATAGCATATATAAAATGTAATGTATATTCATACACAGCTGATTCACCAATAGTGACTGCCCCAGTACTAAGAGTTCTTTTTCAAGCTTCCCAGATTTCTGTTGGCCTGTTTGGATATTTGTGCAGATATAGTATTTACGTATGTTCTTACTGTCAGACATTAATTTCCACCGGAAAATACTTGTCTGACTGTTGAGTGGAAGAGTGAAAGCAGAAGGCTAACAGTTTAATCCCTTATTTCCTGGTGAAATTGGATTAAAAGTTAGCCTCGTACTTGTCTTTTTGTAATTGATATATTTAACTATTCATCTGGAGGGTTTTTTTGACGAGGGGGTGGGGGGGGGGGTATGTGAGAATAACTCATTGACATGTTTAGCAGAAGAAGAAAATTACACCCTTCACATGAAGAATGAGACTCATCTAAATATTCTATTTTGAAATTGGATTTTCTTTCAATTTTTATTTAAATAAATAAATAAATTTAAATTTTAAAATATGAATCTCTCCATCCAACAAGCAAAATATATTTACAAAGTCAATACACTCTGATTTCACTATCTCTTTCAACTTTCAACATATAATTATGATATTGCCTAAAAAGTGGCTTCTCTCTTTGAATCTGAAGTGGTGGAGGAAACAAATGGGTTTAATTTTTTAATATTTGTAATTAAAATATAAATACTCTTATACAGAGAGTTCTGCATTAACAGTCATGAGGAATATCAACACATTAGTGAGATTCAGTAGCTGGGAAGCGGGTGGTGCATATCCATGATGCATAAAGTATTTCTGTAATGTGCTGTAATCAAATGTATCATATCTCACCAGATGATGCACATCTTTTGGTTTTCATAGACATTTTGGCTCAGCTCATTATTTCTACGGTTAGAGAAAAAAACTATTCCAGCTCTGCACTCCCTTATGGAAAAGGAATATACTGCAGTATATTGTAAATATATCAAAATTATCTTCACAATATATTTAAAATATACTGCAGTATATTACATTTCCATCAGGGCTATGAGAGCAGAGGAGGGTAATGGGTAAAAGACAGTATATAAATATAGACATCTATGGTAGATATCTATGGTAGAAATAGGATATCTATGGGAGATGCACAGGAGGAGGACAGGCCAGAAAGTGCCGGATTTACAGCGTATCGCACCTTCCTAGCTGAGGGCATTTGCCTCCTTGGGGGGTGGGGGGGGTTAATGAGGTCATCACTAAAAAGCGAACCCAAGCACATTCTATTATCATTAGCCGCTGGTTAAAGGGCGAACTAAAAGCTCATCCCCTGCCTCTGCATTGGACCCAATTCAAACAGAGAAGCCCCTTGCACATGGCTAACTGTAAATTGGGTTTGTGGAGTGTTTTCCAGCTCTGGTTGCACATTGATATATACGGTGCAGAAGCATCTAGAGTGCCGCTCTGTCTAATCTGCAGACGATGGGATCGAAAGGATGCTTTAGAATGTTATTGGGGTATTCTGTCGCGTTTTTAGGAGGCTGTGGGGTCGTGTCTAGTCTCAGACCAATGGCTTTACTGGAGAGTGTTAAAATAGCAGATGACTCACAATGCAAACGCTCGGAGTTCATAAAGTCAGGAACAGTCACAAGCTACCATTGAAAAAAAATCTTTATAGAATAATAATCTTTTTTGTCCAATACCCTGAAGTCTAAATAAACACATGGCTTATAAAGGTTAATCTACTAATATCGAGGAGCTCGTTGTTTATCTATTTGGCTGACATGTATTTTAGGGATGCTCTGAATTCTGAGCAATGTCTTCTATTTCCCACAGCGACAATAACTTTAGCAACAAACAAGAATAGACCTGAGGTCAGCTGGCATTGAAATATTCTCACAGGCAGTCATGAGGTTCTGTCAGTCAACTGCAAAGAGGCCGAGCCAAATTTAGATTAATTTTCCTCCATCCAATCCGGTAGCATGATTGTACTTTATAACAATCACGTCATACATACACTTGCTCTGTTTTTATATTCCCTGGAAAGACATTTTCAGCAACATGTTTGTAAAGGTGTTTGGGTGTGTGTGCGTGTGCGTGTGTGCGCACATGTGTATGTGAGTATGTGAATGTGTGTTGGAGGCTAGACCGTTACTTATACCGTTAATCTAATATTTAAAAAATGTTCACATACACTACACTAATATAAGACCTTTTACTGTATAGAAATAGTGTGGCATTATATTGTCATATAAACTACAGTATAGCGAGGTACACATTCTCTCTGTATGTTGTGGCACAGCTGGTTACGGAGGTAAGTAAAGAGCGCTGTATATAATTTCTGTTTGCATGCCAGAGCTGGAAAATGCTACATCACATTGTGTTCCTTATGCCCGTCTGTGAATCCTATTTTAAAACAATGGAGTTTTTTTTATATTTATTATTATAGTATGTTGTGGAAAGGTCGGAGCGATCGGAGAGGATCACAGAACGAACACCGCAAATACAAGAAGTACAACGAATAGAACAAGTACAACCGGTTCAAGAAGTACAACGTGTACAACGAGTAGAACAGGTACAACGAGTACAACGAGTGCAAGAAGTACAACCGGTACAACAGGTACAACCAGTGCAAGAAGTACAACGTGTACAACGGGTCGAACGGGTCGAACGAGTACAACGAGTGCAAGAAGTACAACCAGTACAACAGGTACAACAAGTTCAACCAGTACAACAAACACAACAAGTACGAAAGGTCGTCTCACATGCAGCTCAGGTCACAGAGGTAAACGACCGTCTGTTAGTGGATGATGGCGAAACGTAGCGTAGCGCGCCGCTATGCTGTCTATGGAGCGCTTGCATGCAATGGGGGTTATTCCATTACAATAGGGCTTTCACTCAAGGATATCTCACTGAGGGGAAAATAAAAAAACCTACGTCATCATTCCAAGCGTGCGCACGTGGATTATTAAACAAATCCAGTTGTTTAACAATTCACCATTTACTCACATTTCACCATTTACTCAATCTAAGCCATTTCTGTGTGAGCAAACAAACTAAAAAAAAAAGAAAAAAAGGTTTAACCGTTCATAATGTCTGGTTAAATTGTCCACGGTGAGTCTCGAGCCGCAAGGATGGGATGAAATAACCCTCATGCTGTATATTTGGGAACAATTCTCATAAAAATAAGCCTGACGGAAGCGCTAATGTAGCTTTTGTTTCTTAAAAATGTGTGCCTCCTGCATTGCTACCCATGTTTTCTTTGTGTTTTTGTTCTATCTATGCAAGTGATGGAAGTGCATGTGGCCTGGCTCTAGGCATGAAGGGTAATACACTCGGGACAAAGGTGGAAAATCCAGGTTCAGAAAGTTAAAGTCCTCCCCAGTATTTTGTTCCATTTGCTAATTAGCACAATTCCTCAGCCAGGAGGTAGAACTAATATAGTGAAATCAGTTGGCTGAGTTCATGGGTGGAAGAAACACAAGGCAGCACTTTTGCTTTCTGACCTCTGGACTTTCCACCTCTAACTAGGGATGACACAGCCATGATGTCACCTTACTTAATCTATCTGTAGATTAAAGGTTGTATCAGCGATTTTGGGTGACGTCACTTCTGAAGCGAAATCCCAAACAAACAGAGCCAGCTCCAGCTCAGAGCCAATTATGTTATGTTTTAAAAAATAGTGTTCAAGCATCCAGAATTATAACCACGTTAATAACGTTTGTAAGAAACCAAACCGTTTGTAAATCCGTCAAGATTTCAGCGAGATAAGAGTATTAGCGTATTAGTATCACCCACCCCTTGTCGGTGATTGGTTGGAATACTGTTTATTTTGGTTTTGAGTGGTTGGTAGTACCATTTGTTTTTGTGTACGATCTCGGAGCATAGGCTGCCTACAGAGACGCGGTTTTTTGACGGCCTGCTTATGGGGCGGGCAGCTAGCGGATCGTGAGGAAAAATCAGATGAATGTGATCATTTATGTTTCGACCCAAAATCGCTGATACAACCTTTAAGTACATGTGGTACAGAACACGGCTAACACGTTTAAAAAAAAGATGACTGGTGGATACTTACCGGCTTTCCACCAATCACTGTTGGCCTTGTTCTGTTGGCTGTTACCAATGTACTTGGTGATTGGCACAGCTCCTCTCTGTAAGGTGACATCACTGCCATCTCATCCCTGTAATGATGTCCTGAGTAGATCGATCGATTTCCCATGCACTTTTGATTGATCCCAGGATGGGCCGCCCTTGTGGGGTCAGTAATGGTTTTGCCGTCTGTCCCAAACTGTTTATCTAATGAAGCTTTCTACCCCTCCTAAAGCCTGTACAACGGACAGCTCTACCAGTACTGGTGCTGAACTCTTTTTCTTTTAATCCAACTTTAATCAGTCTCTTGCTTCTGGACGGTACAAAATTAATACTTCATTAACACTGTTGGTACTGTTGGCCATTTGTTGACTTGCATTCAGTGACTTTTCTCCCTATTCATGGATTGTGAGTTGGTGGAGGTAGGTAAATGTGATGATAAAAATGCTTTTTTGATAAAACCATTACACTGATGTCCTCCTTTCTCTGTAAGTATTGCATTTTGGCCTGTTGCTTTCTATGTGAAGGTATGGAATTTAATGTATTGAAATTATTACTGTGACTCCACTCTGTTGTTCTGTTCAACTTTTTTTATTTCCTGTATTTAGTTATCGTTTGTCCTTTGCATTTTCAGACAATTGTACTTTCTATGTATATGCTAAGACTTACTATTGTTGTTGGTCTTGATATTACATGTATGTCAGTGGCGGCTCCTGAGCTGAAAATTGGGGAGGCAGAAAACTTCCCTTTAAACTGATTATTGGTCTTAATCATTTTTCAATCAGTTTCCTTGATTAACAATAGGCTACATCAGCGTTTAATTCACCAATTACTCAATGCCATCAAATGTAGCCAGTTCTCCTCAATTAGGCTATTAGGCAAGTAATAAAATTATTTTAACTTGCATCGCAAAATTGTGCACATTTTAATCAACATTATAATTGTGGATACATGTGCTCTTCGTTCTCCGCACTCTTAATTCCGAAAATATCCATGGAAATTAAACGATCTTAAAGCTCAGCTTTTGTTAGATAATTTTTTAAATTATTTTTTTAAAATAATCTAACAAAAGATGAGGTTGTGCTAAACCTGCAATAAAAAAGAATCTAACAAAAGCTGAGCTTTCAGATCGTTTAATTTCCATGAATATTTTCGTAATTAAGAGTGCGGAGAACGAAGAGCACATGTATCCACAATTATAATGTTGATTAAAATGTGCACAATTATGCGATGCAAGTGAAAATAATTTTATTACTTGCCTAATAGCCTCATTGAGAAGAACTGGCTACATTTGATGGCATTGAGTAATTGGTGAATTAAACGCTGATGTAGCCTATTGTTAATCAAGGAAACTGATTGAAAAATGATTAAGACCAATAATCAGTTTAAAGGGAAGTTTTCTGCCTCCCCAATTTTCAGCTCAGGAGCCGCCACTGATGTATGTCATGTATACAGTCAGGTCCATACGTATTTGGACAGTGACACAATTTTAGTTGTTTTGGCTCTGTATTGCAGCACATTGGATTTGAAATGGAACAAGTGACTATGAGGTTAAAGTGCAGACTTTCAGCTTTAATGTGAGGGTTTTTAGACCATATCGGGTGAACAGTGTAGCAATTGTAGCCATTTTTATACATAGTCCCCCCTATTTTAGGGGACCAAAAGTAATTGGACAATTTAACATAAACTTTAATAAAGTTATCATATTTAATATTTGGTTGCATATCCTTTGCATGTCATGACTTCCTGATGACTGTGACCCAACAACATCAAAAGACTCTTGATATGTTATTTTCAGGTACTCTTACAAGCGATAATATAACGTCTCTGCATTTGAATGGACTGGACAGTTCAATCCAGTCCCACCCCCAATTCCCATTGAGATCCATTCGAATGCAGGGACGTTATAGTATCGCATGTAAGAGTACCTGAAAATAACATATCAAGAGTCTTTTGATGTTGTTGGGTCACAGACATCAGGAAGACATGCACTTTAACCTCATAGTCACTGTTCCATTTAACAATGTGCTGGAGTACAGAGCCAAAACAACAAAAATTGTGTCACTGTCCAAATACCTATGGACCTGACTGTGTATGTTACCTGTGATAGTCAGGTATAATTATAATTTAACAATGGTACCTCAGCACAGCATGTTTTTGCTGTTAGTCTGGTAAGTCCATTAGTCCCTCAGTTCCTGTGTTCTGGGGTGTGTTTTTCCCGCTCCGGTCCTAATCGTGGGGTCTTTGTGCCCCCCCAGCCGGAAGGCGTGCCTGTTCGGAGGGTGCGGAAGAGGGTGAAGGTAGACACCTCCAAGTTTATGACCCCTTACCTGGCCCACAGTCAGAAGATGCAGGACCTCTTCAGCAGTGTAAGAGCGCTGTCCCGTACCGCCATCCCGTACCGCCATCCCGTACCGCGGCCCGTCAGTTCCCCGTTCCTGTCCCTGCTCCCGTTCCCGTTCCTGTTCTCGCTCTCGCACGCGCCTCAGCAGCGACGTGACCTCATTTCCTGCCTCCACAGAACAAGTACCGGCATGCGTACGATAAGGGCAAGGGCCGTCCGTACGCCATCACCACGGACACGCCCGAGCTGCACAGGATCAAGAAGGCCCAGGACCAGCTCAGCGAGGTACAGTGTGACCTTCCCTCTCTCATTTCTACATGTCACGTAGAGCGAGGACTCTTCCAGAATACATCGTAATGACCTGACCCCTGACCTTTAACCCCCCCCCCCCCCCCCCGCCAGGTGAAGTACCGTATGGAAGGCCAGAAGGCGCAGACCATGAGCAACTATGACGGACAGGCCAAGGATATCGCCCACGCCAAGCATGTCTCTGAGCTAGTCAGCAAGGTTAGCTCCTGTCTCCTGGAAACATGAACAAAAACACGCAGGGCAAAAACATCGATTACATTTATCATAACTAAGTTGCTGCATGATTTGTTTCTCGGAAATCATAACAACACCTTAAAAAATGTACATTATAAAATGTATTATTATTATCAATAAATTCTTCTTCTGATTATTATTATTAGACAATGTAAAAAGCATTTGCCTACATATAAATTTCAGTAGTAATAATATTACTGAAATTAAATATAAATAATACATTTGAGGAGATTCTGAAGACAGTCTGACAGATAGATGTTGAAAATAAGACCGTACAATAAAGGGTTCTTCAGGAAGTCATTGTTGCAGTTAAGGATTTCTACAGCTTCCTGTGTGTGTGTTTCCTGCAGGTCAGCCTGTGTGTGTGTTTCCTGCAGGTCGGCCTGTCTGTGTGTTTCCTGCAGGTCAGCCTGTCTGTGTGTTTCCTGCAGGTCAGCCTGTGTGTGTGTGTGTGTTTCCTGCAGGTGCTGTACAGGCAGAAATGGGACGAGACTAAAGATAAGTATCTGCTGCCCCCAGACGCCCCCGAGCTGGTGCAGGCGGTGAAAAACGCTGCCAACTATAGCAAGGTAACACGCACACGCACGCACACACACACACACACACACACACACACACACACACACACACACACACACACACACGCGCGCCGCGCGCACACACACACACACACACACACACACACACACACACACACACAATGTTGCCACAACTGAAATTCAGACATTCCACCCTGGAGCACACATAGGGCCTCATTCACTAAGACCTTTAGCGTGTGCAAAACCTTTTAGCACTCACAAAACTAATAGCACAACCAATGATTGGTCATGGTATTTGCTTTGCATCAATCATTGGTTGTGTTATTAGTTGCGTGTGCTAAAAGGTTTTGCACAAGTTAAAGGTCTTAGCAAATCAGTCCCATAGTGTACAATGTTATTTTACAGAACAAATGCACATCCAACCTTGTGAAGGAGCTGGATAGCTTATAACTGACAGTAAAGAGAGCCTTTTATAGCGTTCGGCTGGGTTTTCAATCTGTGATTTTCCATTGAGGAGCGGCTAAGGTGTTAAACGACAAATACACAAACACAAATAAATTTTTTGTGGTTTTGTTTTGTTTTTGGGTTTTTTTTGGTTTTTTTTGTGTTCTTGTTGTGATGTATTTTTACTTTAAATACGGGCTTTTCTTATTATAACGCTGTCTAACATAAATAGAAATGTAAGTCTAAAAAAAAAAAAACTTGTTGATGTCAGTTGAGTGCATTGAATGTGAAAGGAGTGTGAAGGGAGGCGCTCGAGGTTCTGTTCTCAGTGGGCTTTATCCGTTTCTCCTCGCCTGTCAGAAACTGTACACGGAGGCGTGGGACGAGGAGAAGCCTCTGTTCTGCCCGTACACTGACAGTCCCGAGCTCCGCAGGGTGGCCAAGGCCCAGGAGGTCCTAAGCGATGTGAGTTCCTCCCTGTCTCCTCCTCCGTCACAGAGCCGCAGCCCGGCTAACACAACATTTTCTCACGTTTCATGTTTCCGGAAAGTTCCAGCCGTATCGCATTACGGTGGCGGTGTCACGGCGACATTGCGGACGTGCTTTGGGGAGTCCCCCGCCTTTCAGTCCCCCTTTACTCCCTGAAAAAACACATCCTCACCCTCTGTTTTCTGCATTCCCGCCCATTTTTCTGCTGAGCCAGAATGTCCATATGGAGCTATTCCCACATCCCTTTCGCCGCTATTTATAGAAGGCTATTAAAAATTGGTCACCGCCGTCCTTTTTTTTCCTCAAATGTGCAAATGACTTAGAGCTTTTTCGCTGACTCCGCGAACGATGATTGGTTCTGTTTCAATCAGAGGCGGTTTGGCAGGTTTTCAGAAGTTCGGGTCGGGAAACAGAGGACATTGTGCTGTTTTTTTCTTTTTGTAGTTTTTTTTTTGAGGTTGTACTTGCTTTGCAGCCCCGAGAGGAAGAAAGAGGGGCTGTAATCTGAGCCAGAGAACGGGACGGGTGGCCTGACGTGTCTCACTCCATCCCCGCGCTGTTCTGTTTTACAGATCCAGTACAAGAAGGGCCACGATGAGCGCATGGCCAAGTTCACCTCTCTGGCTGACCCCCCGGATGTGGAGAGGGCCAAGAGAGCGTTCGCTCAGCGCAGCGATGTGAGTACCGTCCCCGTCCCCGTCCCCGTCCCCGTCCCCTCTCCCCGTCCCCGTCCCCGTCCCCGTCCCCGTCCCCGTCCCCTCTCCCCGTCCCCGTCCCCTCTCCCCGTCCCCGTTCCCCTCTCCCCGTCCCCGTCCCCTCTCCCCGTCCCCGTCCCCTCTCCCCGTCCCCGTCCCCTCTCCCCGTCCCCGTCCCCGTCCCCTCTCCCCGTCCCCTCTCCCCGTCCCCTCTCCCCGTCCCCTCTCCCCGTCCCCGTCCCCTCTCCCCGTCCCCGTCCCCTCTCCCCGTCCCCGTCCCCGTCCCCGTCCCCGTCCCCGTCCCCGTCCCCTCTCCCCGTCCCCGTCCCCGTCCCCTCTCCCCGTCCCCGTCCCCTCTCCCCGTCCCCGTCCCCGTCCCCGTCCCCGTCCCCGTCCCCTCTCCCCGTCCCCGTCCCCGTCCCCGTCCCCCTCTCCCCGTCCCCGTCCCCGTCCCCGTCCCCTCTCCCCGTCCCCGTCCCCTCTCCCCGTCCCCTCTCCCCGTCCCCGTCCCCTCTCCCCGTCCCCTCTCCCCGTCCCCGTCCCCTCTCCCCGTCCCCGTCCCCTCTCCCCGTCCCCGTCCCCTCTCCCCGTCCCCGTCCCCTCTCCCCGTCCCCGTCCCCGTCCCCGTCCCCGTCCCCTCTCCCCGTCCCCGTCCCCTCTCCCCCATATGCACACAATGCAGGGGGGAAATTGTCCCCTGACTCTCTGGAGGCTCTGAGGTAACTTTCTAATGATACTCCAGTGATTCCACAGGAGGCTTGCAATGGCTGCTGGGATGCCACCTTTTCATAGGCCACTGATTATGTTGTCGTCATGCCAACAGCCGTCCTTGATGTCCTCCTAGTGTACATCCAGCATAAATCAATTCCTGGGACACACACACACACACACACACTCCTTACACATGCACACACACACACACACACACACACACACTCCTTACACATGCACACACACACACACACACACACACACACACACACACAGAAACACACACTCAAACACACACACACACACACACACACACACACACACACACACACCCTTACACACACACACACAAACACACAAACACACAGACACACCCTTACACATGCACACACCCACACACACACACACACACACTCTCTCTCTCACACACACACACACACACACACAGACACACACAAACCCACACACTCGCTCTCACACACACACTCTCCCACACACACACGCACACACTCACACACTCACACACTCTCCCACACACACACAGAGCTGCAGTTGGGGAGAGATAGCTGGGGCTGGTTGAAGTGACAGGTGTTGCAGACTCCTGCTGGTGGTCAGTGTGCCGTGTGTCAGTCAGGGCTGATAAAGACAGATGTCCCCCTGCGCACAAGGCCCCTTACAGGGAGGGGGTGAGACCAATGCCACAATATAGTCCCCCCCTCCCCTGCTGGAGCATGACCCCCATCTTGGAGGGTCTTCTGGTGCCCACACCCCAAACAAGGCGGCCCGCCACCATCCCGACCGCCCTGCTGTCCCCAGGAGTTTGCCTAAATGGGGAACAGGGATAAACCCCCACCTGCTGCCAGATATATTCGGTGATGTGGGAAACTTTCCTGGCAGCTGTAAGGCGCAGGGACGGCTCACGCTTATCAGGACAATCCCTGTCTCTCCATCTACGAGCCGCACATTTCTCCCGCTTGTATGGGTCCACACGCTGCATTAAATGTTGGAAAAATCAGACAAAAAAAGACTATCTCAAGTTCTCACATTCTCAGCAATTTCCTGTCTGCATGAACACTGCGATTGTTATCCGCATATCTGCTGCTGTCAAGGAATGCAGGAAATGACTGAAGGATCTCACTATCTTCTCTCCTTTTGTTTTTAGAAGTGATTGGACGAGGTCATTTGTTCACAGGTTGCTAGCAGAATTATTAGCTGAGAATGCAGAGATGTTGCTTTTGATGGACGTGCCTGTTTCCTTCCTCACAGCTCAAGTACCATGAGGATTATAATAAGAACGTTAAGGGGAAGTGGTGTGAGACGCCGTACTTGGACATCGCCGTGGGAAAGATGGCCATGAACAACCTCAGCGCTGTAAGTGGGCCCTGGAACCTGCATATTGGCGCTAAGCGTGTTCATGGTGATGTGTGCTATATCAAACTTGCCCGGTTCCTTTTCCATTTAAAATTTTTGGACATACTGCGCGTATGAGTAATTGAAAGTGCAGTGCGGGTTATAACAGCTGCTTCCATGTTTCCCTGCAGAAAAAGTACACTGCTGCCTTTGAAGACATAAAAGACCAAATTTACTTCATGCAAACGGACACCCCGGAGTACGACACGCAAAAGAAAGCCGGACAGGCTAGTAGTGCGGTGAGTGCCCCAAACACACACACACACACACATGCTGACACACACAAATACACACATATACAATTACACACACACACACAAACACACATACACATATACACACATATGCATGCTGTTATACACACAAACACACACACACACACACATGCATGCCGACATACACACACACACACACACTCTCACAGCGAGCCCTGTTGGTTCCGTGTGTTTTAATAGACCACCTCTCATACACACACACACACACACACACACACACACACACACACACACACACACACTCTCACAGCGAGCCCTGTTGGTTCAGTGTGTTTTAATAAACCACCTCTCACAGCGCAGAGATGCTGCTTGTTTGACCTTAGTGCCCAAAGAGAACATGAGTCACTGGCCTCTTTCACACTGAGACCAAAGACACGCCCACAACTGCAGACAGTGACAACCTGTCACCACGGTGACCTCTGGGACCTCCTGACTAGTCTTGCCAGGCATAGAAAAGCACTACACTACACTGCACTACAGGCACTTAGCAGACACACTTACCCAGAGTAACTTACACAGGCCTTTGCATCCTTTACACAGTATGCACTTATACAGCTGGTTATGCAGTGTGCTGAAGCCATTCAGGTTAAGTACCCTGCTCAAGGGTACAACAGCCCAGTACATAACAGACACTTTATTTTCTTGAACGAATAACAGTACTTTTTAATTCGCTAGATTTACCTCCCAATGTATCCATCGAAACTGATAGTGGATACTCAAACAAAACAATAAATTGGCACAAATTTGTCATGAAATAGCCGCTGAGTGGCTCATCCTGCTAAGGCCCTGTTCCAGTGCATGAACGGGCCCCATGGCCTGCTATCAAACCTGGATCGTTCCAGTGCTGACTGTGACCAGCATTGGTCACGGATCATCGCACAACAGCGACCCCTGCTGGTCGATCAACCACCGGCGTGATAAAAAATGGTAGCTGTAGGCACAAGCCTCAGAGCTGAGCGATTGCCTGCGGTCCCCCAAATTTTACGGTGGAGGCTGCGGCAACAAACGCTGATAAATACCCCTGGAAAGTCCAAACCGGCGAGAAAAATAGGGGAAAATTAGGGGGGGGGGGGGGTTTATCATGAAATTGCCACAGAGTTTTTCTGAATATGATCCAGCTCTATTATGCGCAGGCAACAATCTGAAGTGTAGGTGTAATTCTTCCTCTAGTTTGTTTGGCAGTTGAGTGGTTTGATAACACAGAGTGCGAGGCACGCGATGCATATGAACGGCCGTGCCACGGCTTGTCCCCGCTTTGTTATGCGTTCAGCGCTGATATTGTCGTTACGCTATGATTAGCTCTTGTGATTATGTTCCTCCTTTCTCAGGTTAAATACAAGAAGAACTATGAGAAGACCAAAGCCGTGTCAGATTACAACGTCCTGCCTGCCTCGGAGAATCCGGTTCTGAGGCAGCTGAGATATGCTGGCTCCATTCTCAGTGATGTACGTGTCTGGGTTGAGTTTCACATGCAAAAGAGGATTCTCTATAGGTCTATATAGAGTATATAGATACTCTAAGGGCTGATGAATATGCAACTAATGGTTAATATGCCATTGAGCTCCCTGGAATAGCCATATCTAAGATGCATGATACCAACTTTGATGTTTTTCCATATTTTTCAACAAAAAAGCTCCATGAGGTCTTGTTTGAATTGAAAAATATCTTACATCTTGAGGGTCATATCATGACTCCAGATCATATTGAGAGGTCAGTAAAGTGTTGAAACTGCATCCAGTTTGGCTGTGATGGCTCGCATTTAGAAATGATGAATGGTAAAAATGTTCTTCTGTTACTGATGGCAACCATTTGACTGACATCTCATATATTTTGCTTTCTGTGTAGAAAGTGTATAAGAATAACTATGAAAAAACACGAGGATTGAGCATCAACTACTGCGAAACTCCCAAGTTCAAGACGGACAACATGATGAATCAGTTTAGTGATGTAAGTCTGGGGCCACTATACTATAAATTAATTTGTCTTTGGTGACTTTTGGTCAAAAACTTGGAATTTATCTTGGAAATGTATAAGTTGCCATTTTCAATACTTAATTTATTTAATTGTATTGTATTATTCTCTGTCTATTGATTGTTTTTTTTCAGTACCACTGAAATTCCTACACATGTAGTACTGTACAGTCGCAATTTTTAATAAATGACTTGCAGACCCAAGCGTGCAACCCACAGTATTGTAACCATACAAAAGGCATGAATATACATTTCAGCTTCCGTAACTGAAAGAATCATTCATGGTATCTGCCTTATGAATTGTTTAGAACTGTGTGCGTGTGGACTCCTGTAGCCTGTTTCCTCTCTCTATAGGTGCATTATAAACAGAAGTATGAAAACGATGTGAAGGGCCGCTATATTGGCAGTCATGAAGATGTATATATGCTTCACTGCCAGAACGCAGAGGAGATTAAAGGGAATGTAAGTCTGTGACTCCAAAACACCGTGCATTGTCCGGTCATTACACCAGTGACCATTATGTCCGGTCATTACACCAGTGACCATTTTGTCCAGTCATTACACCAGTGACCATTTTGTCCAGTCATTACACCAGTGACCATTTTGTCCAGTCATTACACCAGTGACCATTATGTCCAGTCATTACACCAGTGACCATTTTGTCCAGTCACTACACCAGTGACCATTTTGTCCAGTCATTACACCAGTGACCATTATGTCCAGTCATTACACCAGTGACCATTTTGTCCAGTCACTACACCAGTGACCATTTTGTCCAGTCATTACATCAGTGATCATTCTGGTTTGTTGAGGTTGATGTATGATACACATACAAACGCATATCACCTTCTTAGTGGAAAAAGAAAGTATTTTTGATTCCTCACCCGTATAACAGTTATTCACATTTAAGAAAATCGTGTTAAATATTTAGCCTTATCATAGCTTAATATATGTATAAACCTGTAGATATATTAACATAGTACAGTATATGTCAAATGAGCAAAATGCTAGACAGAAGTAATTAGCTGGTGGGATAAAATAAGTTCTAAATGGATTATGAAGCATTGTTAAGTATACTGTAGAATCAGAGCAAGTGGCAATCGGACAGTATATTCCATTAAACTCTTGGTTGGGTAAAGGTGATTTATTGGACCTCTGAATTATAAACTCTAAAATGAAACTGAATAATTCAGCCTGTCGGCTGCAGAGGCTGCAGATGTAAACATGCATGTGAAGCGAGCTTTCCATCTCTCTCTCTAAACAATATTTTTGTGTTCCAGAAAAGTTATAAAGCTGATTATGAAGATTTGAAGACGTTGTGCTACTTCCCCCAAACGGTGACCCCTGAATATGAGGCCATAAAGAAGCTGGGCCAGTGTAGCGATGTGAGTACACATCCACCGAACCGCCTCTGGCCTTTAACCAGCATCTCAATGCACCCCTCTTTTGTTGAGGAATTCTGGGATATGAACACTGTTTTAATCTGTTTGAAATCTGTTTCAACGATTAATGCTGAAAATAAGGCATTCAGCAAGGAATGAATAGCAAGAATAAATACTCCTATAAAAAACAATAAGCTGTAAAGATACTGCATATTCTTTTCACATTAATTTAGTAACCGTGTAAGTTTTCCCGTCTTTTAAAAAAATATATTTATTTGGATAATGACTCTTTTCTTTGAGGAAATTAACGCTACGTTGGAGAGGAAATGGGATGGAAATTCACACAGTTCTCTGTGGATATATTTTACTGCAATATTCTATTATTTCAATGCAAACTTTTCATTAACATTTGGGTATGCCTGTGTATGTCTTGCAGACAGTATACAAGCAACATCCAGACAGGCTCAAGTTCACTTCGGTAACGGACTCGCCGGTCCAAGTGCAGGCCGCCCTCAACGCCAAACAGCTGAGTGACGTACGTATCATCCCACTACAGTACTGTTTCATTCTCAGAGCCGTTTCCAAAATGTGCCAGCTCCAACCCCGCCCCCCCGAAACCCCAGCTGTCTTTCTGTGGATGCCATGGAAACAAGATTTTTTTTCGAATTCACCAAAGTATTCTTAGAAGAAACGTGGTCTGTTGTTTGCTAAAAATAAACCGTCCCTGGTGGGAAGGGAATTTAGACTTGAAAAGGCTCTAAAATAGAAACTGCAGTGACATCTAGTGAGAGAAGAACACGTCTCTAGTCTGTACCTTGTGCTCACATTTTGTGTGGTTGTTTTTTTTTTTTTTGTTTCAGCTGAACTACAAAGCAAAGTATGAACGGGAGAAGTTTAAGTGTTTCGTGCCCCCTGATGACCCCTTCTTTATTCAGTCGAGGATCAATGCCTACAATCTCAGTGATGTAAGTGCAACTGGGTCACGTCTGGTTTAAATGCATGATAACAAATTATTATATTTATTTTATATCATTTTCCCCACAATTACAGTGTTGATATTGTGAAATGACAAGCTCAGATGAACTAAATGACTTCTTGTCATCACACAGCAAAAAACATAAAATAAGTCTGTATTAACAAGTGACAAACTCTTATTTTTATACATTTTTCTCTCAAGTACAAAATATTAGCTTGTTTTTTAACTGATTTTTTTTGACGAGTGAAATTGTCTTACCCCGTTGGCAAATATTGAAAAGAATAAAACTGTCTCACCTCATTGGCAATATTATTGTCTAATAGAAATAATATTTTAAGTGTAAGTTTAAGACTAAAATACTTCAAATTGACTTATATTTCGGTCTTTGCAGTGCATGCTTTCTTCTGTTCTCACACATCCCTAATTGTTTCATTTGTTATTGTCTCCAGTGCAGCTTCTGAAAACATTGCCTTCAATGCACAATGACTTTTTATAATAATTTTTACTTCTATTTTTCAGAATTGCTACAAATATGACTGGGATAATAGTAAAGCGAATAAGTTTCAGATCAAGCTGGATTCTATCCCGATAATGGCTGCCAGAGCTCACACTAATATAGCTAGTGATGTAAGTATGTGCTGGTGTATGTAGTGAATGTATTACCATAAATATGTACAGTATATAATAACTGCCTTATTACTTATGCATTACTGTATATGACATTTCATACCTTTAGTGAATGCTCACAGTGGAAGTAGACTAGTATATCCTCTTGGTGTCTGGCTTAGTGCAATATTTCAAGTTGCATTTTTATTTACTGCATCGTTTTTATTTTCAGGTGAAATACAAGAAAGAACATGAAAAGAACAAGGGACAAATGGTTGGAGCCCTCAGCATTAACGATGACCCCAAAATACTGCACTCGGTCCACGTGGCCAAAATCCAGAGTGATGTAAGTCACACAATAAAAACAGTCCGTCTTTATAATGCCCTTGTCATTATTTGTTGCATGGATTGTTAAGCTGTGGTTGACTCTGTTCAGAGTATTGTTGCTTACTGGTGCTGAAAGTACAATAATGTTCTATTTGGGTACTAATAAGTACCTTATACATACAAAAAAAATACAAATGAATTATCTATTGTTTGCTACGGGTACAATTTTGTGTACCTATAAAGTACCACCCCTGCGACAAGCATTTGAATCTTTTTTAGTTACCTGTTTTTCTGAGAGTGTCCCATGCTTGAATATCTTTTAGCGGGAGTACAAGAAAGACTATGAGAAGATGAAGACCAAGTACCAAGCCCCCCTGGACATGATGCCAGTCACCCTGGCCAAGAAGTCCCAGGCCATCGCCAGCAACACCGGGTACAAGCAGCGTCACCACAGCTACATCCTGCCCTATGACAGCGTGGGCCTGGACCTCGCCAAGAAAGCCAACCTCCTGCAGAGCGAGGTAGGAGGAGCTCCGACTGACCTCATTACCGCGACCATGTTCTCATCCTCATTACCACAACCACATCCTCATTACCGTGACCATGTTCTCATCCTCATTACCACAACCACATCCTCATTACCGTGACCATGTTCTCATCCTCATTACCACAACCACATCCTCATTACCGTGACCATGTTCTCATCCTCATTACCACAACCACATCCTCATTACCGTGACCATGTTCTCATCCTCATTACCACAACCACATCCTCATTACCGTGACCATGTTCTCATCCTCATTACCACAACCACATCCTCATTACCGTGACCATGTTCTCATCCTCATTACCACAACCACATCCTCATTACCGTGACCATGTTCTCATCCTCATTACCACAACCACATCCTCATTACCGTGACCATGTTCTCATCCTCATTACCACAACCACATCCTCATTACCGTGACCATGTTCTCATCCTCATTACCACAACCACATCCTCATTACCGTGACCATGTTCTCATCCTCATTACCACAACCACATCCTCATTACCACAACCACATCCTCATTACCGTGACCATGTTCTCATCCTCATTACCACAACCACATCCTCATTACCACAACCACATCCTCATTACCGTGACCATGTTCTCATCCTCATTACCACAACCACATCCTCATTACCGTGACCATGTTCTCATCCTCATTACCACAACCACATCCTCATTACCGTGACCATGTTCTCATCCTCATTACCACAACCACATCCTCATTACCGTGACCATGTTCTCATCCTCATTACCACAACCACATCCTCATTACCGCGACCACATCCTCATTACCGTGACCATGTTCTCATCCTCATTACCACAACCACATCCTCATTACCGTGACCATGTTCTCATCCTCATTACCACAACCACATCCTCATTACCGTGACCATGTTCTCATCCTCATTACCGTGACCATGTTCTCATCCTCATTACCGTGACCATGTTCTCATCCTCATTACCACAACCACATCCTCATTACCGCGACCATGTTCTCATCCTCATTACCACAACCACATCCTCATTACCACAACCACATCCTCATTACCGCGACCATGTTCTCATCCTCATTACCACAACCACATCCTCATTACCGTGACCATGTTCTCATCCTCATTACCACAACCACATCCTCATTACCGTGACCATGTTCTCATCCTCATTACCACAACCACATCCTCATTACCGTGACCATGTTCTCATCCTCATTACCACAACCACATCCTCATTACCGTGACCATGTTCTCATCCTCATTACCACAACCACATCCTCATTACCGTGACCATGTTCTCATCCTCATTACCACAACCACATCCTCATTACCGTGACCATGTTCTCATCCTCATTACCACAACCACATCCTCATTACCACAACCACATCCTCATTACCACAACCACATCCTCATTACCGTGACCATGTTCTCATCCTCATTACCACAACCACATCCTCATTACCGTGACCATGTTCTCATCCTCATTACCACAACCACATCCTCATTACCGTGACCATGTTCTCATCCTCATTACCGTGACCATGTTCTCATCCTCATTACCGTGACCATGTTCTCATCCTCATTACCACAACCACATCCTCATTACCGCGACCATGTTCTCATCCTCATTACCACAACCACATCCTCATTACCGTGACCATGTTCTCATCCTCATTACCACAACCACATCCTCATTACCATGACCATGTTCTCATCCTCATTACCACAACCACATCCTCATTACCGTGACCATGTTCTCATCCTCATTACCACAACCACATCCTCATTACCGTGACCATGTTCTCATCCTCATTACCACAACCACATCCTCATTACCGTGACCATGTTCTCATCCTCATTACCACAACCACATCCTCATTACCGTGACCATGTTCTCATCCTCATTACCACAACCACATCCTCATTACCACAACCACATCCTCATTACCACAACCACATCCTCATTACCGTGACCATGTTCTCATCCTCATTACCACAACCACATCCTCATTACCGTGACCATGTTCTCATCCTCATTACCACAACCACATCCTCATTACCGTGACCATGTTCTCATCCTCATTACCACAACCACATCCTCATTACCGTGACCATGTTCTCATCCTCATTACCACAACCACATCCTCATTACCGTGACCATGTTCTCATCCTCATTACCACAACCACATCCTCATTACCGTGACCATGTTCTCATCCTCATTACCACAACCACATCCTCATTACCGTGACCATGTTCTCATCCTCATTACCACAACCACATCCTCATTACCGCGACCATGTTCTCATCCTCATTACCACAACCACATCCTCATTACCGTAACCACATCCTCATTACCGTGACCATGTTCTCATCCTCATTACCACAACCACATCCTCATTACCGTGACCATGTTCTCATCCTCATTACCACAACCACATCCTCATTACCGTGACCATGTTCTCATCCTCATTACCACAACCACATCCTCATTACCGTGACCATGTTCTCATCCTCATTACCACAACCACATCCTCATTACCGCGACCATGTTCTCATCCTCATTACCACAACCACATCCTCATCCTCATCCTCATTACCGTGACCATGTTCTCATCCTCATTACCACAACCACATCCTCATTACCGTGACCATGTTCTCATCCTCATTACCACAACCACATCCTCATTACCGTGACCATGTTCTCATCCTCATTACCACAACCACATCCTCATTACCGTGACCATGTTCTCATCCTCATTACCACAACCACATCCTCATTACCGTGACCATGTTCTCATCCTCATTACCACAACCACATCCTCATTACCGTGACCATGTTCTCATCCTCATTACCACAACCACATCCTCATTACCACAACCACATCCTCATTACCACAACCACATCCTCATTACCGTGACCATGTTCTCATCCTCATTACCACAACCACATCCTCATTACCGTGACCATGTTCTCATCCTCATTACCACAACCACATCCTCATTACCGTGACCATGTTCTCATCCTCATTACCACAACCACATCCTCATTACCGTGACCATGTTCTCATCCTCATTACCACAACCACATCCTCATTACCGTGACCATGTTCTCATCCTCATTACCACAACCACATCCTCATTACCGTGACCATGTTCTCATCCTCATTACCACAACCACATCCTCATTACCGTGACCATGTTCTCATCCTCATTACCACAACCACATCCTCATTACCGTGACCATGTTCTCATCCTCATTACCACAACCACATCCTCATTACCGTGACCATGTTCTCATCCTCATTACCACAACCACATCCTCATTACCGTGACCATGTTCTCATCCTCATTACCACAACCACATCCTCATTACCGTGAACATGTTCTCATCCTCATTACCACAACCACATCCTCATTACCGCGACCATGTTCTCATCCTCATTACCACAACCACATCCTCATTACTGCGACCATGTTCTCATCCTCATTACCACAACCACATCCTCATTACCGTGACCATGTTCTCATCCTCATTACCACAACCACATCCTCATTACCGTGACCATGTTCTCATCCTCATTACCACAACCACATCCTCATTACCGTGACCATGTTCTCATCCTCATTACCACAACCACATCCTCATTACCGCGACCATGTTCTCATCCTCATTACCACAACCACATCCTCATTACCGCGACCATGTTCTCATCCTCATTACCACAACCACATCCTCATTACCGCGACCATGTTCTCATCCTCATTACCACAACCACATCCTCATCCTCATCCTCATTACCACAACCACATCCTCATCCTCATCCTCATTACCACAACCACATCCTCATCCTCATCCTCATCCTCATCCTCATTACCACAACCACATCCTCATTACCGTGACCATGTTCTCATCATCATTACCACAACCACATCCTCATTACCGCGACCATGTTCTCATCCTCATTACCACAACCACATCCTCATTACCACAACCACATCCTCATTACCGCGACCATGTTCTCATCCTCATTACCACAACCACATCCTCATTACCACAACCACATCCTCATTACCACAACCACATCCTCATTACCGCGACCATGCCCACCACTTTTACCTGAGCTGGGTCAGGTGTAGCATTCGTCTCCCATGTAGAGCTCTGTTTTAGCTCAGTGGCGCTAACAGCATTTACTGTTATTTTCTATGGTGTCAGCAGGGATGGATCTAAAAATGATTTGTGCAGGGAAAAGAATATTAGAAAGGGTCCCCCCCTGTGTTCATGCACACACACACACACACACACACACACACACACACACACACACACACACACACACACACACACACACACACACCTTTATGGGCCCTGTGGACCCGCTAGTGCACGTGAAAACTTTCCTTGTTATACCCCTCAATCATCAGGAAAAGTCTAAGTAAACTGCAAAAAAAAAAAAAGTCTGTCTTACCAGGTGTTTTAGTCTTTTAATGAGACTTACAATCTTGAAATGAGTCAAACTCTCTCACCTCATTGGCAATCTTTTTGTCTTATTAAGCAAAAAAAGTAATAGAAATATATGTCTAAATATACAGTAAGACTAAAATACTTGTTAAGATTGACTTATTTTAGATTTTTGTAATGCAGGGGTGCAGTTTGATTCTTGTGTGCTTTTTTTCTAACTGCAGAATGAATACAGATCTGAGTACAACAGCTACACTAAAGGCACTCCCTGGATTCCTTTTGGATCTATGGAGGTAGAGAAGGCCCGAAACGCCACTGACATCCTCAATGAGGTAGGACAACACCACCGGCACATTCTATCTGAGATGTGAGGTCTTTTCTTTATCAAATCATTCCATAACTTCTCCACTGAAGCCATGTTGATGAAGTGAAGCCGATCTATGTCGATATGATTTTATCTGCTTTCTCCGTTACGCTTTTGCGTAAACCCTTTTGAGATACAAGCCCGATCTCCATCTCTCTCACCACAGAAAAAGTACAGACAGCCCCCAGACACTATCCCCTTCACTGCCATCGATGACCACCCTGTCCTGCTCCAGGCCAAAGCCAATCAAATCCTACGGAGCGACGTGAGTCTGCTTTTCTATATAGAAACGTAGTTTTTAATTCAAACTTAAGTCACTGTCATAGCTTTTTTAATGCTAGTTTCATCAGTTTTGTAAAATTCATATAAATTCAGTTCAGTCTTATAAATTCAATTTATATTTGTAATATTCTATTTGAGGCTGTGGCATTTCGCTATTTTCTAATCAGCCATTTTAGAGGATGCAGGTTTCCATTATATACAGCCATTAAATGGCATATCTCCATTTTTTGTTTCCTGGCGTTGTGAGGTCGCTAATCAATCTGCTTATCTCTCCCCAGCTGCACTATAAGAAAGGTCTGGAGGAGGTCCACCAGAAGTACTCACTGCCAGCAGATCTGCCTGAGTTTATACAGGCCAAGTGCAATGCCTACAACATCAGCAAGGTGAAATGGGACACCGTGCTGTATCAAGTCTGGGTGTCATTTCCATGTCAATTTAGTCAATTCTGTAAATGAATTGAAATTCAGTTAATTAATTGAAAAATCCCCATATAATTATTTTTGGGGGAATATTTTGCACTGAAAGGGTCACATGCCATTACCATACACGGGCCGTTAAAAATGCAATGTTCCTGATGTCACAATCACTCGCCTCATTGCACACAATAATTTGTGGAAGGTGAATTTTTTCAAAATGGTGCCTTTCTGTTTCAGAACTACTACAAACTCGCCTGGGAAGATCTCATTGCGAAGGGGTATGACCTGACCACTGATGCCATTCCCATAGTAGCTGCTAAGGCTGCTCGTCACGCTGCCAGTGATGTAAGTGACTCTAAACTCCACTGTAAGGACACTGTGCTTCAGATCCACTGGGAGGACTGTGCCCGAACCTCAATTTATAATGGTTACTAAATCACTTAGGTAGAACAGCAGTTTCATAAGTATTTATGAGGCGCTGCTTTGAAGTTGTGATTTTTATACTGTGGCATGCGAGAGTGTTTCTTACTTCATGTGCAGAAAGTGTCTAATTTCTGTCTGCCCTTTAAAAATTGTCCTCTCATCAGCTGATTGGGTTTTAGGATCCAGAAAAACACTGTGGTACGAGAACAAAACATCTTCCCTGACATATTATAGTGGAAAGGTGTACATAATATAGTTTTCAATGTTTTCAATTCAGCATTTATTCCAATGTGATGTTAAAATGGTCATTGAGAACATTTGCTGTTGTTTGCCTGCAGTATCAGTATAAGAAGCAGTACGAGAAGGCTAAAGGCCATCACGTTGGCTTCCGTAGCCTGCAAGACGACCCCTTGCTGGTGCACTACATGAATGTGGCCAAGATCCAGAGCAACAAAGAGTACACCAAGGACTACCACAAGGCCAAGCTGAAGTACCACGCCCCTGTGGACATGCTCAGCGTCGCACAAGCCAAGAACTCCTCGGCCATGACCACCAACATTGGCTACCGAACGTACCTGCATCAATACACCCTCCCTCCTGATGCCATGAACCTGGAGTTTGCCCGGGCTGCGAACAGCAGTTCCAGCAATGTGCGTCACAACTCTTCAGTTCAGCCTTAGGCATAAAATCTTAGTTCTATAACTTTATTATTTTACTAATTTTTTGTTTAATAAGACAAAATTATTGCCAATGAGATGAGACAGTTTGACTTTGGTGTAAGGAAATTTCACTTGTCAAGCAAACCTTAAAACAAGCTAATATTTTCTACTTGAGAGAAAAAAAAGAGACAAAATTAAAAGAATAAAATTGCTTGTTAAGACAGACTCTTTTTGCAGTGCACCATGGTTTACCATCCACCGATACTCCAATCAAACATCTCTGTGTTTTTTTTGTTTTTTTTTAACCCCTGAAGATTACCTACAAATCTGACTATGAGAACTACGTCAAGGGAATAGGCTGGGTCCCCATTGGCTCCCTCGATGTGGAGAAAGTCCGACTGGCCGGGAAGGCTCTGGATGAGAAGAGCTACAGGCAGCACCCCGACACCCTGAAGTTCACCAGCATCACAGACTCACCCGTCATGGTTCAGGCCAAAGTGAACGCCTTGCAGCTCAGTGATGTGAGTCCTGCAGATAACCTGTCTCCTGTTTGCTATGCAGCTTCTCATATTAAACACAGAACATGTTACTCACTTGACCACAGTTCAGTTAGACAAAATTACACTAATGTTGCTCATAGTTACAATGTTTTCTAACACAAGGTAATAGTTGAAGACGTGGTTTTACACAAAATTATAATTGTGAAAGGCTTCAAGAAGCTTTTTATGATATACCTTTTGTATGATTTTACAAGAATAATTCAACCTCTATTGTCTGAAGGAAGCACACTGTCCTTTGACCTGTCAATAAATTGAACAACTCCCGTTTCACATATGTGCAGCTGTGAATCACCTGTACAGCCACATGCATTTCCTGCCATGTATGCAAATTATCTCAGGCAATGGCAATTTGTAGAAAATAATAGACAGAAAATAATAATATGGGCCCAAGGGTGGAGCCCTGTGGAACACCACATGTAATATTGATAATTTGCTAATATATGGCAATTGTAAATATATGTACAATTCTGTGCTATATGTACTCCCCCCCCCCCCCCCCCCCCCCATGGAAAATGTTAACAATGGGTTCCTGGTTTCTCAGAGAGAGTATAAAGCCAGTGGAGAGAAATTCAAGCACACCTACCACCTCCCTCATGATGCCCCAGAGCTGGTGCAAGCCAAATATAATTCCATCAATTTCAGTCCGGTAGGTACCAGAGGCCAAATATAAAACCTATTTTTACAGTGTACATGAAGGAAAAACCATCAGTTTTGTTTTAATGTTTCAACCAGAGGAGTACCTACCTTTTATTTGTACCTGTCTATTTTGACATTAGTTTTAGTTTTTTGGTTTCGTGGTTGGTTTCATTATGCTCACAGTGTAATTGCCGTGTATATACAAAATATTAGAGTAAATAACGAAGAGTAAGGACATTACCCAAACGTTATATTATGAACATAGAATGCCATTAACATTATCATATTAACATATCATCAATTAAATTATCATAGTATCAATGATAGGCCAACCATTTGAAAGCATTTAGAGGTCACTTTATGTTGGCTGTGCTCTTAAGTGTTCAAAACTGTGAGCAGAAAATAGGACTAGTCTGTTTTCATAGTGTGCCAAGATGCGCAGAATGTTCATGCATGCACCTATTCACAGAATTATTACACGTATGCGTATAAGCAAGACCTGCTCAAAGGTCACCAGATGAAAGAAGACGCCATTCCTATTACTGCTGCCAAGGCCTCCCGAGATATAGCCAGTGATGTGAGTATGCTTTTCTACTTGGATTACGTTAACTTCATGATACAACGTTTCAGCATTGTTAATACAAAAATTGGCAATTCTGCGTGTTCACAGTATAAGTACAAGCTGGCCTACCAGAAGGCAAAGGGCCATCACGTGGGCTTCCGTAGTCTCCAGGACGACCCCTTGCTGGTGCACTACATGGACGTGGCCAAGATGCAGAGTGACAGGAACTACAAGAAGGACTACCACAAGTCCAAGCTGAAGTACCACACCCCTGTGGACATGCTCAGTATTATACACGCCAAGCAGGCCTCTGCCGTACAAACAAACTGTGGCTACAAAAATTTACTCCACCGCTACACCCTCCTGCCTGACGCTCTGAACCTGGAGCAGGCCCGTGCCGTGATGGACATACAGAGCGATGTAAACTTTCATTCTCAACTCTTTTTTTTTTTTCCTTGCTCAAAACCTGTGGAGAACGGTGACACTTTGTTGTGCACAGATTTTGTATTTATTCTTAGAGACTCACGGGCTAAAACGAGGCTTTACACAGCGCACGCATGTTTGTTTCTCGATTTTAACAGAACGTCTACAAAGCCGACTATAACAGCGCCTTCAAGGGCGTCGGCTGGATCCCCATCGGCTCCCTGGACCACGAGAAAGCCAAGGCCGCTAAACACGCCCTGGATGAGAAAGGGTATCGCCAGCACCCCAGCACCCTCAAATTCAGCAGCCCCATGGACTCCATGAACATGGCCTTAGCCATGAGCAACACCAAGCAGCTTGACGACGTGAGGGGTTTATTTACACATTTACACATAACCATGACTTAAAGAAACTAGAGTGGGTACTGATCAGGGGCATCGACTACTTTCAAAAACCCCTTTTAGCAGTACCCTTTTAATTATCTTATGGCAAAATGAAGACCAAACAAATAATATCTGATTAGGAGCTAACCTGGTATGGGAGGAAACCTGCCTAAATATAAGATTAAAAGCTTGTTATGATTTGGTTTTTGCAGTGTAGGAAGGAAACCTGTTATGGGAACGTACTTGTGCTCATACTGAGCTGAACACCAGTCTACCCAAACAAGCGAGAAACAATAAATCAAAACCCATGTTCTGGAACAGTGACACTAATGTTCATATAATATACTGTGCAGATAAAGGTGCAACGCATTATAGTGTTTGGATTCACCACCAACGTTCAGCGCTCACTGTATTGTTTGTGATTGTGTTTCTCCAGGCAGCGTACAGAGCCTCAGGTGAGAAATACAAGCACACCTACAACCTGCCGGCAGACTGCCCCGAGTTCATCCAAGCCAAGTTCAACTCCATGACCATGAGCGACGTAAGTGCTCAACCTTCAAAGCAGAACAGACGCTGTATTTTTTTCTCCTAAAAAGATTCCTTTTCAAATATGAATCAAACCAATTTTTCACTTGGTTTATTGATTGCACGTCAAACAAAACTATCCCCTTATATAATAGAATAAGGACCAATATGTAATGCATAGTTATTTGTTATTGTGCTTTTGTTTTGATTCCTTATAGGCTCATTATAAGCATCAGTGGTTGGAGGACATCGCTAAAGGGTACGATCTGAAGTTGGATGCGATTCCCATCGTAGCGGCGAAGCTGGGAAGACACATCGCCAGCGATGTGAGGGCCTGCAAATTTATCCCCAAATCAACTTAACGGAGAACTGTTTTACTGTTTTAATGTATTACTGTCATTTTCATTGTACGATAGCATTTGTTTGATTTATGTCACGGATATTGTAGCAGAGCCCTTTTTAAAGATTATTGAATTTTATGTAATATAAAAAAAACTTTTTATGTAATATAAAAAAAGAGATTTTTTTTAAATGTGGGTCTTGTTCTGTTTTCTCCGTAGATTCAGTACAAAAAAGACTACGAGAAGGCTAAAGGCCATCACTTGGGCATCACCAATCTCCATGACGACCCTTTGCTGGTGCACTACATGGACGTGGCCAAGATGCAGAGTGAAAGGAACTACACGAAGGACTACCACAAGTCCAAGCTGAAGTACCACACCCCTGTGGACATGCTCAGTATTACACACGCCAAGCAGGCCTCTGCTGCAGTCACCAACACTGGCTACAGACAGCAGCTACATCGCTACACCCTACTGCCCGACGCCATGCCGCTGGAATTGGCTCGCAATGTGAATGCCAGTGTTAGCAACGTGAGTATAGGGCCTTGTGTTCTGTACCATTAGAAATTTAAGCAAAGTTTAAGTTTATTTGTGGTTGTATCCAGTTGAGGCATTTTTTTTTAGTGCAGTAATGCATCCCATGACCCAAATCAAATTCTCACCATGGTATTGCTGACTTTGATTGGGTGCGACCATTATCATCTCACTAGGAGGCTGCTTTCAGCTGTCACAATAAGCTCATTCATTGCTCAACAGTGCCTCCTCTGGCAGATCGAGGACTTGCGATCTGCCCACTCTAGTTCGATAGATTTTACACTGAAAATAATCTGTGCTTGTGTCAATGAACATGCTGTTCTGTAATGTAATGTGATGTACTGTTGTGTTCAGCAGAACGGATAACTACCCATGTTCCTGGCATCTGCCATTTATTTTACCCGTCAAAGATAGCTACAGTTTCTGAAAGCGACTTACCTGCTTTCATTAAAGCCTATTCATATCTCGAAGATAATTGTAATGGTAAAAAAACTGTGAATATCTTCCCCGCTGTTATTTTACCTGTAGAATGAGTACAGGACTGAGTACAACAACTTCATGAAAGGGATGGGCTGGATACCGATAGGCTCACTGGCAGTGGAGACCGCGAAGGTTGGGAGTGATATACAGAGCGAGAAGAAGTACCGCACTCATCCCTCCAAGTTTGAGTTCAAAAAACTGATGGACTCCATGGACATGGTCCTCGCCACCGCCAACAATCAGATCATGAATCAGGTACGGTGCACATTTGCCAAACTAACAGAACGTTCTCTGGCCTATCCTTGTTGTCCACTGGATGAATATCAGTCTCTTATTTTCCTGTTGTGGTGCAGAAAGCCTACACAGAGGCCTGGAATAAGGACAAGCTCAGTGTCCACATCATGCCGGACAGTCCTGAGATCACTTTGGCGAAGGTGAACCAGATCAACATGAGCCAGGTAAGACCTATTTTTGCTATTTTCCATTCTCGGTGTTCTATCCTCGTTATGACTACATATTTGACGATTACAAATTCTATCAATGTGATGACTATATGATGCTCGCATAATTCTAACATAGACATCATGTCGCAAAGATCGCAAAAAAAAAAGATTTATATCTCATGTTAACAATTTTATTATTGACATAATGATAGATAATATTGACTATTTTAAGAAAAATTTTATAAATTGTAAAAATAAATTGTGTTTTTGAGGTAGTGATGTTGGTCGTCTGAACTGTAGTTGCGTTCCATTGCAGAAACTTTACAAAGCTGGTATGGAAGACATGGCGAAGAAAGGATACGACCTCAAAACAGACGCTATATCAATCAAAGCAGCGAAGGCCTCCAGAGATATAGTCAGCGATGTAGGTGAACCTTATGTTTTCATCCTTCCCATGGTAGATCTTGCCAGTCTTCCAACCCTTTCGTTGTCCATTACTTTGAAGGAGTTGACAAGGGGGTGGAGAGCGTGACTCAAGCGAACTGTCTAAAATCTTTTGCAGTACAAGTACAAGCTGGCCTACGAGAAGGCTAAAGGGCACCACGTCGGCATCCGGAATCTCCATGACGACCCCTTGCTGGTGCACTACATGGACGTGGCCAAGATGCAGAGTGACAGGAACTACAAGAAGGACTACCACAAGTCCAAGCTGAAGTACCACACCCCTGTGGACATGCTCAGTGTGGTGCAAGCCAAGCAGGCCTCTGCTGCGGTCACCAACACTGGCTACAGACAGCGGCTACATCGCTACACCCTACTGCCGGACGCCATGCCCCTGGAATTGGCTCGCAACGTGAATGCCAGTGTTAGCAACGTGAGTGAAGCTTTTTGATCAGCACTTTCGTTTGCTCTCCTCCTGCGAGTGCAAGCTAATACCCCAGTGCAGAGACGTGGATACTGTGTTGTAGGAGGTGCTGTAGATCAGCGCGCACCATAAACAGGTTCTGATTCACTTTCATATTTTCTGTAAAATATCCCAATACCTTCTTCACAAATAAGTTGGGGGGTGTCTTCCTGTGAATGTACTAACATTCAAGGCTTCTTAATCTGATATCCAGAAATCATGGCCACATATCTGTGTCTCATTTTGTTCACAGAATGAATACAAGAGAGAGTACAACAACTTCATGAAAGGGATGGGCTGGATACCGATAGGCTCACTGGCAGTGGAGACCGCGAAGGTTGGGAGTGACATACAGAGCGAGAAGAAGTACCGCACTCATCCCTCCAAGTTTGAGTTCAAAAAACTGATGGACTCCATGGACATGGTCCTCGCCACCGCCAACAATCAGATCATGAATCAGGTACGGTGCACATTTGCCAAACTAACAGAACGTTCTCTTCCTTGTTGTCCACTGGATGAATATCAGTCTTTTATTTTCCTGTTGTGGTGCAGAAAGCCTACACAGAGGCCTGGAATAAGGACAAGCTCAGTGTCCACATCATGCCGGACAGTCCTGAGATCACTTTGGCAAAGGTGAACCAGATCAACATGAGCCAGGTAAGACCCACCAAAGAGACAGCAAGTCTCACTGGTATTCATATTGTGGTATACGTTTGAACTACATTTGGAACCAAACAAACAAAAAAAATAGTGTTAAAATAGTCACTCAAACTTTTTCACAAACTTTTAGTCACTCAAAATCATTTTCAAATTTGAATAAAATATTTCAGTGTATGGTTATGTTTTTTCACTTATGACTGTTATGTTCTGTATCTTTTTCACATATCAGAAAATGTACAAAGCTGGTCTAGAGGAAATGAGGAATAAAGGCTATAACCTCCAACTCGATGCTATTCCAGTCCAGGCTGCAAAGGCTTCTACCAACATTGCCAGTGATGTAAGTGATTTTCAGTTTGTGCAGCAAGTTTCTTTCAACATATTCAACATCCATTATTTGATAGGCTTCTACGCTATACGTCTGATTATGTTTAACCTGCAATTAAATCTTGTGAAATAAATAACCTTTCCCTGCAAACAAACTTCTCCATGCTCTTGCAGTACAAGTACAAACTGGCCTATGAGAAGGCTAAAGGCCATCACTTGGGCATCACCAATCTCCATGACGACCCCTTGCTGGTGCACTACATGCACGTGGCCAAGATGCAGAGTGAAAGGAACTACACGAAGGACTACCACAAGTCCAAGCTGAAGTACCACACCCCTGTGGACATGCTCAGTATTACACACGCCAAGCAGGCCTCTGCTGCAGTCACCAACACTGGCTACAGACAGCGGATATCCCGCTACACTGTTCTACCGGACGCCATGAGTCTGCAATTGGCACGCAACAATCAAATCACTGTTAGTGATGTGAGTATGGATTTGTGCTCTCTCTCTCTCTCTCTCTCTCACTGTCTCTCTCTCTCTCTCTCTCTCTCTCACACACACACACACATACACAGTTAACATGGATATAATAATAATAATTTGTTGAATTTTCTTCAGATGGTTCACCTCATTTTGCTTTCTTGTGTTGGTTTATTTCAACAGAACTTTCATTATAAACAAAGGCTGTGAATTCCAAGTTATTGTTATTATTTGTTTTGCTTTTAACAAACAAATATTAATATTCATCAAGCTCTGTACATAAAGGTTACACTTTTTATTCACATAGATGATAACATAGCCTAAGATTTCCTATGTGTGAAGTTTGTGTTCTGTTTTTCCATAGAATGTCTACAAAACCGATTATAATAATTATATGAAAGGATTAGGGTGGATCCCCATTGGTTCTCTGGACGCTGAGAAAGCAAAGACGGCTACTATGATTGGCTCTGAGAAGCTGTATCGTCAGCATCCCAGCAATTTGAAATTCACCAAAGACATGCAATCCATGGACATGGTCCTGGCCACTGAGAATGCTCAGGTCATGAACAGGGTAAGAATGTTTGCACAAGGTATTTGTGAACCCAATGTACGTCCTGCACCTAAAGCCTGTGGGTGCGTCCCGATATTCTTTCCTCCACTTGTCTCCTCCCCGGAAGTATGCAAAACAGCCCGTTGCATGTACAGTATACAATGTACCTGACAATTCGGTTTGCATCGAGACTTTCATTAATATGTAACAATTAACATGTAATGAATATGAAATCAGCAACATTAGATTAGGACACAAAGATCCGTTTCCGGGGCACGGAGGAGAGGAGGTGGTAGTGGAGGAAAGGAGGATGCATTTTTAGAGTATTGGAACGCACCCTGTGACTCACTGAATGGGACTGTAATCTTATTTCAAGGGTGAAATCTTCCAATGAGTAGAAATGCTCATGTCTGATGTCTTTCCTGTAGCATGCATACATCGATGCCTGGGAGACCGATAAGACCAAGATCCACCTCATGCCTGACTCCATGGACGTAGCTCTGGCTCGACAGAACATGGTCAACTACAGTGAGGTGAGCTTTGCAGCCTGATGACTGCCTACTTGTACTTGGTCATACATTCTGGGTCAGTTCCTGAAAAATATTATGTAAATATCCAATGGAAACTTGGATGATTCTATTGTGGGGTCAGACCTCTACCCAACAAGACTTTCAGATTTTTTAAATTTTTATTATCATAATTTACATAAGAATTCCATAACTGTTTTAGTGCAACTAATGACAGTGAATATTGTAGTGCAATTAATGACATTTAATATTGGTTTTCTACTCAGAAACTGTACAGACTTGCTAATGAAGAGGATAAGAAGAAGGGCTATGACCTGCCTTTTGATGCTATTGCTCTCAAGACAGCCAAGGCTTCCAGGGACATTGCCAGTGATGTAAGTTCTTTGTTCTGAATGCCATTAACCAAAGAATATATACCTGTATACAGTAAGGACTCAACACATCACTCTAAATGTATCTCTTTTAGTACAAGTACCATGATGCATACCGCAAGCAAGTTGGACATCATATTGGAGCTCGTAGCATTCAAGACGACCCCTTACTCATGCTGGCCTTGAATTCAGCCAAGATCGCCAGTGATGCTCTCTACAAGAAGGACTTCCACAAGTCCAAGACTAAATACAACCTTCCAGTGGACATGATGTCCTTTGAGTTGGCCAAGAAGAACCAGATTCAAGTCAACGACTTCAACTACAGGACTCGTCTGCACAACTGGACCTGCCTGCCTGACTCCAACGACGTTGTGCAAGCAAGGCAGGCCTATGACCGACAGAGTGATGTAAGTTTGAGAAAATGCATTTCAGCTGAAATGGACACTGACAAAAACTATTCTCACCAGTATGTATCTTTGTCTTTGGTATGAAGTGTCACTGTTCATTGAAAGTTATGTAACATTAATCTTAACATTATTTTTAAATGATGTAATAGCTGAGTGTATTCCAGAAGTCCAGTTGCAAAACAGTGTAATTTCATGTTATTTAAAATTCTATTTCTTAAAACCTATTTCATTTCATTTCATTCAGATCGTGTACAAGTCGGACCTGAAGTGGCTTCAGGGTCTTGGCTGGGTCCCCATTGGCTCCCTTGACGTTGAGAAAGTGAAAATGGCAGGGGATGCCCTGAACGAGAGAAAATATCGCCAGCACCCCTGGAACTTCAAACATACCAGCACAACTGAAGATATGCCAATGGTTCTAGCTAAAGCCAATGCAGTGATTAACAACAAGGTATTATCTACATGTTACCATACCAGTGTTTCATAAAATTCATAATATAATATACTTTTTCAAATATGTAATGTGCATTATTGGTCGTGACATGTCAACATATAGATCAGTTAAGATTTTGATAATGACTGTGAAATAATGCTGTTCTTTGGCAAGTAGATTTTGATGTCTGTTATGAATTCTGAATTTTTGCAGCGTCTGTACACTGAAGCCTGGGACAATGACAAGACTAATATTCACATCATGACTGACGCCATGGACGTAACTCTGGCTCGACAGAACAAGGCAAATTATAGTGAGGTGAGATTATGCAGGAAGAGGAGATGTTTCCAATGTTGGCCAAATGGAAAAGATTTCTCCAGCAGGTTTTTTTTATATTTCACAATGTGAAATATTGATGTGGGAACATTAGTTAATTGCTTTGCTTTCCCACTCAGAAACTGTACCGACTTGCTAATGAAGAGGCTAAGAAGAAGGGCTACGACCTGCCTTTTGATGCTATTGCTCTCAAGACAGCCAAGGCTTCCAGGGACATTGCCAGTGATGTAAGTTCTTTGTTCTGAATGCCATTAACAAAAGAATATATACCTGTATACAGGACTCAATACATCTCTCTAAATGTATCTCTTTTAGTACAAGTACCATGACGGATACCGCAAGCAAGTTGGACATCACATTGGATACCGTTGTGTCCAAGACGACCCCTTGATGGTGATGGCCTTGAATGCGGCCAGGATTGCCAGTGATGCTCTGTACAAGAAGGACTTCCACAAGTCCAAGACTAAATTCAACCTTCCAGTGGACATGATATCCTTTGAGTTGGCTAAGAAGAACCAGATTCAAGTCAACGACTTCAACTACAGGACTCATCTGCACAACTGGACCTGCCTGCCTGACTCCAACGATGTTGTCCATGCCAGGCAGGTCTATGCCCTACAGAGTGATGTAAGTACAAGTAACCTTGACCAAAATCTACAGGGTATTGACTCTTAAGTTGCTAAATGATCTGTGACTGTGTGTTCAAGCTGACTTCAGTGCTTTATTGGTAACATTACATTTTGTTGGAGCAACTTTCATATTTTTTAAAACCCTGTATTCTGCCATTTTAGTTCACAATGTCTGCTGTTAAATGGTCTCTCTCGTCTAAAGTATGCCACTCTGACATTTTGTTCATTGAAGCAATTTAAACTTTTAATATCCGGTTGATTCAGGTTGTGTACAGGGCTGACCTGAAGTGGCTTCAGGGTCTTGGCTGGGTCCCCATTGGCTCCCTTGACGTTGAGAAAGTGAAAATGGCAGGAGATGCCCTGAACGAGAGGAAATATCGCCAGCACCCCTGGAACTTCAAACATACCAGCACAACTGAAGATATGCCAATGGTTCTAGCTAAAGCCAATGCAGTGATTAACAACAAGGTATTATCTACACGTTATCATACCTGCATATGATCAAACAACCCTGTTTATAAAATATTTGAATGTAATTTTGAACTGTAGTCATTTTCATTTATTATGGTTCCAGAAGATATTTTCAAGTAACCTTGTCCTTTTGTCAGTAGTTAAAGTTTACAATGAATTCTGAATTTTTGCAGCGTCTGTACACTGAAGCCTGGGACAATGACAAGACTAATATTCACATCATGACTGACGCCATGGATGTAACTCTGGCTCGACAGAACAAGGCAAATTACAGTGAGGTGAGATTATGCAGAAAGAGGAGATGTTTCTGTGGGGCAGAAATCTAAGTTAGCTATTGTGTTTAATTTACTGAGTTAGAAAGTACTCAATTGCATTGTTTGTATTTTGATATAGAAAGACCAACAATGAAGGACAATGGTTTTGCTAATCATTCATGTTTAGCAGAGTAGTTACATATTTATTGAAAAGTAATTTTGCGAAGTAATATTCTGACATCTTTAAGCCATAAAATTGTCTGTTGTATTGATTTTCCCACTCAGAAACTGTACCGACTTGCTAATGAAGAGGCTAAGAAGAAGGGCTATGACCTGCCTTTTGATGCTATTGCTCTCAAGACAGCCAAGGCTTCCAGGGACATTGCCAGTGATGTAAGTTCTTTGTTCTAAATGCCATTAACCAAAGAATATATACCTTTATACAGGACTCAATACATCACTCTAAATGCATCTCTTTTAGTACAAGTACCATGATGGATACCGCAAGCAAGTAGGGCATCACATTGGATACCGTTGTGTCCAAGACGACCCCTTGATGGTGATGGCCTTGAATGCGGCCAGGATTGCCAGTGATGCTCTGTACAAGAAGGACTTCCACAAGTCCAAGACTAAATTCAACCTTCCAGTGGACATGATATCCTTTGAGTTGGCCAAGAAGAACCAGATTCAAGTCAACGACTTCAACTACAGGACTCATCTGCACAACTGGACCTGTCTGCCGGACTCTAACGATGTTGTCCATGCCAGGCGGGTCTATGACCTACAGAGTGATGTAAGTTCAGTAAACCTCAATCAAGGTTCCAATTAACATTTCTATTTTCTGTGAAGTATGACACAGTAATATATTTTTAACAAAATAATTATTGAAGTTAAGTATGTATGTACACACTTGTAAGACGTGCTTAAATTCTCCCATTGTTAAGTACGTTACTGCAAAATTTTTGATAACCAAACAAAGCAATTTCTTAATGTATGTTTCATTCAGGCCGTGTACAAGTCGGACCTGAAGTGGCTTCAGGGTCTTGGCTGGGTCCCCATTGGCTCCCTTGACGTTGAGAAAGTGAAAATGGCAGGGGATGCCCTGAACGAGAGGAAATATCGCCAGCACCCCTGGAACTTCAAACATACCAGCACAACTGAAGATATGCCAATGGTTCTAGCTAAAGCTAATGCACTAACTAGCAACAAGGTATGTTTGAATCAATTTTAAATGTCTTACATAGAGACATGATATAAAAAAAACTTAATAATCTGTAATAATTGTAATTTTTTATATGTACGATTGCAATTGGTGAGAGAAACCAGTAAACATATACAGGAGTGTGTATAAAAATGTACTGACATGAACCGGAAGGAAATACCGATATCCCATGTTTAATGAAATGTAAAAATACTAATTATGATTTAGAGGGGCTGATGCTTCAATTTTATGCGCGCTCTTGATTATCAGATCAGGTTGCTGAGAAAGCTCTTAATTCTTGCAGAAACTCTACACAGCAAACTGGGACAGTGACAAGAGATCGATCCACATCATGCCTGACTCAATGGAAGTTACTCTGGCTCGACAGAACAAGGCCAACTACAGTCAGGTAAGTACTCTAAACCTGTAAGCTGGCGCTATGTGGATGACAATTATCTTTCTCTTGAATTCATTTGCACTTCGCTGTGAAACAGTTCATCTGACATTGTTTCAGGTAGATGATAAACGGTATAATTAAATGTTGTGATGTTAAATCAGTTGATCTGATTTACTTTTCTTTGTTAGGTCTCACACTTCTCTCTGTGCACCTGAGCATTAAAATTAATTGTGGTTCTGATATTCCTGCTTTGTAAAGGTCTGATGTTTCTGTTTCCAGAAACTGTACCGACTTGCTAATGAAGAGGCTAAGAAGAAGGGCTATGACCTGCCTTTTGATGCTATTGCTCTCAAGACAGCCAAGGCTTCCAGGGACATTGCCAGTGATGTAAGTTCTTTGTTCTGAATGCCATTAACCAAAGAATATATACCTTTATACAGGACTCAATACATCACCCTTAATTGATCTCTTTTAGTACAAGTACCATGCAGGATACCGTAAACAACTCGGCCATCACATTGGATACCGTTGCGTCGAAGACGACCCCTTCATGATCAGGGCTATGAATACAGCCAGGATCTCCAGTGAACTTGTGTACAAAAAGGACTTCCACAAGTCCAAGACTAAATACAACCTCCCAGTGGACATGCTGGCCTTCGAGTTGGCTAAAAAGTGCCAGATTCAAGTCAACGACGACAGATACAGGACCCGTCTGCACAACTGGACCTGCCTGCCTGACTCCAACGACGTCGTCCATGCCAGGCAGGTCTATGACCTACAGAGTGATGTAAGTTTGAGAGAACTCATTAAATCTATTTAAAAGGTAATTATTCCATTATCTGTAAAGGTAAAATTGCCATTTCTTTTCTTTTTGCTGTTTTTAGAAAATGTGTACTTTATTTTAATGTAAAATACATGTGCATTTGCATTCTTTTTATACTTCTCACCTGTTAAGTCCAGCTGTCTGAAACCAAATGATTCCCACATTCCTGTAACCGTATCATACATTTGTGATTACCGTCCAACTCAGGCTGTGTACAGGTCAGACCGGAAATGGCTTCAGGGCATTGGTTGGGTCCCGATTGGTTCTCTTGATGTTGAGAAAGTGAAAAAAGCTGGAGATATCCTGAGCGAAAGGAAGTATCGGCAGCACCCGAGCACAATCCCCTTCGGCAGTTCCACAGACTGCTTGGAAATGGTGCTGGCACAGACCAATGCAGTGATAATGAACAAAGTAAGTCTTGCCATCTTTTTCTAACTCTGCTAACGAGCTAATAATGTCCTCCATTATCACATTATCTCATAACCACATCTATGAGCTAATCATGTCCTCCATTATCACATTATCTCATAACCACATCTATGAGCTAATCATGTCCTCCATTATCACATTATCTCATAATCACATCTATGAGCTAATCATGTCCTCCATTATCACATTATCTGATAACCACATCTATGAGCTAATCATGTCCTCCATTATCACATTATCTGATAACCACATCTATGAGCTAATCATGTCCTCCATTATCACATTATCTCATAACCACATCTATGAGCTAATCATGTCCTCCATCATCACATTATCTCATAACCACATCTATGAGCTAATCATGTCCTCCATTATAACATTATCTCATAACCACATCTATGAGCTAATCATGTCCTCCATTATCACATTATCTGATAACCACATCTATGAGCTAATCATGTCCTCCATCATCACATTATCTCATAACCACATCTATGAGCTAATCATGTCCTCCATTATCACATTATCTCATAACCACATCTATGAGCTAATCATGTCCTCCATTATCACATTATCTCATAATCACATCTATGAGCTAGGCGAGGTAGACCATCATCAAATAAAATAATATTTACCGTATATCTGTCAGGATTACTTATGGTCATGACTATGATTATTGTGATTGCTACAGTAAAAGTGAAATAGTATGTGCTACAGGAAATGCTCTTGTTTGTTTAAAAATTTGACAGAATTTGCCCCAGTAGTTATCGTGCCATCAGTAGATTGTAATTATACTTCTTGCTATCTTCCTACCTTACTGCCACTTGATTGATTCTTTATGTCAGTGATTTGAACATTTTCCGTCTTGGCAGCGTCTGTACACTGAGGCGTGGGATAATGACAAGAGAACCATCCACATCATGCCTGATACCCCTGAGATTCTGCTGGCACAGCAGAACAAGCTCCATACCAGCTTGGTACGGCCAAAGTCCACCGCCTATTCTCCATTACCCTTTCTCCTTGATAGAAACTTCAGAACTATTTTGTAAAGGATTGAGTGATTTGCATTTATGGAGCGTGTCTCAAGGATCAGACGGTGCTTAACAGTGAGCGTGGATCACCAGCAGGAGAGCAATTTTCAAGAGCGATTTTTCACTAAAATGGTTGCTATGCTACACTGTTTTGGTGTGTATAAGGATACAGACTCCAGCCTGTTCCTGTGAATTCTGCTTTACCTGACCGAGTGTATTTGAAACCCTATTAAGAATGTGATTAAAAAAAAAAAACCTGCCTTTTTCAGTCATGTGATACTAAGGCTCCCCTGGAAATCCTGTCTGTGACAGAATGGTGGCTGGTGCATCATGAATGTTTGTTTTCCACCCTGCAGCAATACTACCGGCAAGGTTATGAAGCAGATCTTAAGAAAGGCTATCACCTACCCAAGGATGCCATCTCAGTCAAGCATGCCAAGGCTTCAAGGGACATCGCCAGTGATGTGAGTCTGTTATTTGTAGCAGATATATAAATAGCTAATAATATTACCGTAATAAAAACAATTTGTGTTTTGTCAACAAATACCATCAATTATATTTACTATCTTGAACTTAGAATTGGTCTTGAGCATTATCCGATATCTTGGCTTGCATGTTAAATATAGTTCATTTGGAATCACCTTTTTGGATTCCTCTGCAGTACAAGTACCATGACGGATACCGCAAGCAAGTAGGGCATCACATTGGATACCGTTGTGTCCAAGACGACCCCTTGATGGTGATGGCCTTGAATGCGGCCAGGATTGCCAGTGATGCTCTGTACAAGAAGGACTTCCACAAGTCCAAGACTAAATACAACCTTCCAGTGGACATGATGTCCTTTGAGTTGGCCAAGAAGAACCAGATTCAAGTCAACGACTTCAACTACAGGACTCATCTGCACAACTGGACCTGCCTGCCGGACTCTAACGATGTTGTCCATGCCAGGCGGGTCTATGACCTACAGAGTGATGTAAGTTCATCACCAATTTAGAAACATCCAAAACCACTGAATGGCAAATGGTGCCTGTTAGCAATATTTAAAATTTGTCTTTTTTTAATACATGATGTTTTAAAATGTGTAACTCTGTCGTTCACTTTCTCAGAATGTGTATAAATCTGACATGAATTTCATGAGAGGACTTGGGTGGGTCCCATTTGGGTCGCTGGATGTGATGAAGGTCAAGAATGCAGGAAATATCCTGAATGAACGGCTTTACCGCCAGAAACCAGACGTCCTTAAATACACAATAGATATGGAGTCGATGCCGATGGTACTGGCTCAGGCTAATGCCGTAACTATGAACAAGGTCAGTGAAATAGCACCTGTCCCACAAACATACATGTCATGTGCTGCATGTCATGTCATTAGATGGAGTTTATTAAAATAGCATTGATTGGCATTCACTAAATGCAGGAAAAAAAAATCAAAAACTAAAAAAGTGAAAACAGACAGAAGAAAAATAATAAACATGTTCAAAAGTGTTGAGATAATTCTCTAGTACAAAACATCTGCAAATTTGACTCGCATTACTGCATGTTCAACGTGCAGTGACTGTCTAAAGTGAAAGATGTATGGTCAGTTGTTATTGTGTAAATGTCTTCACTTTTGAAAAATGAATAAATGATTATTATTATTATTATTATTATTATTATTTTGTGCCAACAAATGATACTGATTGAATTCAATATTAAACAGGCTCAATTCAAGTGCATAACTTGAATTTTAGGTATAATAGTTTATAGATACTTGAGACAATTTGTCCAAAGTAAACTGAAATAAATGTGTTTTATCACAGCATCTGTACAATGAAGCTTGGAATAAAGATAAGCTCAGTATTCACTTGCCTCCAGACATGCCAGAGCATCTTCTCGCAAAGGCCAACGCTATCAACATGAACAAGGTAAGTAGTATTACTTTCCCTTTCCTTTCATTTTATCACACTGTTCTACAAAATATCAAAACGAGATCTGCAGGGCCTATAAGTGATGGAAAGTATCGTGGTTATTTTCAGCATTTAATTGGCAGTTTCTAAATAATTAAACGAAAGGGAAGTGTGCTAACTGGCACAGTTCATTATTTAAACTTTCACACATTTTATATTTGAGGGAGGACACTGCCTTTTCAAAAGAACAGCTCGACTTTTTGCTCTTCAGAGTGAACCTGGGGTGATGGAGATCTCAGCTGGTATATACGTACATAGACAGCATGTAGGCTTTATTAAGAGTCACCCCTTCCTAAACTCTACCATACAGGGGAAGCAGAGCTTTAGACAGCATGTAGGCTTTATTAAGAGTCATCCCTTCCTAAACTCTACCATACAGGGGAAGCAGAGCTTTAGACAGCATGTAGGCTTTATTAAGAGTCATCCCTTCCTAAACTCTACCATACAGGGGGAGCAGAGCTTTAGACAGCATGTAGGCTTTATTAAGAGTCATCCCTTCCTAAACTCTACCATACAGGGGAAGCAGAGCTTTAGACAGCATGTAGGCTTTATTAAGAGTCATCCCTTCCTAAACTCTACCATACAGGGGAAGCAGAGCTTTAGACAGCATGTAGGCTTTATTAAGAGTCATCCCTTCCTAAACTCTACCATACAGGAGAAGCAGAGCTTTAGACAGCATGTAGGCTTTATTAAGAGTCACCCCTTCCTAAACTCTACCATACAGGGGAAGCAGAGCTTTAGACAGCATGTAGGCTTTATTAAGAGTCACCCCTTCCTAAACTCTACCATACAGGGGAAGCAGAGCTTTAGACAGCATGTAGGCTTTATTAAGAGTTATCCCTTCCTAAACTCTACCATACAGGGGGAGCAGAGCTTTAGACAGCATGTAGGCTTTATTAAGAGTCATCCCTTCCTAAACTCTACCATACAGGGGGAGCAGAGCTTTAGACAGCATGTAGGCTTTATTAAGAGTCACCCCTTCCTAAACTCTACCATACAGGGGAAGCAGAGCTTGATGTGATTCTGTACGGAGAACAGCTATATATGTTTTGGTCATCGCTGCTGAAAACATTACTGGTTGTTTTCACAGGTGAAGATGGTTGTCGGCTTAAATGACATGACTGTGGTCTGTAGTCTGTTGATAGTTCTTCATGTTTCGCCAAATCGAATCCCTCAGCTTGTGGATTGTGTTGTTGTTTCTCCCGAAATAAAGACAATTCTAACAGCCAAATTATTGTTTTGCAGAAATTGTACATAAAAGGCTATGAAGAAAATATCAGAAAGGGCTATGATTTGAGACCAGACTGTATATCTATCAGAGCTGCAAAGGCTTCGAGTGACATCGCCAGCGACGTGAGTTTACCTGTTTCCACAACAACGATTAAGCCTTCTTAAAATGGTGTTTTACTAACCAATGAATTTACATATCATTATGTCACTTACATGTTATTATATCATTTACTCTCAGAAAAAAAGTACAGTACGAAAAGAACTAAAAAGGTACAAATCTTGTCATTGGGGTCATACTCTATATGGACATAAAGTTGTACCATTAGCCAGCAATACATTATTAATTTGCAACTTTTTTTGCATGAAAAGATACTTATTATTACCAAAATAGAGCATTATTGTACTTTCAGGGTACATTTGGGAAATTTGTTATTTAAAGAAGAAAAATGTACCTCCACTGTAGTGTATAATATTGGCCTGGGTTCATCAACATTTTTCCTTAACTCACAATTAAATTGACTTACAAAATAAAGTAGTTTTTTTTTTCTTCATAAATTTCAGTAATCACCAAAAATTTGCCAAACTGGGCAGATAAAAAATGTAACCCTTGTATTTATAATTCATTGAAAATGTAGAACAATCTTAATTGAACCAAGGCATTTCATTTTTTTCGACTTGCATAGCTTATGTTTTATACAGCCTGTTGGGTTTGAAGGCATGAAGTACTTTGTTTAAAACCACGGTATAACAGTATAGCATTAGGGATTAGTACACTTGGGATTCCAACCTATAAGGTTAAACCAAACATATGCACTGTAAGCAAATATTAGTCTTTTAAGGCCTGTGACCATGTTTTTTGCGGAACAATCAGTGTGTTTTTTTATTGCCTATTGATAAGATGGAAATTCTACCATAAAAAAACATTGTACTTTCTTGCTTGTATTCAATGTATAGTACAAGTACCATGCAGGATACCGTAAACAACTCGGCCATCATATTGGATACCGTTGCGTCGAAGACGACCCCTTCATGATCAGGGCTATAAATACAGCCAGGATCTCCAGTGAACTTGTGTACAAAAAGGACTTCCACAAGTCCAAGACTAAATTCAACCTTCCAGTGGACATGCTAGCCTTCGAGTTGGCTAAAAAGTGCCAGATTCAAGTCAACGACGACAGATACAGGACCCGTCTGCACAAGTGGACCTGCCTGCCGGACTCCAACGACGTCGTCCAGGCCAGGAAAGCGTACAATCTGCACAGTGACGTAAGTTCAGGGCACAACCTTTCCTCTGTTCGATTCTCTTCTTACGTTTCCAGAATTGATTGCATCTTGCATTTGAAATTTAGAATCAAAATTTGGAAAAGATCTAGATTTACATTAATTTTCACACAACCCTGAGGACAGATCACTCGCTAAGTGGACGACTATAATTCTTGCCTTTCTCTGTTGGAGCCAGGCCATTTACAAGGCTGACTTGGAGTGGTTGAAAGGCACAGGTTGGGTTCCCATCGGCTCACTTGATGTGGAGAAGGCCAAGAGGGCCGCCAACATCCTGAGTGAAAATAAGTACCGCCAGCACCCCAGCAAGTTTAGCTTCACCAGCAAAACAGACTCCATCCCCATCGCCCTCGCTCAAGCCAATGCCAAGTTAATGGACCAGGTATGCATTTCCAAATTTCTCCCCCTTTTTCTCTCCAATGTGGAATGCCCAGTCTTGCTCACACTATAGCACTCATTACAGCCTCTGTTGTCGATTCAGGAGAGCGTAGACGAGCATGTGCTCTCCTCCATAGCACGTGATGTCAGCCGTCACGTCTTATCTTACCGCAGTTTGCAAGTCAGGCGCACGCCTAGTCGACCAACAGGGGGTCGCTGACGTTGAGACGTTGACATCCCAGCTAGCCAAGGCCCTCCTATCCTGGGTGATGCTAGAGCCGATTGTGCATCACCCTGCGGGGTTACCAGCCATGGTCTGCACTGGCTTTGTTCAGATTTGATACTTGACCGTGACCGTAGTGTGGTCAATATGTGTGGTCAACCCGTGTTCAATATCCTGTGTCAACCCCAGGTTTTGTGTGTGAAAGGGGTGTAAAAGACTGTGGGGCCCGTCCATGCACTAGAACACTGTGGGGCCCATCCATGCACTAGATCACTGTGGGGCCCATCCATGCACTAGAACACTGTGGGGCCCATCCATGCACTAGAACACTGTGGGGCCCATCCATGCACTAGAACACTGTGGGGCCCATCCATGCACTAGAACACTGTGGGGCCCGTCCATGCACTAGAACACTGTGGGGCCCATCCATGCACTAGAACACTGTGGGGCCCGTCCATGCACTAGAACACTGTGGGGCCCATCCATGCACTAGAACACTGTGGGGCCCGTCCATGCACTAGAACACTGTGGGGCCCATCCATGCACTAGAACACTGTGGGGCCCATCCATGCACTAGAACACTGTGGGGCCCATCCATGCACTAGAACACTGTGGGGCCCATCCATGCACTAGAACACTGTGGGGCCCGTCCATGCACTAGAACACTGTGGGGCCCATCCATGCACTAGAACACTGTGGGGCCCGTCCATGCACTAGAACACTGTGGGGCCCATCCATGCACTAGAACACTGTGGGGCCCATCCATGCACTAGAACACTGTGGGGCCCATCCATGCACTAGAACACTGTGGGGCCCATCCATGCACTAGAACACTGTGGGGCCCATCCATGCACTAGAACACTGTGGGGCCCATCCATGCACTAGAACACTGTGGGGCCCGTCCATGCACTAGAACACTGTGGGGCCCATCCATGCACTAGAACACTGTGGGGCCCATCCATGCACTAGAACACTGTGGGGCCCATCCATGCACTAGAACACTGTGGGGCCCATCCATGCACTAGAACACTGTGGGGCCCATCCATGCACTAGAACAGCACCTCTACAGGTTCAGCCACCCAGCAGCCCCCCCCCCCCCCACATTAGTAAATACTAGATCAATTGTTGGGTTCAAGTTACACTAGTCCAGATGGCTTAGACATGTCTATTCAATGTTTGGGGCAAATATATGTTCTATCTTGACTGGTAGATATACATTAAAACTATGGGGAAAGCAATGCTGATCAGATATTTTATGCATGTTTATCATATAAGATTATAAAACAGTATTAATTTCTAACATATACTTTGGTGAATAAGCACTTAAACGTGCGCCCTGTGTTTTTTATGCATTTAATCTTCAAGGTAAGGTGTCGGATTTACGGCTAATTTTCTCCAACATTGTCTGTCACAGAGAGCTTACATTGAGGCCTGGGAAAATGACAAGGTCAACATCCACATAATGCCGGACACGCCCGCAATTATCCTCGCCCAGCAGAACAGACTCAATACGAGCGCGGTAAGAGGGATCGGCTCAGGACAAACCGGATAATCCTGCGATGCCACTGTGAAACCTTACCCTGAATAGACTTTAAAAGTTCACCAGAGTCATTTATCTCTGTCTTAGTCTTTATTTTCAGCAATAACAGTCTGTGAACATTTTTGATAACTTGAGTTCGTTTACCTTTTTTGCCAGGAATATTTCATACAACACAACAGTGCTATTTGACTGCAAAAATTTGAAAATGCATGCAGTGACATTATAATAAAAGACATTATAATATCTAACTCAGTGGTTCATGACCTTTTAAATGTTGGATATGAGTAAAAAAGAGAACCACTTAACTTTTTTTCATTGCCTTGGTAACTATTTCAGGACTATTTGTGGGTAAACGTTTAATAATTTATATATAATCTAATTGTTTGTGTGATTTATGTACCAAAGTATATAAAATAACCAGTAATCTGGATTATCTTTTGTAGTTTTCACTCACTAGATACTTTTAGTTCATTCAAACTAAAACACTTAATTGTGCTTTTTCCTTTGCAGAAATATTATAGACAGGACTATGAGGACAGTCTGAAGAAAGGCTATCACCTGTCCAAGGACGCCATCCCAATCAAATCCGCCAAGGCCTCCAGAGATATTATCAGTGATGTAGGTTCTTACGTTACATTGTCCTTTAGGCATGCAGCTGATGGTTTATCCAAGCGCATAATTAAAGGTTTAGGCATCAAGCAGAGATGATGCTACATTATCAATTTCACGACCAAGGGTAGAAGTTAATACAGAAACCTACAACATAAGGTTAAGTGCCAGGCTCCACAGTTTTACAATGATTAGAACAGATAATATTATTACAATAATATTATTAATATATACAGTTGAAGTCAGAAGTTTACATACACTTAGGTTGAAGTCATTAAAACTCATTTTTAACCATGTATTCCATACTGTTCCAGCATAATTTACAGCTAAATCCAGTCACACCCCCCAATTCCCGTAGAGATCCATTCAAATGCAGAGACGTTATAGTATCGCTTGTAAGAGTACCAGAAAATAAGATATCAAGAGTCTTTTGATGTTGTTGGGTCACAGACGTCAGGAAGTCATGGCATGCAAAGGATATGTGACCAAATATAAAAAAATTTAAAGGCACAGTCAATTTAGTGTATGTAAACTTCTGACCCACTGGAATTGTGTTATAGTGAATTAAAAGTGAAATAATCTGTCTGTAAACAATTGTTGGAAAAATTACTTGTGTCATGCACAAAGTAGATGTCCTAACTGATGTGCCAACACTATAGTTTGCTAACATGAAATCTGTGGAGTGGTTAAAAATGAGCTTTAATGACTTCAACTTAAGTGTATGTAAACTTCCGACTTCAACTGTATTATCCTCTGTTATGCTCTTCCAGTACAAGTACAAGACAGGATACCGCAAGCAACTTGGGCACCACATTGGGGCTCGCTGCATCGAGGATGACCCCATGATGATGATGGCCCAGAATGCATGCAGGATCTCCAGTGAACTTGTGTACAAGAAGGACTTCCACAAGTCCAAGACTAAATACAACCTTCCAGTGGACATGCTGACCATCGAGCTGGCTAAGAAGTGCCAGACCCAAGTCAACGACTTCAACTACAGGACACGTCTGCACAACTGGACCTGTCTGCCTGACTCCAACGACGTCGTCCAGGCCAGGAAGGTCTACGATATTTTCAGTGACGTGAGTGCACTTTTGGTTCGATTGACATTGGCGCTCTAGCTTATGGTGCAAGGCCTGTGTCCTTCCATTGACCTCCATTGACTCTGACCTTGTTTCCTGTTAGGCGGTGTACAAGGCCGACCTGGAGTGGCTCAGAGGGTGTGGCTGGATGCCCCACGGGTCTCTGGATGTCATCAAGGCCAAGAATGCCCAGGACATACTCAACGAGAGGCTCTACCGCCAACACCCCAGCAAGATCCAGTTTACCAGCATCGCCGACCTGCCCAGCATCACCCTGGCCAAACAGAACGCCGATCTGCTCAGCGATGTGAGGGCTCCTCCCTTTGAGAAGCCATTGAGCTCTTTTCATTTGTAACCATTTAGGCTGCCATTTCCACTGCTATTTTATCCGTGCTCATAAATACATTAGTCATTTGGGTGGTGGAGACAATACATAGGTGGTATTTCTTTTTTTTTTTTTGTTAGCTCAAGGTAAAAATAATACAGACTGGACTTACAATTTAAATGTAGGGATTTAGCAGACACCTTTAGCCAATGCAGTACACACATGGTGCATTTAACATGGCTAGAAAAAAAACGCCCACTAGACCTTGAGATAAGTAAGCTACAATCAACCAGTGCCATTGTAGCGATACGTTCCGCAAAACCTGCAACCTAAATTTTTGTTCTAATAAACAGAAAAGCTGTAGATACATGTATCATGGGATTCAGTAAATGTGTGATTATTTTTCCCCCCACAGATGAAGTACAAAGAGATTTGGGAAAAAGAAAAGACCTCCATACATCTGACTCCAGACATGCCTTCCATGGAGCTTTCCAGAGCTAATGCCATTAATGTCAGCAATGTAAGCACAGTTTACCTAAGCCTGTTTTTGTGAACATGTTCCTATTTATTATTTTTATTTTTTTTGTCGTGGATCTTGATCTCAATGTGGTGACTTGTCTCACGTCATGTATTTCCATAGAAATTGTACACAAAAGAATGGGATGCTGAGAAGGCCAAGGCGTACCAAATCAAATCAGATGCCATTGCTCTCCTGAAGGCAAAAGCTTCAAGGGACATCATTAGTGATGTAAGTACAGACGGCCATGGTCCTCTTCACCTAGCGCTAAAATGAAGATTCTCCCATAAACGTAATTTCTTCCTTTCACTGTGTAGTACAAGTACCATGAAGGATACCGTAAACAACTCGGCCATCATATTGGATTCCGTTGCGTTGAAGACGACCCCTTCATGATGAGGGCTATGAATACAGCCAGGATCTCCAGTGAACTTGTGTACAAAAAGGACTTCCACAAGTCCAAGACTAAATACAACCTTCCAGTGGACATGCTGGCCATCGAGTTGGCTAAGAAGTGCCAGACCCAAGTCGACGACTTCAACTACAGGACACGACTGCACAACTGGACCTGCCTGCCTGACTCCAACGACGTCGTCCATGCCAGGAAGGTCTACGATCTTCACAGCGATGTGAGTGCGCTTTTGGTCGATTTATATTGATAATCCGTCAATTGACAATCTGTGGTACCAAGCTCATGTCCTTCCTTCTCGTGTACTTTGTGTTCTAATCAGCATGGTCTCCTAAACATCTGTAATAATATATTTTATATTATATTTAAACAAGTTTAAATATCAATCTACACACACATAAACACATAATCTGAGTATCTGATTTTCAGTTGCTTTTCAGTTGTGAGGTGAACTTGACTGACACTGTACTTGTTTAAGTAAATCAGTGACGTTTGTTTTACAGGCTGTTTACAAGTCTGATCTGGAATGGCTGAGGGGAATTGGTTGGATGCCGCATGAATCCTTGGAGGTTCTAAAAGTGAAGAACGCTCAGAAAATCCTGGCAGACGTGAGCCCCTTTCTCTTCACCTCGTCTTACTAAGTGTTGTGTTTATATCTTTATGAAGAGTTTGCATTTCTATTAAATTTCACACATCTTAAAAAAATATTTTTGTTGTTGTTTACCTTTTCCATGTAGAGAGGATACCGTGTAAAAATGGATGAACTGAAGTTCTCTGCACCTTTGGACAGACTGGACTTTGTCTGCGCCAAGAATTCTGCCGAAATCCTCAACGAGGTGAGTCACACGTTGTGTATTTCCTATTTCATGGTGACTTTTTCAAAGTTAGCTGGTGTCAGAAAATGTTGATTCTTCTTTTTGCCATTTGCTGGTTCTTTAAGGCCAAGTATCGTGAAGCCTGGCATGCAGAGAAGACCAAGTACACCATGCTGGACACGCCCCAGCTGGCCGCTGCCCGGGAGGCCGCTAAGAACATCAACCAGGTAACAGGAGCACCGGCGACACTGGAAATACATACAATCTTAACCCAGGATGTAGTAGGAAGATCAGGAACTTCCTTTCATCACATCTTCCTTTGATTTGTTTGCCCTTTTTCTCTTCACACGCAGCACCTTTACATCAACGAATGGGAAAAGACGAAAGCCACAAGCTACCATCTACCTGTGGACGCTGTGCCGCTCAAGCACAGTGCATTGACCACACAAATTCAGAGTGATGTAAGTGTTCAACAGCGTCAAGTGTAATGCATGTGTAGACCCTGCTCCGCTCAAGATGTTCTCTGCACTGGAGTTATAGAATAGGGCTTTCATTTCTATGTTAAGACAAGAGGTATGTACTTTTAAAAAATATAATGGTGAAGGTCATTTCATGCTGTTTACATTGCAGTGAGGACTAAATTCATCAACCTAAATTGATCTCTTTTAGTACAAGTACCATGAAGGATACCGTAAACAACTCGGACATCACATTGGATACCGTTGCGTCGAAGACGACCCCTTCATGATCAGGGCTATGAATACAGCCAGGATCTCCAGTGAACTTGTGTACAAAAAGGACTTCCACAAGTCCAAGACTAAATACAACCTCCCAGTGGACATGCTGGCCTTCGAGTTGGCTAAAAAGTGCCAGATTCAAGTCAACGATAACAACTACAGAACCCGTCTCCACGAGTGGACCTGCCTGCCGGACTCCAACGACGTGATGCAGGCCCGGAAAGCCTATGACCTCCAGAGTGATGTAAGAACTAACCTGGTAGCCAGTGGTAGCCAGCTTACCTGGCTTAACCGTCCAATCATGTTCTGGTCTATATGACCCAAAATTACTTTTTAGAATGAGTTTTTCTTCAAATTTGTGGTTTTCTTCAGCAACACCTTTAAGAATTCCAGACGATTGGGAACTGCATGTAAAATTTTTTTTTAACTTTTATGTTTTTTTAAAATATTGACTGGTAACAACACAAATTGAAGTAAAATGCTAACATAATAGATGTTATGTTCTTTTTTTGAAGTGACGTATCCAACCTCTACATGTTTCTTTTTTAATAGTTGGTCTAATGGAAATATGAACATGCTAATTTACCTCACCTGAATGCTATCTCCTCATTGCTCGATTTATACTTCATGTGAACCGTGTATCACATCTTTGTGCACGCTAAAGAAAGCATGTAGCTTTCGTAGCTGACTGTATAAGCAGTGTGTATACGCTATTTTTTTCCCAATATGAACATGCTAGCTGGAATAGTTGGTCGAATCACACACCTCCTATGATACACAATTTTGATATTCCTGTTTCCCAGTATAGATAACCCGTAGGAATATGCATGTATTGTACATTGCAGTGTTTTATTTTGTCACTCTTTGGGATGTGTGCTTTCAGTATGTGTACAAATCGGATCTGGAGTGGATCCGTGGATGCGGTTGGGTGGCGATGGACTCGGTGGATCACGTCAAAGTGAAGAGGGCGCAGGCGCTCCTGAACGACGTACGTGCTGCTGTCCGATTATAGCCACTTTATCTTTACCGTACACACGCCACGCTCGCTATGTGCACTAGGGCTGCACAATTATGGCAAAGCATGTTATCACTCATCATTATTTTAGTCAATATTGAGATCACGATTATTCATTGGTTTTCGGAACATAATACTTTTATTGCACTTTAACATTTTGAATGAACAGAATAATGCTTATATTTTCACATTTTCTAACCCCTAACCCTCTACTGTGAGGGAGGTAAAATAGGAGTGCTTTATTTGATATAGAACACCAGAGAAAGTCCAGTAAAGTGAGTTTTCATTTGTAAACAGACAAAATCGTCATCCTCAATTATTCTTGTTTAGTAATCGTGGGAAAGCCAAAATTGTAATCGCGATTAAGATTGGATTTATTATGCAGCCCTAATGTATACTAATCTCACTGTCATGTGACCTCACTTCTCTCACTGTCATGTGACCTCACCGTCTCTCACTGTCATGTGACCTCACCTTCTCTCACTGTCATGTGACCTCACTTCTCTCACTGTCATGTGACCTGACCTTCTCTCACTGTCATGTGACCTCACCTTCTCTCACTGTCATGTGACCTCACCTTCTCTCACTGTCATGTGACCTCACTTCTCTCACCGCAGAGGCTTTACACCAAGGATGCCAAGGAAGGATTTGGGAGATTTACGCACATCGTGGATCGCCCAGAGATCATCAGAGCTCAGATCAATGCTTTCCACTTAAGTGATGTAAGCTTTACACCCATTGTGCTATTCCCTGCACTGTGTATACATTGATATTAATAGTGCTAGGTTAAGTAGAATGGGATCTTTGATTTGTTGGTTTTATGTACGTAGCTGAAGTACAAAGAGGCCTTCAACCTGGAGAAAGGAAAGTATATTGGGTCAGTGGACACACCCCAGATGGCCCACTGCAGAGAAGTGTCCAAGATCATCAGCGAGGTAACGACTTCCTGGTTACAGCCAAACGTGATGTCACGCTACCTGTCATTACACCTTACCTGTCACTACACGCTACCTGTCTTTACACGCTACCTGTCATGATATGCTACCTGTCTTTACACGCTACCTGTCATGATATGCTACCTGTCTTTACATGCTACCTGTCATGATATGCTACCTGTCTTTACATGCTACCTGTCTTTACAACCTACCTGTGTTTACATGCTACCTGTTATGATATGCTACCTGTCTTTACATGCTACGTGTCTTTACACCCTACCTGTCTTTACACGCTGCCTGTTATTATATGCTACCTGTCTTTACATGCTACGTGTCTTTACACCCTACCTGTCTTTACACGCTACCTGTGTTTACACTCTACCTGTCTTTACACGCTACCTGAGAAACACGCTTGACCCTGCAGTTCAGTCACCACACCATGAAACTCCCTGAATGTTGGTATATTATTATATTAAATAAAGCATCAAATAATAACATCATATTCAAATTATGTTCAGTGATATTTGATGATATTATATTATATTAAAAGACCTTCTTTCTTGTCCCATGTTGTCTCTGGTCTTAATCTCAATAACTATATATTCTACTCTGCTTAAACCTACACTACAAGGGACATTCAATGTACACTTGTATTATGTCAAGATAAATTAAATACTTGTCTGCCAGGTCTCCAGGATTATTATGTTGGTTTATGTGATGTTGTGGTAGTGTTATTTACACACATTTTCCCGATGCTTTCCATTGACGGTGTCTCCATAGAAACTGTACAAGTCACAATGGGATACCAGCAAGGCCATTGGATACCAGCTGGATAATGAGTACATCCCATTGGTCGAAGCAAAGCACAACAAGGAGATAATCAGTGAGGTCAGTGTCCATTCACAACAAATCTGCACAGTTTTTTCCAGGTAATACGCTCTTTATTGATATTATTGCTATTTACTTTTGATCTACCTGTCAACACCACTATTTTTGTTGTTAGCACACAAGGCTGCAGTAGTTATCTGAGTGTTAGCAGTGGTTGTATTTATTTAGTGCTGTTTGAAATGTGCCTTGACGTTCATTGTTTTTTTTGTTTTTTTTTACAATCAGGTAAAATACAAGGACGCCCATGAGAAGGCAAAGGGTCACTACATGGCTGGAACCACGGTGGACTTCCCGGAGGTCGTCCATGCCGGGGGTATTGAGAAGATGAAGAGTCTGGTGAGATATGATCGTCATCGCTCTGCGTCCCGCTCACGTCACCCCTACCTCTGACAGTATAGACAGGGTTCCAGTTATACTCTGGCTTTCGGGGTGTGGGGTCTGCGATTGTTGACCGGGGGGGGGGGGTGGGTCTGAGGTATCAAACAAGCCTTAAACAATCACTCTGCTGCCAGATATGCAGTAGATATGGATGGATCACTTTAAGGGTTGTTTCTCCTGACAAATTTTCCTATTGAACTCTATGGAAAAATAAGTCAGGAGAAGAAACCCTTCAAGTTATTCATCCATATCTACTGCATATCTGGCAACAGAGTGATGGATTAAAGCTTGTTTGATACGTCAGACCCTTGATGACTTACAGCCATTTAGCCAACCATGTGTTCCATACTGTTCCAGTGTAATTTACAGCTAAATCTAGACCCACCCCCCAATTCCCATAGAGATCCATTCAAATGCAGAGATGTTATAGTATCGCTTGTAAGAGTACCAGAAAATAAGATATCAAGAGTCTTTTGATGTTGTTGGGTCACAGACATCAGGAAGTCATGGCATGCAAAGGATATGTGACCAAATATTAAAAATTATTACTTTATTCTATATATAAATGCAGGGGTGCCAATAATTGTGGCCAATGTGGTTTTGTTAAAAATAATTATTTCTTGATGTGGGATTTTTTTTTCTCATAATAAATTAACGTCAATTAAAGGTTGGATTCTTCTTGTTTTTTCAGTGTGAGATTAAGCTAATTCACCAAACGGTGAATTTTTTATAACCCTTTTTGCTCATCTTTACAGGGGGTGCCAATAATAGTGGCCGCGACTGTATATATATATTCAAAATAGAAGTGCTAAGTTTGTAATACTTGCTGACAAATTATGTTTTGTGTTCATCATTCCTAGTTACGAAGCTAGTACGGTCTATTATTTCTTTCCACAAAAATTACCTGAAACAAAGCCACAAGATATAAATATACAGCATATGTTAATTACCCCCACCTAAGACCTAAACATACCATGAACATGTATGGATGATACAGCAATGCATCCTATCTTACCACAGAGAACTTACCGCAAGGCTTATGAAGATACGAAGACCAAGCTCCACATCCCCTATGACATGGTGAACCACGTGGTGGCCAAGCGTTGCCAGGAAATCCTGAGTGACGTGCTGTACCGCACCTACCTGCACCAGTGGACCTGCCATCCCGACCAGAACGATGTCATCCGCGCCCGCAAGGCCAACGAAATCTTAAGTGATGTACGTTCCTGCTTCTCCCTCTGTTTTTTTGCACTTTTTTATTAGCTCACTGTCGCCCCCTAGTGGTGCAGTAGTGACTATCCCTCCTGGGGTAATGTGATGACTATCCCCTCCTGAGGTAATGTAGTGACTATCCCCTCCTGAGGCAATGTAGTGACTATCCCCTCCTGAGGTAATGTAGTGACTATTCCTCCTGAGGCAATGTAGTGACTATCCCCTCCTGAGGTAATGTAGTGACTATCCCTCCTGAGGTAATGTAGTGACTATTCCTCCTGAGGTAATGTAGTGACTATTCCTCCTGAGGTAATGTAGTGACTATCCCCTCCTGAGGTAATGTAGTGACTATCCCTCCTGAGGTAATGTAGTGACTATCCCTCCTGAGGTAATGTAGTGACTATCCCTCCTGAGGCAATGTAGTGACTATCCCCTCCTGAGGTAATGTAGTGACTATCCCCTCCTGAGGTAATGTAGTGACTATCCCTCCTGAGGTAATGTAGTGACTATCCCCTCCTGAGGTAATGTAGTGACTATCCCTCCTGAGGTAATGTAGTGACTATCCCCTCCTGAGGTAATGTAGTGACTATTCCTCCTGAGGTAATGTAGTGACTATCCCCTCCTGAGGTAATGTAATGACTATCCCTCCTGAGGTAATGTAGTGACTATCCCCTCCTGGGGTAATGTAATGACTATCCCTCCTGAGGTAATGTAGTGACGATCCCTCCTGGGATAATGTAGTGACTATCCCCTCCTGAGGTAATGTAATGACTATCCCTCCTGAGGTAATGTAGTGACGATCCCTCCTGGGATAATGTAGTGACTATCCCCTCCTGAGGTAATGTAATGACTATCCCTCCTGAGGTAATGTAGTGACGATCCCTCCTGGGGTAATGTAGTGACTATCCCCTCCTGAGGTAATGTAGTGACTATCCCCTCCTGAGGTAATGTAGTGACTATCCCCTCCTGAGGTAATGTAGTGACTATCCCCTCCTGAGGTAATGTAATGACTATCCCTCCTGAGGTAATGTAGTGACGATCCCTCCTGAGGTAATGTAGTGACTATCCCTCCTGAGGTAATGTAATGACTATCCCTCCTGAGGTAATGTAGTGACTATCCCCTCCTGGGGTAATGTAGTGACTATCCCCTCCTGAGGTAATGTAGTGTCGATCCCTCCTGGGGTAATGTAGTGACTATCCCCTCCTGAGGTAATGTAGTGACTATCCCTCCTGAGGTAATGTAGTGACTATCCCCTCCTGGGGTAATGTAGTGACTATCCCCTCCTGAGGTAATGTAGTGACTATCCCTCCTGAGGTAATGTAGTGTCGATCCCTCCTGGGGTAATGTAGTGACTATCCCTCCTGAGGTAATGTAGTGACTATCCCTCCTGAGGTAATGTAGTGACTATCCCCTCCTGAGGTAATGTAGTGACTATCCCTCCTGAGGTAATGTAGTGACTATCCCCTCCTGGGGTAATGTAGTGACTATCCCCTCCTGAGGTAATGTAGTGACTATCCCTCCTGAGGTAATGTAGTGTCGATCCCTCCTGGGGTAATGTAGTGACTATCCCTCCTGAGGTAATGTAGTGACTATCCCTCCTGAGGTAATGTAGTGACTATCCCCTCCTGGGGTAATGTAGTGACTATCCCTCCTGAGGTAATGTAGTGACTATCCCTCCTGAGGTAATGTAGTGATGATCCCTCCTGGGGTAATGTAGTGACTATCCCTCCTGAGGTAATGTAGTGACTATCCCCTCCTGAGGTAATGTAGTGACTATCCCTCCTGAGGTAATGTAGTGACTATCCCCTCCTGAGGTAATGTAGTGACTATCCCTCCTGAGGTAATGTAGTGACTATCCCTCCTGAGGTAATGTAGTGACTATCCCTCCTGAGGTAATGTAATGACTATCCCTCCTGAGGTAATGTAGTGACTATCCCTCCTGAGGTAATGTAGTGACTATCCCTCCTGAGGTAATGTAGTGACTATCCCCTCCTGAGGTAATGTAGTGACTATCCCCTCCTGAGGTAATGTAGTGACTATCCCCTCCTGGGGTAATGTAGTGACTATCCCTCCTGAGGTAATGTAGTGACTATCCCCTCCTGGGGTAATGTAGTGACTATCCCTCCTGAGGTAATGTAGTGACTATCCCCTCCTGAGGTAATGTAGTGACTATCCCCTCCTGAGGTAATGTAGTGACTATCCCCTCCTGGGGTAATGTAGTGACTATCCCTCCTGAGGTAATGTAGTGACTATCCCCTCCTGGGGTAATGTAGTGACTATCCCTCCTGAGGTAATGTAGTGACTATCCCCTCCTGAGGTAATGTAGTGACTATCCCCTCCTGAGGTAATGTAGTGACTATCCCCTCCTGGGGTAATGTAGTGACTATTCCTCCTGAGGTAATGTAGTGACTATCCCCTCCTGGGGTAATGTAGTGACTATCCCCTCCTGAGGTAATGTAGTGTCGATCCCTCCTGGGGTAATGTAGTGACTATCCCTCCTGAGGTAATGTAGTGACTATCCCTCCTGAGGTAATGTAGTGACTATCCCTCCTGAGGTAATGTAGTGACTATCCCTCCTGAGGTAATGTAGTGACTATCCCTCCTGAGGTAATGTAGTGACTATCCCCTCCTGAGGTAATGTAGTGACTATCCCCTCCTGAGGTAATGTAGTGACTATCCACTCCTTCAGGTGTTCTACAAAGAGGACCTCGACTGGATAAGGGGCACGGGCTGCTACAACTGGGACACGCCGGAGATGATCCGAGCCAAGAATGCCTATGAACTGCTGAGTGACGTAAGCGTCTACGCCAGAAGAGGTTTTTGGCTTTATAGCCAAATACTGTGAGGCCTCAGAGCCAAATGTGTCACAGATCAATTATTACTAATGGTTAGCCTACAAATCGAATGAATGCCTACTTTTTCTAGTCCTTTTTCAGTGTTCTAACAGACACACTGAGTGTCAACACAGTGTTAGACCAGCGTTAAAGCACTAATGTTATTACATGAGTACAATATCATATCTAAATACAGCAGCTGAATTCAAAAGTACTGAAGAAGGTGACAAAGCACCAACGATCGCCGTTGTTGTTTCACAGCTCAAATACAGGTCGGAGGCAAAGAAGGGATTCAGCAACTATTCAATCGTCACGGACACCCCGGCATACGTGACCGCTGTCCTGGGTAATACCTGGGCGAGTGAGGTAAAGGCGAATTACGATTACCGTTAACTATTCATTCATTTCTCAAAGTCATTTTCTCCACTCTTGTTTTTTTATGCATCAATTTTCTTGCTTCCCCCCCCCCCCCCTGCATTTCTATTCAGCTGAACTACCGCGAGGCTTACCACGCCGAAAAGCACAAATACACCACCATACTGGACACCGTTGACTATGCAAGATGCCATCACCTGAAAAGTATCTACAGCAATGTGAGTAGAAAACCAACGTTTCAGCTCTCCTCTCTGCCCTCCCCATTGCTGTGTGATTGACCGCAGTTTGGCTTATATCGCTTACTTTTCCTAGAAACTGTACAGAGACGTGTGGGAGAGGATCAAAGCCAAGGACTACAGTTTACCGCTGGACGCCCAAACGCTGACCCATGCCAAGCACCAGAAGGTTCTCCTGAGTAATGTAAGTCAATATCTGAAGCAGAATATAGGAAACATTTATTTAAGTCTAAAGCATTTGTAGTTGGGAGGTTGTCACACATATTGGAAGCTATATGTGGCAACGTTGGAACATTAGTTGTCACACATATGTAACCAATTGTAACTTGAAATAAATGTATTCTGGAAAAAGATTCAGAAATAATTGAACATATTCAATGTGGTTTAATTGGTGAAACCAAGTGCACGTTAAGCAGGTAGTCCTCTTGAGGTGGAATTATTATGCTTTCTGCGTCCACTGCTTGACCCCTGTGTTAATCCACATTTCGTTTTCCTCCGTCCAGGTGAAGTACCGTGAGGATTACGAGAAGTTCAAGTCACTCTACTGCCTTCCCAAATCCCTGGAGGATGACCCTCCGACAGCGCGGTGCATCCGAGTGGGGAAGCTCTGCCTGGACGTGAGTGGCCCTCGACCGCGCTCTCCCCACCTCCTGTCTGTCCCAAACGACAGTCAGCTGATCAGTAGTGGAGCCACAATTCCAAACAAGGGTGTACCGGAGAAAACTGTGGGTGGGCCTGGGGCAGGGGGAAGAGTGTGATCATGTATGGGGGGGGGGGATTGGGAGATTGCAATCTCGGGCCGTGGGGGGACGGAACCATCGATTTTTGGGTCTACCAATCCAAAAGCTGGGTGTGTCTAGGAGTGCCGCTGACCACTGAAGCTGAGGATGTTTAATTTTCGGATTGTCGGTATGTTCCTTGTCTTCCTTGTTCTCTGATGTGACCCCCCCCCCCCCCCTCGCCTTTCTCACCTGTGGAATGCAGCGGCTGTACAAGGAGAGCTACGAGAACTCCAAAGCCAGGGTGCACATGCCGCCCGACATGCAGGAGGTGGTGGCCGCTCGAAGCGCCCAGAAAATGATCAGCAATGTGGATTACCGCAAATATCTGCACCAGTGGATCTGCCTGCCCGACATGCAGGTCTACATTCAGGCACGCAAGGTCAACGAGCAGCTCAGCGACGTGAGTGCCCCGCCCACCCTACCTGACCAGTACAGCCGCGTTCGCCCTCGTAGATCCGTGTTTCTGAACTCTGACCCTGAAGGGCAGCAGCCCTCCACTTCTCTTTAGTTAAATTAACCCTTTAAAGAGTAGGTTTTTTTCGGAATGTTTTTTTCAAAATTCTAAGTCAGTGTTCTAGAACTCCATTGCTGTCAATCACCAGTAGTGATTGTTACATCATCATTAGAATGTTCAGTTACACATATTTCTAATCCCATATTTGTTTATTAACATGTTTAGTATATGTATCACGTATAATGTTCTAATAGCATATTTGTAATGTTACACCTTAACGGGTTAAACCACAAACACTGAGAATTCTGGAGATGGCTTATGTGTTGGATCAGTTGATGTTTTTGTTTTGATACAAGGGTCTAGTGAAAGCCTGAAGATACTCGAAGCCCTCCATGACCAGGGTGTAGACATAATGATAATCTGGATGGAGACCATATATAGGTTTCACCCAGGACTACCCTGGTATCGTAATACCCCTGTGAACCTCTGCTGTCCAGCCGTTAGTGGCCTCTGTGGTGTTGTATCTGATGGTGTCATCATGGGCTCTGTGGCTCTTCAGGTCTTCTACAAGGATGACCTCAACTGGCTGAAGGGAGTTGGCTGTTTGGTGTGGGATACACCTGAGATCCTGCGCTGCAAGCGTGCATATAACCTCCAGAGCCAGGTGAGCAGGTGTACCTGTCCCTCAAGCCACCCTGTCTTCCTGTTTCTCTCTCCCTCTACTTCCTGTTTCCCTCTTCCTCTAACACTCACTTCCTCACCTTCGCCTTCATCACTTCCTCTCCCCCTACCCTTCTCTTCCTCACCTTCTAAATCCCACCTATGCTAAGCTACTCTCGCACTCCTCTGTGCTGTTCTGTGCCCGTTGCTCCTCTTAAGTATAAAAACAGGGAAACTCATGCGAGCATTCTGTGGGTTTCTCTTCCAGTGCCAATACAAAGCCAAAGCGCTGGAGCAGAGGAATGAATTCACTGACGTGCTGGACACGCCTGTCTACAATACGTGCAAGAGCAATGCCGTTAACACCAGTGAAGTAAGTCAGGCCAAACCATCCTTCCCTCCGTTTCTCAGTGGAATTTAACCCTTTGAAGAGTAGGTTTTTTTGGAATGTTTTTTTTGTTCTAGAACTCCATTGTTTCCAGTTACCAGTAGTGATTGTTACATCAGCATTAGAATGTTCAGTTATCAGTAGTGATTGTTACATCAGCATTAGAATGGTCCGTTAAGAACATTGTAATCATATATATGTGATCTTACACCTTATGGAATGTCTCAAATGACCTGGCTCAGACCCTGTGGAGCAGTAACGAATTATTTTCGCGATCGAGTGTGAATATCGCTCTGTCTATCTGCGGCGTCCTGTCTGTGCGCGCTCTCTCTGAACCAGTGTGAATATCGCTGCGTCTATCTGCGGCATCCTGTCTGTGCGTGCTCTCTCTGAACCAGTGTGAATATCGCTGCGTCTATCTGCGGCATCCTGTCTGTGCACGCTCTCTCTGAACCAGTGTCTCCCTTTCTTCCTGTCCTCAGCTCCAGTATCGCAGCGATTACATCGCTAAAGTCAAGGGCACAAGCACCTCCCCCGCCGTCACTATAGACACGGAGAGAGCGCGGCTCGGAAACTACATACAGAGTGATGTGGGTGGTCCCTCTACACGTGTTCTTATTCATATAGGCACAGTTAATAACATTGAATGTGTTCAATTTATATCAATGCACAGTTCCCAATTAAAATGATTTAATTTATTAAATTGATTTGATAAAGGGACAGATGACGGAACTGAATTTTAATATATATGCATGTATATATATGCATGTAATGAAACCCATACACATGCTTTAGCTGCACTATGGATGTGCAGTTAGGCCAAATGAGAAAACTCTTAAAGCTCTTGAGAGAGCTCTGAATTGTTCTACCACGTCAATCTTTATTATCTCAGGAGGAAGCTGTTGTTTATACACAAGGTTATAAAACAAAGAAACAGTTATGACGTATAAGCACATACAGTAAGAGATCCCACATGCTACACCAAAGTATATAGTACAGTATATACACATGCTACACCAAAGTATATAGTACAGTACATACACATGCTACACCAAAGTATATAGTACAGTACATACACATGCTACACCAAAGTATATAGTACAGTACATACACATGCTACACCAAAGTATATAGTACAGTACATACACATGCTACACCAAAGTATATAGTACAGTACATACACATGCTACACCAAAGTATATAGTACAGTATATACACATGCTACACCAAAGTATATAGTACAGTATATACACATGCTACACCAAAGTATATAGTACAGTATATACACATGCTACACCAAAGTATATAGTACAGTATATACACATGCTACACCAAAGTATATAGTACAGTACATACACATGCTACACCAAAGTATATAGTACAGTCACGATCAAAGCAATGCCTAAGCCACCATTACTTTACGTTTCAATAAGTGCAGTGGCAGGGAGATCAATTAAAAATATGGATGTTTTTCTCCATGTGTATAAAAATAAATTAAGTGGCTGTTTATGAAATGAAGTGAAGAACACCATTACTGACGGATTCTCTTTCTGATCCAGAACATCTACAAAGAGGCCAACAAGAGCTTCATGCCCACTGGATACAAAATACCTCTGGACACTCCAGACAACAAACAGGCCAAGCACAACAGCCTAATCTTCAGCAATGTAAGAGAGTGCCACTGTTACCCTTAATGTTCATTTGTTGGCCATTGATCTTCTGTCTTTTTTTTAAACAGTTGTCATTGTTCTACAGGTGAAGTACAAGGAGGCATATGACCTCATGAAGGCCAAGGCCTACACCCTTGACCACAGAAGTGTCAACTTTGTCAACCTCAAGAAGACTAATGAGGTCATCAACGAGGTCAGGAGGTCTAAATATATAAATATAAATAAATGAAAAAATATAAATATAAATAAAAATTGTTTCTGTTCCAGGATCACACCCTGGAAACATAAGTTGATTTGAACCTTGAGATAAACCTTGCAGAAACATGTCATCTGTTTCATAAACATATACGTATATCTCATTAGTCATATTTATATTTTCATGTCTATCAATGATTATTAAAGAAAACAAAACATACGTGATGAGTGGTTGAAATCTCTTCTTTATAGTTATTCAAAATATAAAACAAGACTGTTTACGGAGATGCTCTGCCTGTTCTGGGCTCTCTGTTCTGAGAAGGTCTGCTAATTGTGCTATTGTTTTGATTGGCTGATAGTAGATAGCAATATTTAGCCTTACATATATTTTTACATATATTTAAATATACATGTATATGATCACATCCCTTATGGAAAAAGAATATATTGCAGTATATTGTAAATATATCAAAATTATCTTCACAATATATTTAAATTATACTGCAGTATATTACATTTCCATAAGGGATGTATTGAAATATATTTACATTTATGGTTTATCAATGTGCAGCATCTACTTCAAACTGATGCTTTTGTACAAGTGGCCTTTCTGTTGGAAAACACAACCCGGAATGCATCCGCTCAAAAAGACATGGTGGTCACCAAAACTATTTGTAGACTTGACGCACGAGGTTGAACAGGCCTTTAACTGGTGTGGACAGGTGGACATATGGACAGACAGGTGTCCACATAATATCTGACCTCTCCTTTGGTTCCACTGCAGCGCCTTTACCGGCAGCTTTATCAGAAACAGAAGGACAAGATCCACACCACCTACGACACGCCGGAGATCAGGCAGGTCAAGGCCACGCAGAGAGCAGTCAGCGACGTACGTACCCTCCTCCACCTCCCGCTTGTGAAGATGTTCTCCTCCTTGTAAATGAACAGGAATATTTATGTTCCTCCATGGAACCTCCACTCTCAGAAAAAAGGTTCTATGGCTTGTCTCCATAGGGGAACTCTTTTTAGTTCTTTATGGAGCGCACTCTGGGAGGTGTGAAAGTTCCCAGATCAAACCATTTTGTCTGACAAAGAACCCCTTAAACTAGATAGGGTTCCTCTATGGAGACACAGAGGAACCTTTTGGAACGCTTTCTTCTGAGAGTGTATGCGAACTACAAACACCCTAAAAACATCCATCAATTAATTTATTTTTGTGCGCATGTTATGATTTTTACATGCAGTTTTGCAGGTAAATGATACTTTTTCTTTCTTGTTTTCCATCTGCAGCTGTGCTACAAGGAGAACTACTTCAAAAACAGGGGAAATCTGATCTCCATGCCCATCACTCCTGAGCTGATGCACTGCTACCACGTCAACGAGATCACCAGCGATGTACGTTTCTCAAAACCGTCCGATGAATTTAATTAACATAGCTACAAACATTTTTTCTTCAATTATATCTGGAGAGGCAGATATAGTTGTATAACTTTAAAGATTTTGGTACTGCCTCATTTAAGTCACCAAACAAGCTGTGTTGTAATCCAAAGTATGCATGATATGTTACAGAAAAGAATATTACAAAATATGGCTTTTTACATTGGATCCATATTGGACCATATAAACTTTGTCAAAGAAATAATGTTTTACTGCATCTGTGTGTGTGTGTGCGTGTGTACGTGCGTGCATGTGTGTGTGCTTGCACACGTTTGTGTGTGTGTGTGTGTGTGTGTGTGTGTGTGTACGTGCGTGCATGTGTGTGTGCTTGCGCACGTTTGTGTGTGTGTGTGTGTGTGTGTGTGTGTGTGTACGTGCGTGCATGTGTGTGTGCTTGCGCACGTTTGTGTGTGTGTGTGTGTGTGTGTGTGTGCTTGCGCACGTTTGTGTGTGTGTGTGTGTGTGTGTGTACATGCGTGCATGTGTGTGTGTGTGTGTGTGTCCACAGGTGAAATATAAGGAGGACCTGCAATGGCTGAGAGGACTTGGCTGCTTCCTGTATGACACACCTGAGATGATCCGAATCCGCCGCCTCAACAATTTCCGGGTAAAAATAATAATGATGATAATAATGATGATAATAATGATGATAATAACTTGATCCTCAGGTATAAGCCTCACCTCTATACTGTTACTGTTTTGTCTCATTTCAAGAATGCACATGAGATAAAAAAAATAGAAATTGAAAAGCTGTGTAGATCTTATGTTTCCAAGGCTACCTGTCCGTCACACACCAGCGACTTTCCTCTTTCCCGCCAGATGAACTACGAGGTCGACGCCAAGAAGACGCGCAGCCAGTATTCCGTGGTTCTGCAGACGCCCGAGTACAAGAGAGTGTCCGAGCTCAAACTCCACCTGAGCAACGTAAGCGTCCAGAGTCTGTCCAGACCCAACTTTCTAGAGCCAGACACTGATAATGCACTGCAAAAAAACAACTTAAAAATAAGTCAATCTTAACAAGTATTGTAGTCTTATATTTAGACTTAAAATCTTATTTCTATTACTTTTTTTTTGCTAAATAAGACAAAAAGATTGCCAATGAGGTGAGACAGTTTGACTCAAAAAAAGTTCACCTCACAAGCAAAAAAATAAAATAAGCTCACAAGCTTTTAAGTGTCATTACAAGCCTAAAACACTTTTTTTGCAGTGCAACCTCCATACTTTGTGTCTGTCAGCTGCGTCTGTCAATGCGTACGCATTGTTATATCCCGCGTATTGTTGTCCGTTATATTGTGTGTTATGATATGATCTGCTCCCCTCCTCAGCTGGTGTACAAAGCTAAAGGCAATGAGGAGAAAACTAAGTATTCCTGCAAGCCGGGCACTCTGGACATTCAGAGGGCAAAATGGGCTCAGCTGCTTACCAACAAGGTACAGTTCTGCACCAATCACTGCCCTGAACCAAATCTGTCTGCACCAATCACTGCCCTGAACCAATCACACAGTTCTGCACCAATCACTGCCCTGCACCAAATCTGCCTTCCTGGTTCTGTCTGAGTAGCACTGTATTTGCCCAATCAGAACATACTATGATATTATATAATGTAACTCAATCCAATGTCATTCAAACCAATTTTTCCTGTTCAGGAGTCAGGACTCTATGCTCATATCTATTGCTTTTTGGCCCCCACCCATTCAGTACCTGTATATTATAATATAACTATCAATGTAACTAAAATCTAATGTTATTTAAACCAATTTTGATATACACTATATATACGGGTGTTTAATGTTTCCTGTTCAGGGCTCTATGCTGATAGCTATTGTTTTTTTTTTACAGTACCTGTACACAGACCTAGCTGCTAAAGAGCGCTGCTTCTTCACTCCGACCACAGACAGCCCCATCCTGCTCCACTTCCGCAACATGAAGGTGGTGTACAGCGAGGTGGGTCCTTCCTCAGGCCCGGAGAAACTGCCGGAAGGGAGACGTCCGTTAGGAAGCCCCTACAACAGGGCCTTAATCTAAACCCCCTGGAGCTGCTTATTGGTCCCTTTTTATTTGATCCACTCCCCATAGCACCGTGCCCTAATATCCCAGTGAACATTTCTGTGGTGAATACTTGGTGAAACCGCGTCTAGGCGCTCAGGTGACAAGCTGGCTACATTTGGTTGAAAAGTGAAAGTTTTCTAGCCAACTAGGATGTAGCCAGGCTATATCCGGGTAAAACCTGAGCTATATTGAGGTTAAACTATTCAGTTTATGTCGAAACGTCTCTCAACCTAGATTTCCACACCTCTAGATGTCTCGATTCTGGCTTTTGCTCACTGGGGTAAAGTGAGATATGAAATAAAAGCGTGCATATTTTCATCTCGCTGTATCAAATCCACTGGGGGGCCCTGACTGGCTCCCTGTTTGGAGACCTCTGGTTTCCTCTGATTTGTGAGGTTTAATCTTGTTGGTCTCTCCTCCTGACTTGTCTCAGTAAGTTTAACTCTTTAAGGCTTTTCTCCCGTCTCAGAAAAAATACAAGGACCAGTACGAGAAGCTGAAGCACAGGTACACGTCCATCGCCGACACGCCCATCGCCATCCGAGCCAAGAAGGCCTACCTCAACGCCAGCGACGTGAGTGACCCCGCCTCATATCTCAGTTCATGAGTTTTATTTCTCTTTTTTTACTTTGAGTTTCATCCAAATTACCTCCATACTCCCCCCCCCCCCCCCAGCTGCGCTACAAGGAGACGTTTGAGCGGGCCAAGGGACACTACCACACCGTGAAGGACGCACTGGACATCGTCTACCACCGTAGGGTCACTGATGACATCAGCCGGGTCAGTGCTGCCGTGCAACAGGATTTCCATACACCGCAAAAATAAAATTGAAGTGTTTTAGTCTTGTAATGAGACCTTAAAATCTTATTTTTATGACTTTTTCTCAAGTACAAAATATTAGCTTGTTTTTACTTACTAAGTGAAATTGCCGCATTGGCAAATCTTGAAATTAGTCAAACTGTATTATCTCATTGGCAATCTTTTTGTCTAATTTAGCAAAGCTGGAATAGAACTACGATCTTAAGTGTAAATATCAAATTAAAGTACTTGTTAAGATTGACTTATTTTTTGGTTTTTACAGTGTATTTTTACATTTAGTCTCGCTTTAGATGCTGGACTGATGTTCATGCGGCTTATACGCTGAAGAGTCCAGTCTCGTATAGCTTGATTATGTGCATCTTGTCACAATGGCCTTGGACCTCTGCTTAGGTTAAGTACAGAGAGAAGTACATTGGCTCGCTGGGTCAGTGGAGGTCCATTCCTGACCGTCCAGAGCTCTTCCATCACAGGGTAGTGGGTGAACGCGTCAGCACGGTAAGTACCGCACTTGCCTGCCTCTTGCTATATTTCTTGTTATTAGCATTCATACTAGCGCTAATGCTATCTGTAGTTAGATCGGGATATGTGATAACTGCCATTTCATTAGCACCGTAAAACTAGTCACATAATTCATTATGGTTTTAATACAAATCAATGATCTGTGATCAATGAGTCTGAAACCAATGATTCTGGTATTCATATTCCCATCTGAAATTAATTTGGCAATGTTTGAAAATTGCAAAAGATTCATGAAATATTGACCGATTCTGATTTTGAAACTATTATTTCCACTCCCTCATACCACACACACACACACACACGTACACGCCACACACACACATTTTCTCTCTCTCTCTCTCTCATACATACACACACACACTCTCTCTCTCTCTCATACACACACTCTCTCTCTCTCTCTCTCTCTCTCTCACACACACACACACACACACACACACACACACACACACACACACACACACACACACACACACACACACACACACACACACACACACACACACACACACACACACACACACACACACACACACACACACTATAGGTGAAGTACAAGGAGGACCTGGACTGGCTGAGAGGCATAGGCTGCTATGTGTGGGACACTCCTTTAATGGTGCTGGCGGAAAACAACAGAAACCTCTACAGTCAGGTGAGTGACTGTGCATCACTTAATCATACTGTGCATCCCAAACACAACTATAATAACAACAATAAACTCATAATTTACAATATATCACCTTTGTAAATATAGTATTTTGCTAAATAAATGAACCGTAACTCTTTTCACTAAGTCTGGTTGCACTAATTAAACATGTTTGTGTTCATACTCGTGATCTGTGTTTTGTCTTGTGGTGGCAGAGGCTGTACAAGGCGTCTTTTGAGAAGAACAGAGACAACTTCAAATACACCAGTGATACTCCGTTCTTCCGTATGGCCAAGCACGCTTCCAAGCTCATTGATTATGTAAGTTTGCCTCAACAGCCATAATATATGTCATGGATATTGATATTGCAATGTGTAAAATATATGTACTGTGATATATATTTATATAATTTATTGTATAATCTAATTTGACATAGTGTATATTGTTATACGTTAATGATGTGATACAAATAATTGCATTCATATTTCTATTCTATTATTATTCATAAACTTTTAACTTAGCCAAAGGTAAAGGTAAATATTGAACTTTTAAAGCATAAATATTTAGTTACATTGTTTTTAAGTGCATTTAATGTCTCAATGATATGGGTGTTCATAACCATTTTCTTGTTCATTGTTCTGCAAATATTGTTCAAAATTTTTGTTTTGATTTACATTTTTACTCCGTCATTTAAATTCTTTTTTGATGCTTACTTTAATATTTTGGTGTAAACCACCTTAAAGTTACAGTGCCAACTTGTTTGCCAGTTGTGTCTAAACGCTTATGACCCTGTGAGCAGAACTTATACAAAGCTGACTATGAGAAAAACAAGGATAAGTACTCCCTTGTGCTTGATGACCCTAAAAGTCTGTTAGCCAGGGAGGCAAAGAAGCTGAGCCAGGTAAAACCACAGTGCAGGTGCCCCGCCCGACTCTCCGCCCCCGCGTCTCGCAGAGTGCCGTCATCGAGCTCATGCATGACATCATCAGCAGTCTCTGTGATGTCATGGCCCTCATGGTTTGGCTCTCTCTCATTGGTCTGGTTTTTTCTACCACTGAAAGTGCCCTGATGCTTTCAGTGTGTGTCGTAGCTATCGCTGTTTACTCCAGGTAGAGCCACTCAGGAAACCCACCTAATGTTGCCCTGAATGACCCCCCCATGATGCATTGGGGGCCCATTTGGCCAGCAAACAAACAAAAAAAAAGGCCAACCTGGAGTTCACAGGTTCGGATGCAGGAAAAACAACCTGAGCCAGAGTCCAGGAAGCTCGTCCCATCGCTCCATCTTTCACCTGTTTCTCCACCTGTCCTCATTCTCTGCATGCCCCCACCTGTGTGTATGTACACCTACAGAACAGGTATAAGTCCAGCGCCAAGGAGCTTCTGAAGGGTGGCTGTAATGAGCTCCTACGGCCAGACATCCTCACCGCCATTTATAACTCTAGCATGTGGAGTAAGGTAACCATCGGCCTGAAACAGCGCCCCCTCCTGTCCTGCTGTTCTTCCTCCTCCTCCTCTTCCTCCTGACCCTAACTCTGCCTGTAAAGTTTAATTGGTTATTCTGTAATGACTGACACACCTGTGAGTCCCGGGACACTCCCCTCAGCCACTTACCTGCTTCAGCATCCCTATTGATCCTAGACTGCACTGTCCCCTCTTAGATCTACACAGCCAAAGCAGGTCACTGAAGGAGTCGACTCAGGGCCTGTTTTAGGGAGATTTCTAAACATTCTGTCTCTTCCCAATAAACCAATAAAAGTTAATATGTCACATATACAGTATAATATATATATGATATATTCTATATATACATATATATAATTTTATATGCTTTATATGTATTTTAAATTATAATATATATACTGCATATATGCCTAATATACAATATAATATATATGATATATTTTATATACATATACATGTATATAATTTTATATACTTTATAGTATATATATATTTATAAATTATAATATTTGTATGTTCTGTATTTTATAATATATAATTTTTACATGCTACCACAATTTTTGCTGGTCATGTAAGAACTTAATCCCAAATTAGGATTTATGATTTTTCTCTAAACACTCTAATATGGTATAATATTGTAATAATCTAATGAGGTTTGAGCAGAAGGTTAGTGCTGGATGGAGATATTTCAGAGTGTCCAGTTCATGTTAGCAGAAAGGAAATCATGGCAGAGGCAGGACCATCACATTTGTCTGAGTCTGGCTGTCCTCCTGAGCTTCTCCACTGTGTGTTGCATGTCTGTGTAATGCATGTGCCAGCCCTGTGTGGACATTTATCTGCTTAATAAGTTATATTACGTACACTGGTCTGTAGGAATGGAATGATATCTGACTGTAATCAGTTATTCTAGCATTATTGCAAGCAGCATTCAAGGTAGTAGTAACAGCGGTAATATTAGTAATTGTAGGAACAGAGCTGGTAGAAGCTCTACTTTAGCACAGTACAGTTACAATGTTGTGGGATGATGGGAAGTTTATTATATATTTATAAGATATTTTATAGACATAGACATTGATATTTATAGAGTGATAGATACACAGGATAGACAGGTCGATATACAGATGGACAGATAGAGAGATAGACAGAAATTAATATACAGATAGATGATAGATAGACAGACAGAAAGATACATTGATAGACATTGATATTTATAAATATGATATTTATAGAGTGATAGATACATAGGATAGATAGATCGATATACAGATGGACAGATAGATACATAAACATACAGAAAGATACAGCTAGATAGATGGATAGATAGTTAGACAGAAATGAAGATACAGGTAGACAGATGTGTAGATATTGCTGTGAGTCTGTCGATGGCGATAATATACCTGATTTTGTTTGTTACTCTACGTCCCTCCAGTGGAAATACAAGGAGAAATATGAGAAGAACAAGGACAAGTACACCACCGTGCTGGAGACGCCCCAACACTTCATGCACAAACGCAACAAAGAGATCAGCGACGTGCGTTCCCTCGCTTAGTGGCCTACATAATACCTCTCCTGCCGTTCATTCAGTGCATATTTACGATATATTATCAGTTAAGCTGTAGTGTGGAACACACCTGCATGATCAAAGTTAACCTTTGAGATTGGTGAGAACATATAGGAATAGCATTTAGCATTTAGAACTAGTGTACAGCCTACACAGGGACATTGTATGAAGATTTATGCCATAAAATAATCGTATACATTTTTGGAAACAGTGATTGTAGTTTGTTAAGCACGTGGAAGTGACCAATGTATTGTAGCAGATGTATTGCATATACTCTCTGTGGTCCTGTTATCTAACGCTAGCTAATTCCTCCTCTATTAGATCATTTATAAGATGGAGTACCACAATACCACAGACAAGGGGTACACCCTGGGCCATGACACCCCGATCCAGCTTCACATGAAGAAGATTAAGGATTTTCCGAGCGTGGTAGGCCATTCCCGCTTCCCTCTCCTTGCAGTAAAGTCTTGTACTCAAGTCTTCCAACCACAAACTCTTACAGATGTTGAGTGAAAAGAGTGGCAGTGTAGTATAGTGGTTAGAGAACTGGGCTTGTAGCCTAAAGGTTGCAGGTTTGATTCCCAGGTAAGACACTGCTGTTGTACCCTTGAGAAAAGTACTTAACCTTAATTACTTCAGTAGATATTCAGCTGTATAAATGGGTACTATGAAAAAATGCAAAAACTGTCTAATATAAATAAAAGGTACTCACTTATTAAATGCTTCCAAAAATGTTTCGACCTGAAAAGGTCTTAAGTATAGAAATCCTGTGAAACACATTATGAGACGTTGTTTTTGTGTTACACATGATACCTTATACCTGAGGATATATATATTTGCTGGCTGAAATATTGTTTGAGCCATTACACTATTTTGGGAGCATTTAATACAGTTTGCAGGTTTGCAGAACCTGTGAGATTTTCTACAGTTATACCCGCAGAACCTCTGAGATTTTCTACAGTTATACCCGCAGAACCTCTGAGATTTTCTACAGTTATACCCCCAGAACCTGTGAGATTTTCTACAGTTATACCCACAGAACCTCTGAGATTTTCTACAGTTATACCCCCAGAACCTGTGAGATTTTCTACAGTTATACCCCCAGAACCTCTGAGATTTTCTACAGTTATACCCCCAGAACCTGTGAGATTTTCTACAGTTATACCCACAGAACCTCTGAGATTTTCTACAGTTATACCCCCAGAACCGGTGAGATTTTATTTTGGATTAGCACATGCTTCCGCTCTATGACCCAAGTGTGTGTGTTCCTCCTCTTCCTCAGATGAAGTACAGGGAGCTGTACGAGAGGAACAAGGCCCACATTAACATCGCTCCTGACTCGCACTCCATCCGAGCTGCACGGGAGGCCTACAAGAACATCACTAACGTAAGAGACCCGGGTCACGCAGACCCCCGCCGTTCCGCTCTTCTTCCGAAAAACCCTCCCCCGAGGCGCGCCCCTTAACGGTACGCGCGCTCTTTCACCGCCCTGCAGCTCGACTACAAGAGGAAGCACAACGCCACCAAGGACAAGTGGATCTGGACTGTCGACAGGCCCGACTTTCTGCACGCCGCGAAGACTAGCATCCAGCAGAGTGACGTACGTACCAGCTCACTGCCGTTACGCCACACGCTCACTGCCGTTACGCCACACGCTCACTGCCGTTACGCCACACGCTCACTGCCGTTACGCCACACGCTCACTGCCGTTACACCACACGGTCACTGCCGTTACGCCACACGCTCACTGCCGTTACGCCACACGCTCACTGCCGTTACGCCACACGCTCACTGCCGTTACGCCACACGCTCACTTTAACTCTATTACACCCACCCAAACTGTGAGAAGTAGGCTAGGTATAGAGTAGGGAAGTATTCAATCACTTTTTTTTGGTGACAAAATGTTTATTTTGTTAACCCCCCCTCCCACTAAGAAGTATAATCCAGAGTAAATAGCCATCGCTTTTTTTGTACAAAGAGAGTGAGCATAAGCATTAATCATAACAAGCGTATCCAAAATATTCCTAAATAGCAGAGAACATTTTTGAAATTAATTAAAAAATGTCATGAGTCACTTTTTATACTGCCTGTGGCTCTGTATAACTTTGTCAAAGTAATAACAAAGTAATATAAGGTAATAACAAAGTAATAACAGAGTAATACTAAGGTAATAACGATGTAATAACACAATAGCAGTTTACTTGGTTGAACATGCTGTCCTGTGCTGGAGTTTTAGACTCATTATTTATGTTTGTGGTTGTGATGTCAGAAGGTTGAAAAATGGTCACAGTGTCACATCAGATGGATTTTTCTAATAACTGAGTTATATTAAAATTCCTCATGGTTATGCATCTAATATTTAATTGAACAGAATTTGAAGGTGAAATAGAATGTTGAAGATTTTTTTTTACCATGGATGTTCTATCCAATTTAAATATTACATGAAATTCCATTTATGAGTTATAGTGTATGTCAAGATTGTCTGATAGGACTACTAACCTTTTAAATCACCTCCTTGCTTTTCTGCACATGTCCTTGTGTAATCTGCACCCCGCCCGATCTCTCACCCCTCCCCCACCACATTCTCCGGCCCTCCCCCACCCCTCCTCCACCTCCTTCTCCACAGGTGGAGTATAAGTATGACAGAGAGTTTCTGAGGGGTTGCAAGATGTCGGTGGTGGATGACAAGCTGGCCATCCTGGCCAAAGAGACAGGCCTGATGTACAGTGACGTGAGTGGCCGGTTTTATTTATCACTGACCAATGAAATGACCCGGTCCATCATAAAGCACAGATACCAAGCTGGCGGCATTGTTTGGGATGGCTTTCCTGAAAGCCATCTTTGCTGAAAATACAAAAGAACTGTCACGCTGAACACAATTTGTTTAATGAAGTACGGGATATTAACTCTTCAATGATTTTCATATTTATAAAAAATAATGAGAGCTTGACTGAATAAGTGAATGGATGAATGGATGAATGAATGAATGTATGCATGAATGAATGAATTAAACATTTATTTCCCTTTTTTGCACAAGAATTTAAAAACTTAAAATATAAAACATTTCCTCAGTGAGAACATTTAGATGAGTTGATGAGTTGATGAGTTGGATGCTCTAAAAGAGGTAAGTGCTTTAAGCCATTCTTACATGCACTGTGCCGTTGCTTAATTAAAAGTGCATGACAGAGCCATACTGCGTTTTCCCTCAGCTCAAATACAAGGATAAATACCAGAAGGAGAAAGGGACCTACATGGTGGTTCCAGACACCCCACAAAACCTCCACGCCAAGTCTGTCATCTCACTTAGCTCTGAGGTAAGGAACCGGAGATGCTTTCCCTGTTTGAGTACTTACAGAGGATCCCTTTAGATCCACACTCTCCATCTTTGAGTATTTACAGAGGATCCCTTTAGATCCACACTCTCCATCTTTGTCTATGTCTGTGCTTCCTGTTTCTAGAGTAAATACAAGAAGGCCAGCATACAGCAGCATCAGTCGGGCTCGTTCAAAACCCTTCCCCAGACCCGTGACACAGCCCACAGCAAACAGATGACCAAGCTTGTGAGCGCAGTGAGTACCAACCCAATCCGCTCCCCACCTCCACAGAGAGGCCATTTTACAGTGAACCCACACTCACCTCCATAGAGAGGCCATTTTACAGTGAACCTACACTCACCTCCATAGAGAGGCCATTTTACAATCATCCTACACTCAACCTCCACAGAGAGGCCATTTTACAGTGAACCAACACTCACCTCCATAGAGAGGCCATTTTACAATCATTCTACACTCAACCTCCACAGAGAGGCCATTTTACAGTGAACCTACACTCACCTCCACAGAGAGGCCATTTTACAGTGAACCTACACTCACCTCCATAGAGAGGCCATTTTACAGTGAACCAACACTCACTCCACAGAGAGGCCATTTTACAGTGAACCTACACTCACCTCCATAGAGAGGCCATTTTACAGTGAACCAACACTCACCTCCACAGAGAGGCCATTTTAAAGTGAACCTTTGAACCACCACTTTGCTCAGTCCAGTCCATTAGGCAGTTAAATCCAAGCAAGGGGGAAACAGAAAAAAAAGTTTATGCATTTACATTTTTGCAGTGAAACATGTTGCAGTGAAAGTATTTTCAAAAATATAATTTTTTTAATTTTTTTTATTGATGTCTCTTGTAGCATAGGTTTCACCATAGTAGAATATACACGGTTCTTGAGATTAAGGCCAGAGACTCATGTCCCCTACAGAGGATAAAAATGAATTGCCTGGTCTTTGGCTAGATGTGTTATTTGTGAAGTATCTTACACATGGGGTACCATGGTAGCGGATTTAAACCTGAGATTTTCCTGTTACTGCCTGCGGTTGGAAAACATCCTTTTCCCGTGTTTCCACAGACTCAGTACAAGAAGAACTTTCAGAAGGAGAAGGGCAAGAACAAATACAACAAAATGGAGGCACCTCCTGACGTGCAGCACGCCATCGACGTGGCGAAAAAACCAGAGCAACGTGAGCAACTGCCTCTTCCCTTCTCTCACAAAACAGTCTGACAGCCTATAAAGGCAAATACATCACCAAATACATCTAGAGATCCTGGGTGTTCAACATGGGGGTCCTGGAATGTACTGTAGGGGGACCCTGGCCAGATTTCATATGCAATGGCTATATATAGATTTGGGAAAATATTTTAAAATATAAAACCTTTTTAAAAAAATGTTTTTTTAAAATATAGAATAGAATAACTTTTATTTTCCCGTTTGGGAACTTCAGTTGTAGCCCCAGCAACAACAAAAAGACAGAGACAGTGGGGCAGACTCACAGCACACAAACAAACATATCAAATATCATTTCATTTCATAACCATTTTTACCTTGTGAAGGGGGTCCCCTGAATGCCTTTTTGGCCTGGGTGGGGGTCCCCCCTGATCTAGAGCCCTTTCCCTGTCCTGCTGTGGACAGTGTTACCGCCATTTTGGGTTAATTTTATTGAACTCTATTTGTTGAGGTAAGATACTGTGATGTTAAATGTGCATTCTTAGAGGTGTTCTTCTGCTATAAACATGCAGAGGGTCCTATGTATCACACTAAAATAAACTCCTTCCTCCACCGCCAGATCGCCTACAAGCTGGAGGGGAAAGCCAAACGCAACTACACCCCCGTGGCTGACCGTCCCGACATCAGAAAGGCCACCCAGGCCGCCAAACTCATCAGCGACGTGAGCATCTATCATGTGATTGAGAAAAAGACATTGCATGAAGGCATTTGGCAAAGCCGTCTAAATCCTACCCCTGATATACACAATCAGCTATTCACAATCTCACATGACAGTGGCATTCTCTCATATGATTGGCGAACAGAAAGTTCACAGAGGCAGTTGAACTCGCAGTATGTACACTATCAGAAATAAAGGTACAGTAGAGGTCCATTTTTGTTCTTTAAGGAACAAATTTCCCAAATGTACCCTGAAAGTACAACAATGTTCTATTTGGGTACTAATAAGTACCTTTTACAAGGGGAAAAAAAGGTACAAATGAATTATGTATTGCTAGCTAAGGGTACAATTTTATGTACCTATAGGGTACCACCCCAGAGACAAGCGTTGGTACTTTTTTTTTCCTGAGAGAGTAACTGCATGTCTCTGACACCTGCATAACAGATTGGTTACCGTGAAAAAGCTCGCCAGGAGGCCAGTCGAGGTGGATCTTTGGTCCACCGCCCCGACATCGCCCTGGCAACCCAAGTGTCCAAGCTGAACAGCCAGGTAAAGCCCCTGACCACAGCATTGTGTGGCCATCATATTCCTCATTCACTGTTTACCATTATCTTATGCAAGAGTGTATAAAGTTGTTAGGACTGTTGAGAAGGTTAACATCATTGTTAATAATGATGTTCTTAAGTGTCCATGATATTTAATATAGCAGTACAGATCTGTGGAAGAAATATTGATGTTTTTATCATCATATATTCTAATTTTTTCATTCTTAATGAAAGGATATATTGTTTCATTCCTATTTTTTTCCACAGTAGGCCCTTAAATGATAAACCTTTGCCTCCAATATTATTCTTGCATCCACAAATAAGGCTGAGAAACGTGTGATGAAGTACTTTTGTTTGGAGCTTGGTGACCAGTGCACAGTCACACCTGTTTCACACTTTCAATTTAGCAGTAAATTATTTTTAAGTTGTGGCCCTTTTGGTCTGTGCTAGCCAATCATAACTTACATTTATTTAAGCTCATTTTGCCATCCCTCATCAGTCATTGGCTTCTTTAGAATGAACATTATTTGTGTAACCAATAAGCATTCTGATTGTTATCAACCAAGTTTGTTTGAGTGTTTGCACATTGCTGGCTTGTAATTGCATCTCACAGGTGATAGTCATAATGAGACTGTAACAGCAGCCCTGTTTCCAGGTGATAGTCATAATGAGACTGTAACAGCAGCCCTGTTTCCAGGTGATAGTCATAATGAGACTGTAACAGCAGCCCTGTTTCCAGGTGATAGTCATAATGAGACTGTAACAGCAGCCCTGTTTCCAGGTGATAGTCATAATGAGACTGTAACAGCAGCCCTGTTTCCAGGTGATAGTCATAATGAGACTGTAACAGCAGCCCTGTTTCCAGGTGATAGTCATAATGAGACTGTAACAGCAGCCCTGTTTCCAGGTGATAGTCATAATGAGACTGTAACAGCAGCCCTGTTTCCAGGTGATAGTCATAATGAGACTGTAACAGCAGCCCTGTTTCCAGGTGATAGTCATAATGAGACTGTAACAGCAGCCCTGTTTCCAGGTGATAGTCATAATGAGACTGTAACAGCAGCCCTGTTTCCAGGTGATAGTCATAATGAGACTGTAACAGCAGCCCTGTTTCCAGGTGATAGTCATAATGAGACTGTAACAGCAGCCCTGTTTCTTGCCATTTAGCTGCAATACAAGCAGAAATTCAACAAAGAGATGAAGGGAATGAGGCCCCAGTTTGACCCAAAGGAGAGCAAGATTTACAAAATTCAAAAGGATGCCAACACTCTGGCCAGCGAGGTGAGTGTCACAGCAGAGATGAACGTCAGGGTCAGGGGTTACTGTGGACAGACTCAAAACTATATTAAAGATATACACTTAAAAATATTTATAAATGTTATGTAAAACTCTTTTTTTACAGGCTCACAAGTGAGAATTTGAGAGATGCTAAATCCACTGTCTTTCTAAAATAGATAGGGCTTTTAAGCCTTTTAAAATAGGGCATTTTATATGTCTTTATGTAGACTCACAAACCATTCAGAAAGGGAAACTGTTGCATTTGACTGCAAACTGCTCACAAAAGATCAACAAAAAAGTAACAATATTTTAAATTCAGCCTGCGTTCTAAGTATGGAAGTGCACTGACATGTGAATCTACATTGTATAGATAAAACAATAAAAATATAATAATAGCTGATTAAAATCAAAGACTAACCCTTGTCCTAACCTTTTCCCAAGCTCCTGAACACAATCCAGGTCTTGTCTCAACCCTAACACTTCTTGTTTTCCTTACCCTAATTGTAGCCTAACCCTAATTTTACACCCTAAAACCTAGTTCTAGCTCTAGGAGTTCTCTTAAATATCAAGAGTATAATAATAATAATACATTTTTTACCGTTGTAGGCAGACATCTTCCTTTGGCTCTCGCCCCCAATATCTCTGTCTGTCTGTCTGTCTGTCTGTGTGTGTGATTTACAGGTGATATATAAGAGGGATTGTATATGTCTGTCTGTCTGTCTGTGTGTTTTACAAGTGATATATAAGAGGGATTGTATATGTCTGTCTGTCTGTCTGTGTGTTTTACAGGTGATATATAAGAGGATTTTATATGTCTGCTGTCTGTGTGTTTTACAGGTGATATATAAGAGGGACTTGATATGTCTGTCTGTCTGTCTGTGTGTTTTACAGGTGATAAATAAGAGGGACTTGATATGTCTGTCTGTGTGTGTGTTTTACAGGTGATAAATAAGAGGGACTTGATATGTCTGTCTGTGTGTGTGTTTTACAGGTGATAAATAAGAGGGACTTGATATGTCTGTCTGTGTGTATGTTTTACAGGTGATATATAAGGGGGATCTGAAGAAGATGCACAATCCTGTGACAGATATGTCTGAGTCCTTGTCTATGCAGCACAACCTGAGCACCAGCAGGCTGTCCAGTGACGTAAGACATCCACTAACTCCATTACCCATCATCCCTCACTGTGCTCCCAGGATCCTTTGGTACTGTAACATCAATACACTCTTTACCCATAATCCTTCAAGGACATCATCTGGTAGTGACCTTTACCCTTCTCACCTTTGACCTGCAACCTTCTCCAATACTAGCATTAGTTTCTAATTAGTTTTTAATTCTAATTAGTTTCCATCCTCCTCCACCCAAGTTTGATTTTGGAGCCATTTCTTGTGGCACTCTAACTGGTTGTGATGTGCTGTACGTTTCTTCTCCTTTTACACCAAAAAACTAAAATAATAAAACTCCCTTTTTAACTCACCAAAACCTCAAAACCTCCCAACTTATCTTTTATTTTTTTTCACTGTTCATTTCAATACTTTTATTATATTTTGTGCTTATTATCTGTGGCATAGATATTTTAATTAATTTCTTGTAATATACAGGTAAATAAATTCTTACCAGCATATTAACTACAAGTATTTAAGATTCACATACCAATTATAACACATTTTTGACAGATGCCTTGGGTAATCTTTATATAACCTATTCAGTAAAGTTCTTGTAGATTCAACACATGTATTATAGATTTCTTCCATTCATTTTCAAATTTAGCCTTTTATTTTCTACTTTTTCAAAAAATTATATATTTAAGGACACTATATGGCCAAAAGTATCCAGACACCCCTTGGTTTGGGACTGTTTTTTATGGTTTGAACGAGGCCCTTCTTCCCTTGTTCTAGTGAAGGCAAATCTTAATGCTACAGCATACAATGACATTCTATATGATGAAGGCGAGGTCTGTACAGAAATGGTTTGTCGAGAACTTGACTGGCCTTCACAGAGCCCTGACCTCAACCCCATCGAACACCTTTGGGATCAATTGGAAAGCCGACTGTGAGCCAGGCTTAATCGCCCCACATCAGTGCCCGACCTCACTAATGCTCTTCTGACTGAATGGAAGCTAATCCACGCAGCAATGTTCCAACATCTAGTGGAAAGCCTTCCCAGGAGAGTGGAGGCTGTTATAGCAGCAAAGAGAGGACTAACTCCATATTAATGCCCATGATTTTGGAATGAGATGTTGAATGAGCGGGTGTCCGTATACTTTTGGCCATGTAGTGTATTTTCATTTTGTGATATTGAATGGGCCAGAGGTAAAAAATGAAATAAAAAACGGTGGACTTTGATTGGTTAAATTGAGCTGCTTCTCGGGCGTTCCCCTTAGTACCAGTACAAGAGGAAATTTCAGGAGAGTAAGGGTCACTACCTCTTGATCCCAGACACACCTGAACAGATCCATCACAAGGAGGCTTCAGACCTGCAGAGTCATGTGAGTGCAATGACGTCACGGATTGGTCCTGAGCCTGTCCAACTGACATCGGCAGGTTTCACTTCCTGCCTGTGTGAGGTCACGTCCTGTTTCCTCCCTTCCCTGCACTCCTTCTCACCGTTTCCCTACCAACCAGCAAGACTCATTTTTAGTAATAATTGTTGAAAATTAATTTTCCAGGTTTTTTTTTTGCGTGTGTTGTGAATAACTTACAAAACCAGTCTTAGCCACTAGGAGTGTCGTCTGGCACCCACACCCCTATTAATAAAAACAAAAGAAAGCCTCACAGCACTAAATGGTGGGTATTTTTTATTTAACTGTCATAACTGCCACTCTTTTTGTGCATGTGTGCGTGTGTATATGTGCGTGTGTGTGTGTGCGTGTGTGTGTGTATATATATGTGTGTGTGTGTGTGTGTGTGTGTGTGTATATATGTGTGTGTGTGTGTGTGTGTGTGTGTGTGTGTGTTGTGAATTTGTCTTCAGAGAAAATAATCTTCCCTTAATACTTTAAGCACAAATCCAAGAAACTTGAATGTTGAGTATCACCATTAATAAAATGACAAGTACAACTTAGTGAGATCGGGATAAATAAATAAATTCAAATGGGATCATCAAGACTTGTATGAATGGAATTGTCCTTTAAATGGTTCTTACAAGAATGAAGGAGAGCTTATTGGCTCAGTTCACATGCTTCCTGCCCACTAAACTAAAACTAACATACTCACAGGTGGACATTTCTGGAAAGCTAGTAACTGTGTGTGATCTGATCTTGCAATTGCAGATTAAGTATAAGGAAAAGTATGAGAAGGAGAGAGGCAAACCCATGCTGGACTTTGAGACGCCCACGTACATGTCGGCCAAGGAGGCCCAACTGATGCAGAGCCAGGTAAACACAGCAATGCTCAAAGTCAAGGTGACCTACTTTTCTTTTTTTTTACAAAAAGGGCTGATTCACACTGATATGGTCAATATGGATTGTTTGCATTCATGAGATTCAGACAGATCTGTGTATTTGTTTGTCTCTTAGTTGAATCGGTACATAAGCAATAGTCATATGTCAATGAACATGCTTTTGTGGTGGAAATGACAGCTATGGCAAACTTGCCTCAGTGACAATGTTATTTATGATGACTGCTTCTTCGTTTGAGATGACCTCGGGCAGCGACAGGTTTGGGCCATTTATGGTTCAGAGTCATGGTACGCTGCACAAACCAAAAAAGAAGTCAATCTTAACAAGCATTTTAGTCTTATATTTAGACGTAAAATCTAAATAAGACAAAAAGATTGCCAATGAGGTGAAAGTTTTACTAATTTCAAGATTCGCCAGTGGGGTAAGATAATTTCACTTCGCTAATATTTTAAGTGTCATTAATTCAAGTCAATTTGACTTCTGAGAATCAATCGGAACATATTTTATTATCGCCATGAATGGCTCTTGCAGGTTTTCTTTTTTCCTTGATTTTAAGTCTCATTACAAGACTAAAACTCTTGTTACGACAGACATTTTTTTGCAGTGTAACATGTCACGTTGCATTGCCTGCCACAAAACAACATTGTATTAACTGACTGATTGCAAGTGACATCTTGATTGCTGCAGAGATATCGCAAATCAACCTCTGCATTCTGTTAATGCTACGAACATTATTTAGCGGATGTGTTTGTAAGGGTGAAACGTATGTGGGTCTTCTGAGAATCAATCCGAACACATTTCATTATCGGCGTGCATGAACGGCTCTTTTCTGCAGCTTTCTTTTTTTTGGATTGTTTTCTGACAGAAAAGCTGTGCCCTGTTCCATATTTGACAACTGTATAGCATTTGTACACCTGTACATTAAAAAGTCCATAGACTTGGTGTGTGACCAGCACTGAAGCGAGAAACTTCAGAAAGGGAATTATGGCATCTCAGGCAACTTTAACATTATGTTTCATTTCTGTTTTGTTTTTTACGGTGAACCATAGAAAGACTATAAGAAGGATTTTGAGGAGTCTATGAAAGGCAGAAACCTCTCGGGCCTGGAGGACACGCCCGCCATGTTGCACGTCAGACACGCCACCAAAATAGGCAATGAGGTAACTGAGACCACGCCCCTTTCTCATTTGTGTCCTTACCTCCCTGTCCTGAGTCATATGGCCCCTCCCTGTGTGTTTGGAGTCTCTGTTTGACCGCCGTTAGCCGCCGTGAGCGAACACGACTCTCCACTCGACAATCATCCACTCCCAATAACACGTTTCCGTTTACTTCATGTGTCTTCGCCATAGATAATGGGTTTGTGTGTCATTGTTTATGTGCATGTGTGTTTATGTGTGCCTGTGTGTGTTTGTGTTTTTGTGTGTTACAGTAGAGTTCTGCTAACAAAAGATAGTCCCCACTGTTGTTGTGTGTCTGGAAAATATGCATTGATGTACAGTAAGCGCAAAAAAACTACGGCTTGTGTTCACCAAATATTGTTTCTATGCTGTTAGAGTATTCTGGGGGCAATTGTAACGGGGCAATTGCAACACCATAAAATTGCACCAATCTGAAACAAGCTAGAGCTGAGATTCTGTCCACCAAGCTAGCTAGTTTCATGTGTTCAGGGTTGGGGGAAATTGTAACAAAAAATTGTGTTACAACTGCCCCCAGAATACTCTACTCTACCATGTTAAAGCGCTTCCCTCAGGGGTGATGTCAGAGTCTTGATGATTTGATTGGTAACATGATCACTGCTGCTCCCTGGCATTGAATACATGGTTGAATGTTATTGTGTGATGTGTGGCATCCCTCTGCAGTCTCTCTTCTTCTTTGGTCTTGTAGAAAGAGTACAGGAGGGATCTAGAGGAGGGGGTCAAAGGGAAAGGCCTGACATTGCTGGAGGAAACGCCGGATATGATAAGAGCAAAGAATGCCACTCATATCCTAAACGAGGTAGGACCGCCGTGGAGGAAGCCACAGCCAACTTTTTAATATTCTTCCTCTTCCTCCTCAAAACCACCTCTCTGCTTCTTCACTTGACTAAAAAGACCACTCCTCTCTATGCTGTCCCAAACAAATACTTATTGTGTCGTGTGATTGGTCTGCCCATCCGCTATTAACAAGCTGTTTTGATTACACAAAGCTTATTCTTGTTCTAGGAAATGTGATTTTCCTCTTCCAGCTTTGATTGGACAAGCTGCTTTTCCTGTAATTTACCCCCCACCCCCATGATCCCCAGTAATGTTCCTTTGCACCACTTTACCAGTCAATCCTTTATGGGCAAGCCGCATTAGTAATGGCTCCTAACCTCACACTTACTTAACTGTATAATATGTCACCAGTGGCCTTGTTGACTTGTTTTGTTTGGGAACTTGACATGAATGTACCGTAACTAGATTCACTGGCACTTCTGTCTATAATCCACAAGTTTAACGAAAGGCTTGTGCTGTTATTCAATGTACTACGTCAGTGGTCCCAAACCCTGTTCCTGGATCCTGGAGATCTACCACCATCTTGTGGGTTTTCACTCCAACACTAACAAAGCACACCTCAATCAACAGCTAGAGATCTCGCCGAGCTGCTAATTACTAGAATCAGGCGTGCCAAAATAGTGTTGAAATGAAAACCTACAGGACGGTAGATCTCCAGGAACAAGGTTGGGGAACACTGTATACATGGCCTGATGTAAGACAGAGCAGGGTTGGGGAGCAATGTATACATGGGGTGATGTAAGGCAGGAGGTAGTATTGACTTGTGGTGATTATGAATATGAAAGTGCCCTTAGTAACCAGTAGCACTGCCTGTGTGTTTGTAGAAAGAATACAAGAAGTCCCTGGAGCAAGAGATCAAGGGTAAGGGAATGTTGGCTCTGGCCAACGACACCCCCGACTTCATGAGGGCCAAGAACGCTACTGACATCCTCAGTGAGGTCAGTACCCCCTCTGTGTGTGGACCCCATCTATGTGTGAACCCACGCTTTCTCAGAACCCCCTCTCTTAGAGCCCCTTCTGTGTGTGAACCCCCTCTTTCTTAGAACTCCCTCTTTGTGAGAAACCCCTCTGTGTGAGAACCCCTCTGAAAGGCGCTGCTTGATGAACATTATTACGGTTAATATCCCATGATCCTTTGCGGCGGGAGTATTCTGACCTGCAGGAGCTTTGCTCTGCAGATGAAGTACAAGCAGACGGCCGAACAGGACCGAGCCAATTACACTTCGGTGTTCGACACCCCCGACATCCTCCATGCCCAGCAGATGAAGACTATCATCAGCAAGGTAAGAGGTCGGAGGTCAAAGGGCACGGCCTACGCGCACTGATACTGTAGTCATCAATGGGGCCAGCTTTGCGCCACTTTTCTCACGATTTGTCCCCCATATATGATGTCTGTATGATGTCTTAAATGCAGTACATAAGCTGTAAAGGTGAATGATCATAGTTGCCACCAGTAATTTTAGCATTTTGAGACTAAATCAACTGCATTGATGAGACGTGCTCATGTTCGATCAGCGGAACAGCTTTATGGTCCTCCTGCGGTCTCACGTGGTCCTCCTGCGGTCTCACCTGGTCCTCCTGCGGTCTCACGTGGTTCTTGGTCATTGTTTTGCATGTGACAGATAAAGTACAAGGAAGAGGCAGAAAAGAACATGTCACATTTCATATCAGTTCTGGAGACCCCAGAAATACAGAGGGTCCGGGAGAACCAGAAGAACTTCAGCACTGTAAGTCCTGGGTTTTTAACAGGCGGTCCTTTAAGCGACTGTAGGGGGTCCCTGGCCAGACTTGATATGCAATTACTACATATAGTTTAAATCTATAAAACTTTTTTCAAAAATATAACCCTTTTAAACTTATTATGGGGGTCCCCTGGATGCTTTGAGCCTGTGTCGGGGTCCCTTTTTTGTTAGTCATTAGAAGAGGACAAACAGACAGACCGTCAGTCCTGTTTTTACCATGTGTCCAGTTTGTCCTTCTAGCTGTCAAGATACTTCTGTCTATATGTTTATATGCACTACAGCTACATGCTGTGTATGCAGTAAAAGTATATTTAAAAATGTAAGCGTTCATTATTCATATATTACTTAATATTTTACTTTTCATAAATAGTTGTTGCTTTTACTGCCTTCCAATATGGTCATTACTGTGGAGCCAAGCTAAAATAGTATTTTTTATTTTTTCAAAGGCACTGGTTTTTATTTAGTGGTTGGTTGATAACAACCGCAATGTACAATTTTATACGGGAATGGTAAGGCCGAGCATCCAGTAACGTCAAAACTACATCCATATATACATATATATACATCCAGTAATGTCAAAACTACATCCATATATACATATATATACATCCAGTAACGTTAGTCAAAACTGGGCAATCAGTGCAAGAGAAAAAATAAAACATTCCATATTTCCACTTTGACGTAATGTTTTCTTTTTATTTTTATTACCTGATTTTTCTTGAAATAGTTTTTTAAACATTTTTTAACCTGTGCTTTTTCCCCCTGTAGCTTCAGTACCAGATTGACCTAAAAAACATAAAGGGGAAAGTGTCCGCTGTAAAGGATACCCCTGAAATCCTACGTGTTAAACAGAATCAAAAGAATTTCAGCTCGGTACCTACTGTTCAATCTTCTTTTGTGCCTTCAGCTTTTCTAACAAATTAATTTTTCTTCTTTCGTTGTTTGAATTTTTCTTGCTTTTTCTTTTTTTTACTTTATGCAATTTAGCTTGGTATGCACCCATTTTACTTTTGAGTACATTAATCAGATTTAGTGATGGCTCTATTAACTGAAAAAAAAAAACCCCCACTGCAAAGTAGACATTAACCGCTGGACTGTTCCATCTTGCTATGCTAGTTTTGGAAATGGTCAACTTAATAATCAAAATGACTCCACTATTTTTGTAACCCTTAGCATTACTGTTGCATGATTTTATAATGCAGTTATAATGAGCATTCCTGTGAAATATTCTGCAGCAAATGTATCCCTATTGTGAGTTAAATCTGTCTCTTCTGACTATTTTTATTTTTTTTCCTGAGAGTTCACGCAAATGAACCTTTTCAGGGAAGGGAAGTACAGCTTTAATGTGTTAAGTTCAAGGAGTCTCACAATACTCCATCTACACACCAATGTTAAACTCTGGTAATATTGCTGTTTTGCCTGTAAAGATATTGTACAAAGACGACTTGGGAGTTGGAACAGCTATAGCAGAAACACCAGAGATGGAGAGAGTTAAACGAAACCAGCAGACAATTAGCACGGTACACCTCAGTGTTCTCCAACTCCCATCATTCTTCATAAACTCCACCCCTCTACCCCAATCCCCAAACTCCACCCCTCTACCCCAGTCCCCAAACTCCACCCCTCTACCCCAATCCCCAAACTCCACCCCTCTACCCCAATCCCCAATCCCCCTATATATCCCTGCAAACCTTAAAAAAACCTTGACAACCAAACCTCACATTACAGCTTAAAACAACATATATTACCTTCATATCAAACAAAATGATTACAATTAACATGTAGCCCTCCCTAAAGTCATTTTAAAAATAATAAATATCAAAAAATATTTGTATATTTTATAACCTGTGTATTCACAAACTGCAAAAACCAAATCTTAACATGCATTTTAATCTTATATTTAGACTTTAGAATCTTATTTCTGTTTCTTTTTTGCTATATAAGACAGTGGGGTGAAATTGTTTTACTCATTTCAGGATTTGCCCGTGGGGTAAGATAATTTCACTTGTCAAGCAAAAAGTAACTTAAAACAAGCTAATATTTTCCACTTTTGAGAAAAAATAAGATTTTAAGTCTCATTACAAGACTAAAACACTTGTTTAGGCAGAACCTTTTTGCAATGCACTAAAATACTAAAATTTAAACCTTTTCTCTGAACAAAGAAGTATTTGCTTTAAATGGCTGCATCATTCATGTTGTGAGTTTATTCCTGTGTCATTGTGGAGTGTGTAAAGGCGTTTTTTCCCTTAAACCATTGTTGGATATTGAATGTGGCCAATCTGTCCTTAATCCATGAAGGTTCCATGTTGTTGGTTCTATGTTGTTTGTTCTTAACACGTTGAAGAGTAAAAAAAAATTTTTATTGGAATGTTCTGTCAAAATTCTAAGTCAGTGTTCTAGAACTCCATTGTTTTCAATTACCAGTAGTGATTGTTACATCAGCATTAGAATGTTCAGTTAAGAATATTCAAATGACGTGTGTGTGTGTGTGTGTGTGTGTGTGTGTGTGTGTGTGTGTGTGTGTGTGTGTGTGTGTGTGTGTGTGTGTGTGTGTGTGTGTGTGTGTGTGTGTGTGTGTGTGTGTGTGTGTGTGTGTGTGTGTGTGTGATCTTGCCCCTTAAAGGGTTCAAATGTCTCCTGTGATGTCATAAAGTAGTTAATGTTGCTATAGGTGTTTTTGTCCATCTCACACTTTTCACACCTACCATAGAGGGTTCCATGAAGAACTAAAAAGGGTTCCCCTATGGAGCCAAGCCAAAGAACCCTTTCAGAACCCTTTCTAATGAGAGTGTTGTTGTGTGTTAAAGCTGTCCCTTCTATTTTCCTTTTCCTGAGAGTTCACGCAAATGAACCTTTTCAGAGACAGGAAGTATAGCTTTACTGTATTAAGTTCAAAGAGTCTTGCAATACCCCAATTAAACACACCAATGTTAAACTCTGGTAATATTGCTGTTTTGCCTGTAAAGATATTGTACAAAGAGGACTTGGGAGGTGGAACGGCTATAGCAGAAACACCAGAGATGGAGAGAGTTAAACGAAACCAGCAGACAATTAGCACGGTACACCTCAGTCTTCTCCAACTCCCATCATTCTTCATAAACTCCACCCCTCTACCCCAATCCCCAAACTCCACCCCTCTACCCCAATCCCCAAACTCCACCCCTCTACCCCAGTCCCCAAACTCCACCCCTCTACCCAAATCCCCAAACTCCACCCCATTACCCCAATCCCCCTATATATCCACGCAAACCTTAAAAAAACCTTGACAACCAACTCTAACATCATATCTTAAAACAACATATATTACCTTCATAGGAAACAAAATAAGTAGCATTAACATGTAGCCCTCCCTAAATTCATTTTAAAAATAATTATTATTTTAAAATATTTGTATGTTTTATAACCTGTGTATTCACACACTGCAAAAACCAAATCTTAACAAGCATTTTAATATTATATTTAGACTTTAGAATCTTATTTCTGTTACTTTTTTGCTAAATAAGACAAACTTATCTGCCAGTGGGGTGAGATAGTTTTACTCATTTCAAGATTTGCCACTGATAAGATAATTTCACTTGTCAAGCAAAAAGTAACTTAAAATAAGATAATATTTTCCACTTTTGAGGGAAAAAAATAAGATTTTGAGTCTCATTACAAGACCAAAACACTTGTTAAGACAGACATTTTTTGCAGTGCACTAAAATACTAAAATTGAAACCTTTTCTCTAATCAAGGAAGTATTTGCTTTAAATGGTTGCATCATTCATGTTATGAGTTTATTCCTGTGTCATTGTGGAGTGTGTAAAGGCGTTTTTCCCTTAAGCCATTGTTGGATATTGAATGTGGCAAATCTGTCCTTAATCCATGAAGGTTCCATGTTGTTGGTTCTATGTTGTGTGTTCTTAAGCCTTTGAAGAGTAGTTTTTTTTTTTGGAATGTTCTGTCAAAATTCTAAGTCAGTGTTCCAGAACTCCATTGTTTTCAATTACCAGTAGCGATTGTTACATCAGCATTAGAATGTTCAGTTAAGAACATTCTAATCACGTGTGCGTGCGTGCGTGATCTTGCGTTTTTATCTGTCTCACACTTTTCACACCTACCATAGAGGGTTCCACAAAGAATTAAAAAGGGTTCCCCTATAGAGACAAGCCAAAGAACCCTTTCTTCTGAGAGTGTGGTTGTGGGTTAAAGCTGTGCCTTTAGACTATTTTTTTCCCGTTGAGAGTTCACGCAAATTAACCTTTTCAATGACAGGAAGTATAGCTTTAATGTTTTAAGTTCAAGGAGTCTCGCAATACCCCATCTACACACCAATGTTAAAACTCTGGTAATATTGCTGTCTTGCCTGTAAAGATATTGTACAAAAAGGACTTGGGAGGTGGAACGGCTATAGCAGAAACACCAGAGATGGAGAGAGTTAAACGAAACCAGGAGACAATTAGCACGGTACACCTCAGTCTTCTCCAACTCCCATCATTCATCATAAACTCCACCCCTCTACCCCCAATCCCCCTATATATCCCCGCAAACCTTAAAAAAACCTTGACAACCGAACCTCACATTACATCTTAAAACAACATATTTTACCTTCATATGAAACAAAATAATTAGAATGTAGCCCTCCCTAAAGTCATTTTAAAAATAATAAATATAAAAAAATATTTGTATATTTTATAACCTGCGTATTCACACTAAAGTACTAAAATTGAAACCTTTTCTCTGAACAAGGAAGTATTTGCTTTAAATGATTGCATCATTCATGTTGTGAGTTTATTCCTGTGTCATTGTGGTGTGTGTAAAGGCGTTTTGCCCTTAAGCCATTGTTGGATATTGAATGTGGCCAATCTGTCCTTAATCCATGAAGGTTCCATGTTATTTGTTCTGTGTTGTGTGTTCTTAACCCTTTTAAGAGTAGTTTCTTTTGGAATGTTTTGTCAAAATTATAAGTCAGTGTTCTAGAACTCCATTTTCAGTTACCAGTAGTAATTGTTACATCAGCATTAGAATGTTCAGTTAAGAACATTCTAATTGTGTGTGTGTGTGTATGTGATCTTGCCCTTTAAAGGGTCCAAATGTCTCCTGTGATGTCGGAAAGTTGTTTATGTCGCTGTGTGTGTTTTGTCTGTCTCATCGCCTGTCTTTGCACCTCTTTTTTTGCAACCAAAATGGCATGTAGATTAAATACAAGGAGTCAGTGGGGCAAGGCACAGCCATTCCGGATCTACCAGAAGTTAAAAGAGTCCGGGAGACCCAGAAGAACATCAGCTCGGTAGCACCCCCCTGTTTTTGGTGTGGTTCCCTGAGAGCGACTCCTCAACCCCGACCCCTGACCCCCACTCAAACCCCTGCGCCCCAATAACACCCCTAAGTGGAACAGAGTACAGAAAAACTCATTTTATCTACCCCAAGGCAAAATGGTGGATCTGTGTGTGTACAAACTTCCACCTTCCCACACTAATCAACCTCTCAAAAAACTCTGACCTTTGAACCAGCCCTACCGAGACCCAACATCAACGTAACCTGTCTCTGCCTTGAGATATCCCCAGTTCCTTTCATTTTAATTATTTATTCCCCCTTAATTTTTTTAAATTTACAACCCTTGCTTTTTTTGGCTAATGTTTTTCGTTTATGTTCCCGTTAACCATAATAGTGTGTAACTTCTGATATATGCATTAAGGGCCTGATTTACTACGACCTTAAGCATGTGCAAAACTAATAACACAACCACTGATTGGTGCAAAACAAATACCATGACCAATCATTGGCCATGTTATTGGTTTTGCGTGTGCTAAAAGGTTTTGCATATGCTAAAGGTCTTAGTAAATCAGGCCCTAAGTGTACAGAGTTGGACTGAAGTCACAAGACCCAGGAGGCATGGATGTGCAGAATTAAAAGGCTGGCATTTTTAGACTGGGATTTGTTTAGTCACGTACAGTTGGGCACACTATTTATTCACACACCCTGTACCTAAACGGTAATATATCTGCCTTCTGGGTGCTGTGGCTCTGATCCTATAGATGCTCAGTCCTGCGAAGAGCGTCCTGAAGCTTTCTGTTAAAAGCTCTGTTTGAATGTCTCCACGTCACGTCTCCATGTTTGGGTCTGAATTACCCATCATAACCGTGACCTCGTTCTGCCCTTTTCTGTTCACCTGGCCAATAGGAAACTGCGTTCCTCTGACAGCATGGCACAAGCCCCTTTCGCTTTACAGGGAATGTTCGACGTTCCATGCAACAGAACTTTTTCAGGCAAAAATAAATTATTTAGAATACAATCCCCAAAAAGCTTTCCTACGCCCCCAGTGGTCAGATGCTGGTGCTCAACCCTGTTAATTCTGCTGTCCTGTTTCTGCACCTGTAAAGATTTTGTACAAAGAGAACTTGGGAGTTGGAACGGCTATAGCTGAGACACCAGAGATGGAGAGAGTTAAACGAAACCAGAAGGCCATCAGCACGGTACAGCTCAGTCTTCTGCTATCTGCCTTCTTCCTAAACTCCACCCCAGTACCCCAGTCCCCCTTAACTCCGCCACTCTACCAAAGTCCACCTTAAATACCCCGCATAAACCTTAAAAACGTAACCAACTTCAGGTTACTATTTCAATTAAAACCACTCACCACCCCATTACCTTCATATAAAACCGAATTTAAAGCATTAACATATAACTCCCTCAAGTCATTTTAAAAATAATTTTTTTAATATTCTAAAATCTTTTGTTGTTTCCTCCATTGTCCATAAACTGCCATATTGTCCACGCCAGTAAAATATCCTTCCTAAATACCCTTTTACATATTTATAACAAACCTTAAGACCACCTCCTTAAAAACAATCCTTTATAACATAACATCCAACATGCCATTTACTTTAACAAATGTACTTCTTAAAATCTGTTTTTAACCAAAATACATTTAAAATCCTGTGTCCAGTACTAATCCTCCAGTACTGTCCTTAATATAATGGAACATTAAATCACATTGCTGTAACCTTGGTTTGCTTCCTGCAGGTTAAATATTTCCAAATAACTAAAACAAGCATCACTTGAATGAAAGGAGAAATCTTGTCATTTAGAATGGTCATTTATGGTATTATAACACAAAATTGCAGCGTCATCAACGTAGAAATGTACATGGCAACAACCAGCTGGAGACACAGCCCAAATGTTGTAACTGTCAGTGTACATTGTAGGTAAAACAAGTTACCCGTTTGGTGTGCGTCTCTCCAGCAATTTCACTAAGTCCAGAGTTTTCTACAGGGTACAGGGTACTGTAGGGGTCCCAGGCTAGACTTGATATGGAATGATTATAATATTTTCCCAAAGATTTGGGAAAATATTTCAAATTATACAGTAAAACATAACCCTTATAAAATTATGATGTGGGGTCCCCTGGATGCCTTTGAGCCTGGGGGGGGGGTCCCTGGATTGAAAACCGCCTGCACTTAGTGATGTAGGCCCTAATGATGTACTGTAAGACCGTTACCCATGTTATGACGCTGAGCTCTCTATCTGCCGTGATGTGCTGGCGTGGTGTTGCTGTGTGTTCACTAAGCTGTCTTGTCTTGTCCCTCCTCGTGGAACTGAATGGTTAGATAAAGTACAAGGAAACTGTGGGCCAAGGGACTGCCATTTCGGATCTGCCAGAGGTGAAACGGGTCAGGGAGAACCAGAAGCACATCAGCTCGGTAGCAACCCCCTTGTGTTGGTTTTGTTCCTAAAGAGTGACCCCCACCTACCCCCAGCTCACATACCCGGCTCCATTTTAATAACTCCACACACCTTTGCTCTCTTTCACGGCAGTGTAACGTCCTGCTACACCCCAATGGAGCTTTCCTCACCCGCAACCAGAGTTGCACAGTGAAGCCATGCTTTTTTAAGAGCACACGCCATTCCATGCTAATCCATCCCCTCTTCTCTCCTCCCCTTCAGTGACCCATCCTCCCGCTATCCCGGACCACCCCCCTGTGGTTCTCCACTGCTGTAATCCCTCAGACTCACCCACATTTACACACCCCTTTTTCCAGTGTGTTTTCTCACTTTCAGTCTAATTCTATCAATATCTTACTCAGCCAGTAGGGGTGGGGAATGTGTGGTGCATATGGGTGTGGTCTGAGCCTCATTGCCCAATCTGGGTGCTGTGTTTCTGTCCTATAGGTGTTGTATAAGGACACATCTGCCAAGGGAACGCCCGTCGTGTACACTCCAGAGATGGAGCGAGTCAAGCGCAACCAAGAACACATTAGCTCGGTATTCCAGAGTGGGAGTGTACCCCTCCTCGCCTCAATGTGTACCCCAATAACCCTCTAATGTACCTCCCCTTCCAGCTGTTTACAAGTGGCTTCAACTGTACCGGTGCTGTTTTTAATCCCACCTGCTGCCATGTGAAGTGACGTAATTCTAACGCTGCGCTAACGTTCTCCAAACGTTTCCCTTCCTCTGAGTACTTGGTGGGACACACCTTCTAATTCATCCCCCTGGAGTAACTAAGGCTGAGCGCCTCTCACGCTTTCTGTGTCTGTTTCTGTTGCGGACTCTGCTGTACGTGTCACAGCACACAGGCGTGGGGCGTACCCACGATGCACTGCTGCGCTGCCACTCACAGAACGTGTGCATCCTGTCGCCCCCTCAGGTCCTGTACTCCGACAGCTTCCGCAAGCAGGTCCAGGGAAAGGCCGCGTTTGTCCTGGATACCCCTGAGCTGAGGCGCGTCAGGGCGAACCAACGCAACGTCTCTGGGGTAAGCCACGAACAAACCCCACATCTTTGGGCTTAGCCACTACCCAACGCAACGTCTATGGGCTTAGCCACTACCCAACGCAACGTCTTTGAGCTAAGCCACTACCCAATGCCACATCACTGGGGTAAGCCACGACCAAACCCCACATCTCTGAGCTAAGCCACTACCCAACACTGCATCTCTGAGCTAAGCCACTACCCAATGCAACGTCTCTGAGCTAAGCCACTACCCAACGCAACGTCTCTGAGCTAAGCCACTACCCAATGCCACATCACTGGGATAAGCCACGACCCAACACCACATCTATGGGGTAAGCCACTACCCAACACCACATCTCTGGGGTAAGCCACTACCCAACCCCACATCTTTGGGGTAAGCCACTACCCAACACCACATCTCTGGGGTAAGCCACTACCCAACCCCACATCTTTGGGCTAAGCCACGACCAAACCCCACATCACGAACGAACAGGGGTCTGCGTGGACCCAAAGCAGACGACCGTCCAGGAGGTCCGCTTGGCTCTAAAGCCCTCATGGCTCTGCCCTACAGGTGAAGTACCATGAGGAGTTTGAGAGGAACAAGGGCTGCTTCACGCCCGTGGTGTCAGACCCCATTACTGAGCGTGTGAAGAAGAACACCCAGGACTTCAGTGACATCACTTACCGTGGAATCCAGAGACGCGTGGTGGAGATGGAGAGGAAGAGGCCCAGTGACCAGAACCAGGAAACCATCACAGGTGGGAACCACAGGTGTACAATCTGGGCTCAGAAAGTGAAAATCCTCCCCGGTATTTTCTTCCAATCACTTGGATTTGATAATTGGCTCTTCAGCCAGGAGGTGGAACTAAGTAGTGAAATCAACTGGTTGAGTCTATGGGGGGAAGAAACACTTGGCAGCACTTTTACTTTCTGGCACCTGGACTTTCCATCGCTGGTGAGAAAACACACACACACACACACACCCATACGCACACACTAAATCTACATGATTTTACATCGAGGTATTGGAAGGAGCAGCCAACAAGTTTAGCAGTTCAATTATAAAATAATTTGCTAATTTACTTGGCTTGGTAAATAGTTTTGATTTTGGGCAGTGAAAGTACAGAACTTTGTGCTTAAATTGGCTTGTCTCACCTATCCATGAGCAACATCATGTGTAAACAACGAAGAACTGGTGTAGAAAAAAAGCTGTAGAAATGTCAGAAAAGGCCCGATTTCTCCCTCCACAGGCCTGCGCGTGTGGAGAACAAACCCCGGCTCCGTCTTCGACTACGACCCCGCAGAGGACAACATCCAGTCCAGGAGCCTGCACATGATGTCAGGTAGTGTTCCACACAGCATCGCAGTGACACCCAGAGCCTCTGCCATGTCGGTAGTGAATTGACATTCATTGGCGTCCTCAACTCGCCCCTTTAGTCCAAGCCCAGCGCCGGAACAAGGAGCACTCCCGCTCCACGAGCGTCATGAGCGCTGGGGACGAGAAATCTGAGGGTTCGGAGAATGTCGACCACCACCTGTCCCTCTACAGCAATGGCTTTGGCACCTCCTCTTTAGGTGAGCCTGGTCCTTGCTCCATCGTGAACTGAAACACGTCGTCTACGCGCAACACTGCGGTGATACTGTATGTACAGAGGGGTGTCCAGTAACTGTAGACTAACTGTCCCCTCATGCCATTGGCTGTTCTCTCCCTCCCAGGCTACCCGCAAGCTAAGACTGTGGAGTTACAGCCGAGGTCTTCTTCTGTGGTTACGCAGCAGACTAACGTGTCCTCCGTCCCCTCCCATCCCTCCACCACTGGGGTGAGTGATTTGGTACATGCTCAAGGTCACAGAAGACACATGGTGCTGGTCACACCATAAGTTACTCCATAGCCTTATTATTGCTTCCAAACAGCAATTCCACAACAAATTCTAAAACAATTCCAAACAGCTGCACCACACAACAGTTAAAACAGCAGCTACAGGTAATTCAGTTCTCTGTAGATACGAACATCTACTGTATTTAAAAAGACCATTCAATTGGGCTTTAGATTTGCTCAATTGAGAAAGACTTGTACTATCACATAGTCCTAAAATGACTGGAAACATATGACCTACGTTGGGCTTACATTGCCTAAGAGTCGTTGGAATACCTAACAAGGTCTCCAGCTAGTTTTCAGTTGTCAATTAAAGAGATGCAACTCTCCTCCAATCAAAGCTAGCTCTTTTGCTTTACACCATGTGACTATAATGGGGATCTTCTTTCCTGGAGCGCCACAGGGTATGCTGGTTTTTGTTGATACTCTGCACTTAAGGCAGCTGATTACACAGTTAACTCACGTCACCTGGTTTTTTGAGTCTGAATTGGTTGCTGATATTAAGGCAAAAACAAAAACCAGCAGACCCTGCGGCCCTCCAGGACCCGGAATGAAGATCACAGGGACTGTAGTTTGGTAGTCACAGCTTCCAGGGGAGAATTGTAAGAATGCATCCATTTCATAGGACAGTGATTCCAAACTGAGGGGTCGGGGCATTTGTACTGTTCCTTTCCCTCAATGAAGTCATTTTATCTCCCAGAAATCTGTGCGTGCCATGTACGACTACGGCGCAACCGACAACGATGAGGTGTCCTTCAAAGATGGCGACGTCATCGTGAACGTGCAGTCGATCGACGAGGGCTGGATGTACGGCACCGTGCAGCGTACCGGCAAGACGGGCATGCTGCCAGCCAATTACGTGGAGGCCGTCTAGACATGTCCCACCCCTTTGCAGCAAGTGCGATATCCATTGGCAGTCAGGTTTCCTAGACATTTAGTGTGTAGCGTTTTGTGTTATTTCTAGTGTTCGCACTGCATTACTGATAATGGACAAATACTGTATATGCTGCTAATTATGGCCATTAAGTTATGAGACGTCGGTCCCAAACATTACAGCAACCTAAAAATGACCGATATAAAATCTTTGGAGCCCATATTGGAAAACCTACCAACTGTCCATTGACTAGACTAGTTGGCAGGGGGATGTGACGTTGTATATGAAATGCACACATTAATCCCTCATCTGATATCAAGGTGAAACTGAAAATGGTCCAGGCTCCGAACCTTTGCACTTAGGGGTGGGCTGAATGGCTGTACACTTTTCTATTGTTTTTGAAAGAAAATGAGGTTTGATACTACTGAACTGAGACTGAATACAAGGGTAACCGATATTAGCCAAGGAGGTGAAATCTCAAATGAAGGAAATGCCACCCTCCCAAAGACCAGTCAGTAGAGCATAAAGAGCCCCACTCCTTCATTGGTCTGTAGTGCATGTGTGCTCCTGTAATTCTCATTAAAGCTCTGTAGGTCTGGGGGGGTTGAGGAAGATGTATACCTTAAAGTAGTAATAAAGCACATTTGAACTCCCGCTGTGCAGTGGTCTTGTCATGAATTGGTGCTTTCCGTCTATGTTTGCGGGTCTATCGAGAAGCAGTGATCTGCGCTCCTGAAGTGGTCTACAGGTTCGGTCCCATGGCCTAATCATTGGGGTAAGTCCACGGTAACCGAGGTTACAACCACAGGATATTTGCGTCCAATACAGCTGCACAGTTGAGATGGATATACATTATGCTTTTATAACCATCAATCTCTTATGTAGCTGTATTGGACTTCACCACAAATCCTGCATTGGTAACATCAGTTACCATGGAATTACCCATTGGTGCTTTTCTTCATTTTGGGACCACTAAGAACCAATGACCTCTGCCAAGATCTCTCGATCACTGGGACTCCGTGTGGATACGGTCTCGATTCAAAGTTATGGTTCAAAGTTTGTCCAACAACCAATCAGAGGCCTTGTGTAAAACATTTGTATTTTATGACAGGCAGTTTAGGCCATAATTCATTTTGGACCTCTCACATACATATATTCTCACTTTCACATACATATGTTCTCACTCTCACATACATATGTTCTCACTCTCACATACATATGTTCTCACTCTCACATACATATGTTCTCACTCTCACATACATATGTTCTCACTCTCACATACATATATTCTCTTTCTCACATACATATATTCTCACTTTCACATACATATGTTCTCACTTTCACATACATATATTCTCACTCTCACATACATATATTCTCACTTTCACATACATATGTTCTCACTCTCACATACATATATTCTCACTTTCACATACATATGTTCTCACTCTCACATACATATGTTCTCACTCTCACATACATATGTTCTCACTCTCACATACATATGTTCTCACTCTCACATACATATATTCTCACTCTCACATACATATATTCTCACTCTCACATACATATATTCTCACTTTCACATACATATGTTCTCTTTCTCACATACATATATTCTCACTTTCACATACATATGTTCTCACTCTCACATACATATGTTCTCACTCTCACATACATATGTTCTCACTCTCACATACATATATTCTCTTTCTCACATACATATATTCTCACTTTCACATACAGTGAGCACCATAATTCATTGGACAGTGACACATTTTTTGTTATTTTGGTTCTGTACTCTTGCACTTTGAGTTTGAATGTTCTGGAGAGGACACTTTTTTTTAGACAACAGTCCAATTAGGATTTTATTGTTAAACCAGCTGTTGCAAAAACAAACCACTCCTTATAAAGGGTGAAAGTTGAATCTTTTATATAGAATATGGTTGAATAACATTAAGTTACCTATATTTGGACAGGCCTTTTTTTGTTATTATTTCTTGACACTTTTTGGTTCAGTCAACAGATTTTATATACAGTTAGAGGTGCATTTTTTCCTCTTTTTTCCCAAGGTAAATGGATTACAGAAGCAGTCAAGAATGAGAGTTGGCGAATTCATTGTCAATTGCATTTATTTACCAATATTGTACTTTTCGCTTCCATAGGCTTATCTCAAGAAAGTACATGTAAGGTACAGTATATAATAACCAGAATGCTGACCCCACACTCTCAAAGCACCTATTTATTTATGTATTTATTATTTGTTCGAATAAAGAATAAATGCAAGTACACAAAGTAATTTACAGAAATGTGAGGTTCGGCTTATACTAGAACATCACCTTATGGAACAAAATCACTTTAATTGAAGAACAAAAAAAGGATTGCATCAAATGAAAAAAGATTTTAAAATAACAGCAATAATAAAAACACCTAAATAAATATTAATGTAGTCCGACGCAGATGTGACGTATATCGGCTGGAGCCGAACACGCCCACTGTTCTACATGAAAAGGGATTGAAAAGCATACCTGGGTTTTTGCCGTATAGCACTATTGTATTACCATGGTAATCTGCTACCCTGTCTTAACAAACTCATGTTTGTGCAAGTTACGAGGTCTGAATGCGTTGTGTGGACATTCCCCATGCTACGAACCAACAGCTGCTGTGATGGCTCGCGCTAGATTTCCTCAAAACAACGCACTACTTCACACCTGTTCCATTAAGCCTCTGAAGAATATGTGCACAATTAGTGTCACCAAAGGCCAATTTTTTTTCATGTTTTTGGATGATCTAGCTCTTGTGTTGAATCTTTTTGTGTTGAGTTTGTCTTGGTTTGCACTTAAGGTACCTTCTGATGCCATTTCCCCTGGTCTGTCAGATGCACACGGGCATAAAATCCTTTATGAGGTGGTCAAGTACAAACACTCATTGTGTCTCATCAGCAACCACCGTTTTTTTTTTTTTTTTTGGGTGGGTCTCGCTAGTCAATGATGTTTTCTGCTGTAAGGCAAAGTGTCCTTATGGCAGCAGTGATAAATATATATTAAACAAAGTTGTTTACTACATGAAAAACACTTTAACAGGATCACAGACTGAAGTCCGACTTTTCATTGGTTATGTTTTCAGTGTATTTTATTGTAAAATGTATTACATATTCTAACTTGCGTAAAAAAGGACAGTTTTTTTACGTACATTAAAAATGCTGAAGTATAGGAATTGTATTAAAGTAGTTTAATTGATATTTATTATTTATCACACCAATAAAACAGTAGTGAATATCCTTGGCCAGACTTTTACTCAATTTTTTCTTCTCCACACAATCCCCTTGAACAAAAGGGAGGGGGAGTGCCCTCTTGTCTTGTGTTTTATGACATCATAGAAAATGGAACCCTCTGGGTCTTATCCCGCATTCCATATCAATCTGTCTAGAGACATTTCAAAGTCTTATAAGATGGCAAATGAACAACTTTGAATAATGTTGTAATGAAGGAGCCTTGCCACAAAGCCTCTACATTTACTGGTGTGCAGGCTTTTGATAAAAAGAGCTCATTCTTCTTTTGAGTGAGAATGCAAATGTATTAAATGATTAGTGGAGTTATGCTTGTTGACATAATAAAAATGTTTACAGCACTGCATAATTTCTGAACAGAAAAAAAATATTCTAGTACTCACATACAGTTGTACGAATGTGGCACAACTATATACATAAAAAATATCAACTGAACAATGGATGTAATCCGTATGAGGGTGGAGAACAAAACTGCAACGTTTGTTGCAGTTTAAAAATGGAAGTTCATACAACATTCTAATGCAATGTTTCTGTCTGAATGTTCTCATACTTCACATGGTTGAGGTCCCCCTCCCCCCCCCCACACACACACAATTTTAGCAGTTTTGCAGTGTCCTCAAATCTTGGTACTGTATCATAATAAAGAATTGAGAATGAAAGTGTTCAGGCATATTTGCAGGTGGCTGTGTTGCGGTGGCTCATGGTGCTGTCGTATCTAAGGACAGGTGAACGATGGGAGAGAGCACAGGTGGGGGCTGCATCAGTGTGACGTGTGTACACACAAGACAATGGATTCCATGAAATATTCTGAAATAAACATCTTTCAAAGGCAGTCTTTAAAGATCTTTTTATCGACTATCACACAACCGTAAACATGTAAACATTCTGACTAATTGACTGAGTACCCATAATGCATTTAATCGACTATCACACATCTGTGAATGTGTACATATGTTGATTGACACCGTTTACTCTCAATGCATTTTATGTACTAACACACAATGTTTTGTGTATATAAATATATCGACAGCCTCATAACAAAAGTGCCTAAGTCATTTTTTGTAGTTTTGAGAAAAAGGCAAAAAACTGCTGTAATTCTACGTCAATGAGGATTTAGGCAGAATAGCATAAAGTGGTTCAGGAAGTGCACAGCGACCTGCAGTGACTTGAGCATTTTTACACTGTTGACGAATGATAAATCAAGTGATTTAGGCAGAAAATCTCAAAATGTCCAAAAAATTACTTAGGCACTTTCGTTATGAGGCTGTCGATATATATATCAACATGCCATGTAAATGCTTTGTAAGTACTGTATATCTGTTTAAAAGCAGATTTAAAAATAAGTAACTAAAGAGTCATAAACAAGTTCAAACGAATCAGTAAATAGATTACATTACATTACAGGCATTTAGCAGACATTTACAGGGGTTATGTTATTTCTGGGTACCTAATGTACAGTATATGTTCCGATTAATCCATTCTGATTACCCACAATGCATTGCATGTATTATTGCAAACCATGAATGTAACAGTATGGTATTTTATGTATGTAGCATTGAGGCAAATTCCACTGTACAACTGGTTTGCTCCTTTTTAGGGGACACATTAAATGCATAAAATTAAGAATTCCTGCAAAATATGCCTGTCTACTTTTGGTTACACATTGTCCCCTAAAAAGGAGTCAACCAGGTACACAGTGGGATTTCTGTTCTTGCTACATAAAATACATAGTGTCAAAATCTGTCATTTTTTTTCAGGGTTGCCAGATGCTTAAATCTGGGTAGTTTTGGATGGCAGACCTGGCCTACCCGAAACAAAAACCCAGGGTCAACCAGATCGAAAAATCCCCCATTTGAGGGGGGAAAAAAACTCCCAAAAATCCCTCGTTTGGGGGAATTTTTAAAGAAAAATTTTCTAAAATCTGGCAACCCTGCAAATGTATGCTTCAATTAATTCTCATTCAATAATTCAGATTACCCACAGTGCAGTTTGTGTATTATAAAATGCAGAAGAGGTTTATCAGCAGCCATACCACTATGCAATCAGCTCCTGCTGAATGGCTGAAGCTAAGCAGGTGTGGGCTTGGTTAGTACTTGGATAGGAGACCCATGTTGCTGCAGGAAGTGGTGGTGTTGGTGGGCAATCTTCCCTTCGGTCAAATAAGAGAATGCTGTCTTTTGGATGAGAAATTAAACTGAGGTCCTGGATGGATTCCATAAAATATTCTGAAATAGACGTATTTCAAATACTTTTTAAAGACTTCAGAGTTGTTAAAGATCTTTTTATCTACTATCACACAACCATGAACGTGTATACATTTTGACTAATTGACTGAGTACCCATAATGCATTTCATCTACTATCACACATCTGTGAATATGTACATATTTTGATTGACACCATTTACTCTCAAAGCTTTTTATGTACTAACACACAATGTTTTGTGTATATAAATATATATATCAACATGCCATGTAAATACTTTGTAAGTACATCTGTTTAAAAGCATATTTAAAATGAAGTAACTAAAGAGTCATAAACAAGTTCAAACGAACCAGAATGTTATTTCTGGGTACCAAATGTACAGGATGTATGTTCCAATTAATCCATTCTGATTACCCACAATGCATTTCATGTATTATTGCAAACCATGAATGTAACAGTATGGTATTTTATGTATGTAGCAATGAGGCAAATTCCATTGTACACCTGGTTTGCTCCTTTTTAGGGGACATATCTTTATTTATCTTGCATTTCTGCAAGACCTGGCAAAAGACAAACGTCTGCCGAGAGAGAAATGGGGGGTGGACCATTGGAAAGAACTGATCATTTAGTCCACCCCCCTCCATCCAAAGGAAGAGCGAGAATCACAAATGAACATTTGCCCGCCCAATAACCCGGGAACGCATTTTTTCTTAATTTCAATGTCCTTTGTTTTTTTGTTTTTGTCCTCTTGTCTCCGTTTGGAGATGATTGTTGATTTTCTTTTTTTTGATGTGATGTCTTTCTGTGGTGTCTTGATTGTTCTATGTTTATTTTAATGAAAATTAAAAATGGAAGGGAAATAAACCCCCCCGATAAAGTCTGTTTTAAAAAAATGTGAAATGATGTATGGTTAATTGTGTTTAAAAGAAAATGTTTTTATTGGATAATGAAATTCAAAAACCAATAAAGACAATTTATCTTGCATTTCTGTGGTCTCGTTATCTTCAGTCCATGTAGCAACCTCAAAAGCGTTATGACCTCTGTGGCGTGATGGCACTGTCTTTGTGCCTGGAAGGAAAACATTATGGTTCAAACCTCGTCTGTTATCTTTATTTCACTTGCATTTCTGTGGTCTCATCTTCTTCTGTCCACTGCATCACCCTCCACACCAAGGCCACTGTGGCATAACGGTAGAGTCTTGGTCTTTGGAAGGCGAGCTTGAGGGTTCAAACCTCTTTCTATATCTTTATTCCTCATGTTTTTATGATCTCAGCTTCTTCACTCCACTGCAGAGCTCACAGAACAGCTAAGGAGACTTTGGCACAACGGTATTGTCTTTGTCTGTGGACACAGCACTTCAGGGTTCAAACCTCACTCTTCACCTACATTTCTGTGGTCTCATTTTCTGTCCAATGCTGCACCCACCCAAACGCTAACATGATGGTGGTGAGAATTCAATAAACTTTAATTATCCCCGTTGGGCAATTGAAATGGCAGGCAAAAGCACATAGGTACATAAAGGTATAAAAAACAACAGAAGAGACAGGTTCTCTGTATGCTCTTTCTCCACTCTTTTGCTTCTTCATGAATTCATTGCAGGAAAGCCTAAAAAAAAAGTGTAATTGCAGTGGCTCAAAGGAATGGCTCTGGTTTAGCAACACCAAGGTCTGGGGTTCAATCCCCATTCAAGTTTGCACAGCTTTTGGCCATTGTGCCATTGAAGTTTGTAAAGAAACAAAACACAAAAGCGAAGGATTCTGTGGCGCAGGAGGTTGGACGTCACTTCACGAGGGTAGAGGTTGCTGGTTCGATTCCCCGAGCGCCACACCGAGCTTTTGTCCTTTGTGCCTTTGTAGCATTGTGCCATTGAAGTTTGTAAAGAAACAAAACACAAAAGCGAAGGACTCCGTGGCGCAGGAGGTTGGACGGCACTTCACGAGGGTAGACGTTGCCGGTTCGATTCCCCGAGCGCCACACCGAGCTTTTGTCCTTTGTGCCTTTGTACCATTGTGCCATTGAAGTTTGTAAAGAAACAAAACACAAACACGAAAGACTCCATGGCACAGGAGGTTAGACGGCACTTCACGACGTTAGAGGTTGCTGGTTCGATTCCCCGAGCGCCACACCAAGCTTTTGTCCTTTGTGCCTTTGTACCATTGTGCCATTGAAGTTTGTAAAGAAACAAAACACAAACACGAAAGACTCCGTGGCGCAGGAGGTTGGACGGCACTTCACGACGTTAGAGGTTGCTGGTTCGATTCCCCGAGCGCCACACCGAGCTTTTGTCCTTTGTGCCTTTGTACCATTGTGCCATTGAAGTTTGTAAAGAAACAAAACACAAACACGAAAGACTCCGTGGCGCAGGAGGTTGGACGGCACTTCACGACGTTAGAGGTTGCTGGTTCGATTCCCCGAGCGCCACACCGAGCTTTTGTCCTTTGTGCCTTTGTACCATTGTGCCATTGAAGTTTGTAAAGAAACAAAACACAAACACGAAAGACTCCGTGGCGCAGGAGGTTGGACGGCACTTCACGACGTTAGAGGTTGCTGGTTCGATTCCCCGAGCGCCACACCGAGCTTTTGTCCTTTGTGCCTTTGTGCCTTTGTACCATTGTGCCATTGAAGTTTGTAAAGAAACAAAACACAAACACGAAAGACTCCGTGGCGCAGGAGGTTGGACGGCACTTCACGACGTTAGAGGTTGCTGGTTCGATTCCCCGAGCGCCACACCGAGCTTTTGTCCTTTGTGCCTTTGTACCATTGTGCCATTGAAGTTTGTAAAGAAACAAAACACAAACACGAAAGACTCCGTGGCGCAGGAGGTTGGACGGCACTTCATGACGTTAGAGGTTGCTGGTTCGATTCCCCGAGCGCCACACCGAGCTTTTGTCCTTTGTACCTTTGTACCATTGTGCCATTTAAGTTTGTAAAGAAACAAAACACAAATGCGAAGGACTCCGTGGCGCAGGAGGTTGGACGGCACTTCACGAGGGTAGAGGTTGCTGGTTCGATTCCCCGAGCGCCACACCTGAGCAATGTCGGTGGTCCCCAAGGGCGGGGGAGTCGGTGGTCCCCAAGGGCGGGGGAGTCGGTGGTCCCCAAGGGCGGGGGAGTCGGTGGTCCCCAAGGGCGGGGGAGTCGGTGGTCCCCAAGGGCGGGGGAGTCGGTGGTCCCCAAGGGCGGGGGAGTCGGTGGTCCCCAAGGGCGGGGGAGTCGGTGGTCCCCAAGGGCGGGGGAGTCGGTGGTCCCCAAGGGCGGGGGAGTCGGTGGTCCCCAAGGGCGGGGGAGTCGGTGGTCCCCAAGGGCGGGGGAGTCGGTGGTCCCCAAGGGCGGGGGAGTCGGTGGTCCCCAAGGGCGGGGGAGTCGGTGGTCCCCAAGGGCGGGGGAGTCGGTGGTCCCCAAGGGCGGGGGAGTCGTATGAGTGTGGAGTGAATGAAGGGGAAGTGGCAGGTTGTGGCCCCCCCGGAAAATTCGGAGTGCAATACAGGGGGTTATGCAACTTTTTTGGACCACTAAAATATTGGCTGTAAGGTGAAAAAGTTGAGAATTCGGCCAGGCCCCACTCTCCATTAGTGCATTACTACAGACAGTATCACATACAACTACAATCAAATTCGTTTGTTTTAGTTAAAACAAACTAATTTGATTGCATAGAAGTATGTAAGACTGTAAGTAGTAATACACTAATCTACACCAAATGTGGTGCATAAAAAACAAAAAAAAAGCAAATCTCATACTTACACAGCGCCTCCATCTGGGGACTTCCTGCTTCTCCTCCGCATGGTCAGCTCATCTGTTAGACGCCCACAGTGCTTCCCTGATGCATACGCCTTGGAGAACGTCCTTCAACACTTCAGAACGTACGCACTGGGTTTGCACACAGATGCACCGGGGCCACAATTGCTTGCGGGGCTGCAGAAAAGCTGGAGTGAAAAAGAGAGGTTGAAACATGTTTAAAATCACCAATATCTGTTACCATGAATCATGTAGGCCTAAAAAACAGAGATGTTAACAACTTTCTGTAGTAATTGTATGTGGTGAATGCATGTGAAAGTGTATTCAATGTGCATGTAGTTGAAGATACAATGTGCATGCAGTTGAACAAGTATTATTACATGAAAGTACATACTGGCTATAGAAAGTTTACACATCCTTACATAATTTTGAGCTTTTATTCAGTTACATCCTCAAATGAAAATACATTAAATCATATTTTTCCACCTTCATTTAAAGGGGTATCCCTCAATTCACTTAAATAGGTTTAAGTGGAAAACAAATCTCAATATTTGTGAGAATTAATTAAAAATACAAATCTACAATAACTGGATTCTAGAAGTGTACACACTGTTCCAGTGTAATTTACAGCTAAATTAGATGGAGATTAGACTAGATTTAGCTGTAAATTACACTGGAACTGTATGGAAACACATGGTTGGCTAAATGGCTCTAAGTCATCAAGGGTCTGACGTATCAAACAAGCCTTAAACCATCACTCTGCTGACAGAAATACAGTAGATATGGATGGATAACTTGAAGGGTTTCTGCTCCTGACTTATTTTTCCATAGAGTTCAATAGGAAAATTTGCCAGGAGAAACAACCCTTAAAAGTGATCCATCCATATCTACTGCATATCTGGTAGTAGAGTGATGGTTTGTGGCTTGTTTGATACCTCAGACCCTTGATGACTTACAGTCATTTTATCAATCATGTATTCCATACTGTTCCAGCATAATTTACAGCTAAATCTAGTCCCACTCCCCAATTCCCATAGAGATCCATTCAAATGCAGAGACGTTATAGTATCGCTTGTAAGAGCACCAGAAAATAAGATATGAAGAGTCTTGTGATGTTGTTGGGTCACAGACATCAGGACGTCATGGCATGCAAAGCCAAAGTCTATGTGACCAAATATTAAAAATTTAAAGGCACAGTCAACTTAGTGTATGTAAACTTCTGACCCACTGGAATTGTGATATAGTGAATTAAAAGTGAAATAATCTGTCTGTGAACAATTGTTGGAAAAATTACTTGTGTCATGCACAAAGTAGATGTCCTAAATGACTTCCCAACACTATAGTTTGCTAACATGAAATCTGTGGAGTGGTTAAAAATGAGTTTTAATGACTTCAACCTGAGTGTATGTAAACATCCGACTTCAACTGTAGTTGAAGGTACAATGTGCATGCAGTTGAACAACTATTTCTGTACACCTCCTACCCTGGATAGTGCATTACATAGTAAAGAACAAACAATGAGCTTTCAAAAGAACTTAGAAATTAAGTTGTGATACAGACACAAATCAGGAGATGGGTCTAAAAATATATCAAAGGACTTAAAATATCCCTTAGAATACAGTCAAGACCACCATTAAGGAGTACAAAGCATAGCCAATGGCACCACCTAAATTTTTCCTAGATCAGACTGTCCCTCCAAACTGGATGACCCAGCAAGGAGGAGCCTAATCAGAAAAGCCTCCATGAGGTCAATGTCAACTTTGAAGGAGCTGCAGTCCTTTATGGCAAAGACTGGTCAATGTGTGCCTGTGACAACAATATCCCAAGCTCTCCACAATTCTGGCCTGTATGGCAAGGTGACAACAAGGAAGCCCTGACTAGAAACGCCAACATTAGTGCTCATTTGAGCCCAGGCACACAGCCAAAATAACAGTGGAGTGGCTAAAGAACAACAAAGTCAATGTCCATGAGAGGCCCAGTAAAAGCCCTGACCTACGTATATCCTATTGAACATCTATGGAATGACTTAAAGAATGCAGTCCATCAATGGTCACCATGCAAATTTCTCTGAGCTTGAACAGTTCTGTAAGGAAGAATGGGCAAGTATTGCCCAATCTAGGTGTGCAAAGTTGGGAGAGACCTATCCAAACTGATTCATGGCTGTAATTCAAGCAAAAGGAGCTCCAACCAAGTACTGATTCCGGGGAGTGTGTACACATCTAGAATGCAGTTATTGTAGATTTGTATTTTTAATTAATTCTCACAAATATTGAGATTTTTTTTCTCTAAAACCTATTTAAGTGAATTGAGGGATACCCCTGTAAATGAAGGTGGAAAAATATGATTTAATGTATTTTCATTTGAGGATGTAACTGAATAAAAGCTCAACATTATGTAAGGATGTGTAAACTTTCTATAGCCAGTATGTACTTACATGTACTTATAAACGATAGATATAAAATCTGGAAAGAAAATCGGAAATATTTTGACATCTGGAATATGACAGACACTACCTTTCACCAGCATACAGAAAACTACAAAAAGAAAATTGCAGCCAAGGCAGAAAGCTAGCTATTGCTGTTAACTAAAGTGGATCATTGTAAACATGATTGCTAACCTATTTATATAAATCTGAGGGACAGTCATTTTTTCTAGGTTTAAATAATTGGACAGATAAATAGCAACAAAATACATTTATAATGGAGTATAATGTTACTCTGTAAATGGTAACCATATAAAAAGAATAAAAGTCATAAAACATTAGCGAACACATGAACGGGGGTAAAGTTGCATCCCTGCTTAAACGATCTTGCTAACATTAGCTGGCTTGTTCATTCAATGGTGCTTATCTAGCTAGTGTTATCTACAAACCCAGCTAGCTATCGATAGCTAGCTTGATTTATCGATGCAAGCCGTTTCCTGCAAGCTTGGTGAAATATATGTATATAATTTAGGGGGAGTGATAGCTGACATTAATTTGCTAACTGAGCAGCCAATCGTGTAATCGCGCGTGTATAAGCAGACGTACATGTATACGCGCGTGTAAACGGACGTGTATAAGTACGTGTATATGCAGATGCACGTCTATACGTGCGTGTATAAGTATGTGTATAAGGACGTCTATACGTATATGTACGGACGTGTATATGTAGGCTACAGTAGAAAGTGAGACATTTGGGGAGTGGGGGATTCACTTAATTTATAGTCAAATTCCTTGTAGTGGCTGTTGTGGTTAATATTTTCTACGAACACTGTAACCTAGTTTAGGTTATGTAGTGTTAACATTATTTCATTTATGGTATTTTGTAGGGGGCCTTGAGTGTGCTAGAATGGGGCATTGTTGTTCGTTGACATTTGTTACCTCTATCAAGACATTTTGTGGGACTAGAAACTTCATCACTCAGCCTGGCCTGGATGTGCACACTTAAGTTATCTCATGGTAATGCCGTCACAATCATTGAGGGCATAATTGTATTATGAATATCTGTCGGTCTGTACTACTTGCACAAGACTAGTTCCATTGTTTTCGTCCAGCCTGTAGCTACTGCTCTTGCAGCGCATTTCTATGCAGAGCTAGCCAGGTAGGCTAGCTAACAACTTGATATCCTCCAATAAATCATAAGGCTTAACTTTTCTTGAACATGTTTACCAAAAGAAACAGCCCTTCAAGTGATCCATCCATATCTACTGCATATCTGGCAGCAGAGTGATGGTTTTAGGCTTGTTTGATACATCAGACCCTTGATGACTTACAGCCATTTAGCCAACCATGGGTTCCATACTATTCCCGTGTAATTTACAGTTTAATCTAGTCCCACCCCCCAATTCCCATAGAGATCCATTCAAATGCAGAGACGTTATAGTATTGCTTCTAAGAGTACCTGGAAATAAGATATCAGGAGTCTTTTGATATCCTTTTATACAGAATCACAATGGCATCACCTGTTTACCTGTGGAATACCTGTTTGACCTGTTTTTTTTTTCACAGAATGAATGAATTCTCTAATTAAACTCCACACTGCTATTATTTTGAACACGCCACTTTCAATGAATGAGTCAATTACTCAGAACAAGCAGCGTGCATGTCATGACAGGTGGGTCTGTTGTTTTTCTATTACACTACTACATCTGCAAGTAAATTATTTGCCATGCAGAAATATCACTACTACTAATAATAGTGGTTCATCAGGTTACTGATGTTGTACTGCTATTTTTTTGAACACCATTGTAATTAGGTATCACACGCGAAGCATACGAAGTGCTATTTTCAAAAGTTGGAGTTAGCTGGTAGACATTACATAGTCAACTTTGTCTTGCTACAAAATAAGTTATTACCTTTCTGTAGCACTGTACCGGTAGAAGAATGGGCGTGTTCGGCTAGAGCCGATTTATATCATATCTGCGTTGGTCTGCATCAGAAACTGTCCGAGATGGCAGAAAAATCGGTGCTGCGTGAACTACGGCAGAAATGACAACAGGAGGTTAAGCTTTAGCAGCAGTGCAGCAGCTCATCAACATCGCCGCGCCTTCAAACAAACCAACAACAGCATTGGTTAGAGAGCGAGGAGAGAGAGGTGTTTCGTCATGACACACGCGGATCATTTCACAATATCGCCACCTATCTCAGCGTATTGATTCTACTCTAAAAAAAAAAATCTAAATAAAATTTACCCCGACCATATAGCACTATTTTATTACCATGGTAATCTGCTACCCTGTCTTAACAAACTCAAGTTTGTGCAAGTTACGAGGTCTGAATGCGTTGTGTGGACATTCCCCATGCTACGAACCAACAGCTGCTGTGATGCCTCGCGCTAGATTTCCTCAAAACAACGCACTACTTCACACCTGTTCCATTAAGCCTCTGACGAATATGTGCACAATTAGTGTCACCAAAGGCCAATTTTTTTTCTCATGTTTTTGGATAATCAAATCAATATTTATTTATATAGCGCATTTCACAACTAGTTGTCACAATGCATTTCACAGAAAAACCCAGCCTAAACCCCCCACAAGAGCAAGCCAAAGGCAACAGTGGCAAGGAAAAACTCCCTGGTGTAACTAGGAAGAAACCTTAGGAGGAACCAGACTCAAGGGGGGAACCCATCCTCCTCTGGTCGGCTCAAGGTCTAGGGCTTAAAGACCAGCATGGTCAAAACAGCCAATGTCCATGATAATAGAATTTGGGGCAGCTAGATGACAGCCCAGATGTGGCAGCAATGATGCCCCATAAAAAGTTTGCTCCTTTTTATGGGGCACATTAAATGTGTAATCAAAAGTAGGTAAGCATATTTTTGAGAAATTCTTTATTTAAAAAAAAAAAAAAAAAGGATATTTCCTGTATTGCACATTTAAACAAAATTATTTATTTTATTCAAAAATGGGCACCTTTTTAAACAACTTTTAACATTGCTAACATTTCTAGAGTAAGTAATTTGGTTTAAATATATGAGCAAAGTAGGGAATATCCTTATTTATAAAATTAAGAAGGAGTCAACCAAGTACAAAGTGGAATTGGCCTTTTGCTACATCCATAAAATACATAGTCAGAATCTGTGTAATTTCTTTTCAGGGTTGCCAGATGCTTAAATCTTGGTAGATTTGGAAGGCAAACCTGGCCTACCCGAAAAGAAAACCCAGGGACGCCAGATTGTAAAATCCCCCATTTGAGGGGAAAAACTCCCTAAAATCCCCCGTTTTGGGGAATTTTTAAAGAATTTTTTTTATTAATCTGGCAACCCTGAAAATGTATACTTCAAAATCCCAAACGTTTTCAAAAAGTAGCTTACATATGTTATGCTGTTATATTTTGCCTCCTTGTCTTTGTGTTCATTATGTTCATAGGAACATAAACATAACTCACTTTTTCTAAACTTTTTAAAGTGAAAGGTAAACACATTTTAGAGTTTTCAATGTTGACTCCATGATGACTCCATTCTTTCCGGTGTTGTCTTGCCTTTCCGTGCTCTAGAGGGAGAGCACCTTCTTTGGATCTGTGGAATTGAAAGCTGAGTACACACCATAACACACAATGCACTATGGTTCGCTAACAAACATACACATTCTCATTAAATAATTCAGATTACCCACAGTGCAGTCTGTGTATTATAAAATGCACCATCGTCTGTGACCATGTCGGGCTATCCCGTATCACGTGATGTTGTGCAAAATGAATGGGACTTGAATTTGACTTGTTATAAACGTGAGAAATGTCTGCATAACACAGGTTCAACAGGAAAATGAGTCAGGAGAAACGACCCTGTCCATCCATATCTACTGCATATCTGGCAGCAGTGATGGTTTTAGGCTTGTTTGATACATCAGACCCTTGATGACTTGGAGCCATTTAGCCAACCATTTGTTCCATACTATTCCCGTGTAATTTACAGCTTAATCTAATCCCACCCCCCAATTCCCATAGAAATCCTTTCAAATGCAGAGGTTATAGTATCGCTTGTAAGAGTACCTGAAAATAAGAGTCTTTTGATGTTGTTGGGTCACAGACATGAGGAAGTCATGGCATGCAAAGGATATGCAACCAAATATTAAATATGAATATTTAAATTTATGTTAATTACTGTTTTTGCCCTAAAATGGGGGGGGGGGGGGGGTTGTGTTTAAAATGGCTAAAGCAGAAATAGAAATAGTAGTAGCAGCAACATGATCAATGTCTTGACTATTTTCTGATCAATTTAGTGCTCCCTTGGTGATAAAAGAATACATTTCTTTCTAAAACCTGAAAATTTCAGGGTGATTCCAAACTTTTGAACGCTAGTGTATGTGAAAGTGAGAATATATGAATGCGAGTGAGAATATATGCATGTGAAAGTGAGAATATATGTGAGAGAATGTGAGAGGTCCAAAATTGATTATGGCCTAAACGGCCCAACACAGCATTTCTCTACTTCCTCAAATGCACTGAGTGTATGGGAAAATCTATTGTTCCCAGTGTATCTACAAAGCCCCGCGGTATCTCCAAGACTGAGTGAATACTACTACTCCAGATGCAAGACCACCACAACGACATTAAGTAATACCTCATTTACAAATCAACATACAGCATTAGGAAACAAATCTTTTGCAAAAACCCATTCAGTCTTTTATTTCAACATATACAATAAAAAGTGCTGTCTCCTCCCTTTGACTAGCATGTTTAAAATGTTATGCCCAAACCAGGGCATGGCCAGAGTCCTAACCATGCAGAGGGCCCACATGTTCACCGTCTATGATCTCACTATTCAGTAACTCGGCAGGTGACTTTAGAATGTCGCTAGAGTCACCCATTTGAATGTTAATGTAGTGAAATTTACATTGTTAAAAATGTAATAAGAAAAAAGAAAAAAAAAGACAAAAGAAAAAGATAAAAATCTAAACTAAAAGATTTCCAGGAGGGAAGGGGGTGTGCGGAGTGGGGTTGAGGTTTGGGTTAACCCAGTCCGATCTGGTAAGATTCCTGTGTGGGGGAGAGGTGCGGGTCATTGTCAGGGTATGCTCTCTCCTGGGCTGGGGGCCAGACGGGCCTGCAGCTGGACCACGATGGATCTCATCATCCCGCCGAGCTGCTCGTGCATCAGAACCAGCTGGCCCGGCGAGCACTGGCCCATCTCCTCTGGCGTCAGGCGCGCTCCCAACGCCTCCACCGCAGACGGCAGCTCCGTGGGCCTCTGCTCCGCGGGGGGAGGAGCCGGGACGTCCGACGACTCCGCGTCCGAGGTCACGCGACAACCATCAGCACCAGAGAGGGAACACGGCGGGGCCACTGTGGTGGGTTTGAAGAAAGGAGACCAGATTTAACTTGTAACCTCTTAAAGGGGTGACTTTACCACCAAAAACTGGTTCATACATCACAGCCTTTTTTTCTCCACTTATTTCACTTAAACCTACAATTTCCCCCCAAAGCAAGGTCCACCACATGCCTTCTGAAAGAATCTCTGGAGAATGCAATTCGTAAATACTGGGTTAATGTGTCTCTCCCTTCAGTAAACAGTTCTTCTATGGTAGGTTGGGAGTTGGACTCACCTGTGACTTGCTCTACTGCGGGCTTTCCTTCCTCCTGGTGCACGGCGAGCTCAGTCTCCTCTGGCTCAGAGGTCATCTTCTCCATCTCATCGAATCCCTTCAAATCGTCACTTCGACCCTTCCGCTGGAACGACATACATTATTTAAAACCGCACACCACCAGATTAAGAAAAGAAAAAGATTATAACGAATGTAACAGAAGTGGCTTAATTTGATCAAAAGAAGTTTCAAAAGACAAAGCTGGCTCATAGATTTGGCAATTAGCTCATGAATTGGTGAAAGGGCTTTAGCTCCAACGGAATGTTCAGTGGATTGACAAAGCCACATATACACATTCATCATTCATGAGCAAAAATTATAATCATTTAAAAAAGAAAAATGTTTGCATTACATTTGTTTTATGATTTAACACACTGCGGATCTATGAAATAAGGTTTTATTGTACACTGCCATTATTTACACATGCAAGGGTCCCCACCCTAGTGTCATCACCACCCCTACTAATCACCAAATTCACCCCTTGGTTTTTATTATAATTTTTTTTTACTGACAGCACAACGTGGGAACACTGCGTCCATATCCAGAGCACAGTATTTTTTTTGGAAAGCTGTGTTACCTGTTGTTCATGATAGTTTCTGAGTGCTTTCTTCACATTGGACAGCTTCGGGGAACGAATGGGCAGGGACTTTATTTCGGTTGGGGTGAGGGCACTTAGGTCGCCCACCGTTCTGATGTTCCTGGCTCTCACCAGCTGGCCAAATCCACGGGGCCTACAGAACAGGGTAAAGAGACTTCTTTCCTCAAAGAATCCCAAAATGTTTCCACAAAACATAGATTTGAAAAAATTATCCGGAAAAAACCCCAACAATTTCTATGACTTGTTTTGCTGCAGCGGAAACACGCACACAATATAAAATACTAAGATAAAAACTCTAAAGGTGCCATATTCAAACAGTTTGGCAGTCATGAGGGAAAAGGCTCCAAACACCTTAAGGTAGGTACGATGCACATTGCAGAAAATTAAATATGTATAGAGAATAGAATGGAGTAATTTTTATTTTCCCATTAGGGAACTTCATATATGCATATGCATAAGACATGAAATGGGTCTTCTCCCCAACTCACCACATATTTGAGCTTATCTGGGGCAGGACGGCCTCGACGGGGGTGGAGCAGCTGACCAGAGCGGGGTACACGCAGTCCCTGGGAATGGCCTTGGGCTCCTGGCTCATCTCCGAGATCTGAAATTAAGGGCAGAGGCATGGAACCCAATGTATAACACATATACATTGCATACAGTCCTAAGACTTCTGCTTTAAGCATTAGCCAACTTTATAACCGCAAAGCAATACACCGTCGCAAAATGCATTTTAATTTTATTTTTTATTTATTTATTTATTTATTTAAATGATTATCATTTACTGTAGCTTCAAGGATGAGGAAATCCTTCTGGGAAATGCTGAAAACTAGCTGTAACCATGGAGACGTCTTTGGACTGGCAATTTTACACAGCTAATGGGTAAATTCTTAGGCGGAATCCCATTCTCCGGACTCGCAGACTCAAAGGCACGTTCTCGTCAAGACCATGAGTGCTTACGACTGACCCATTGTGAAAACTGTTTTTGGCAAGTGCTCTCATGTGGATTTTCACACCCACTACCCACCCCTTTTTGCAAGCCTGCATCAATGCAGACTTACCCGCCCCTGGAAATATGACACTAAAGTCTGCAAGTCCACAGTCCATGAGTCCCCAAGAGCTCAGTTTTGGATGCAGCCTTAGACTAAAGCCTTAAACAGTAGGAAACCATCAGCAGCCATTTTGCTGAGGCACAGAGGGTACATACCAAACATTTCTTGGAGCTTTTGTATCCTGGGCTCCGCAGGTTGCGTGGACTCAGGCTCAACAGGCTCTTGGTTGGAGTGGTGATAAACTGAAATGGCAATAAACACGTATACATTTGAACACTCATGACCTCAAAATGAACGTGGTATGCAAAAAGCATACATGTTGGCATAATTTTCATTATGCCATTGCGCATGTATGAGACTATAATCTCTGTGCAAAACCATATATACAATTGTGTGAAAAGAGTGATTGCAAGAGGAATGCCTTGCACAGTGAAGCTAAACAGAAAAGGGGGGAAAAATCTGAAAGTTTAAGTACAAAATGGACACTCCCATCATTTAACACTGGACTGTGTACCTTCTGCTGTGACGAGATGGCACTGAGGTTTTTGGATCTTGGCGAGCTGCCACCAGACGACCTAATGACTGGGCTGCGACGGTCAATGTCATCTGCCAACTCCTGGTGGTGAATCGGGTCAGCAAAGGACACTCGCCGAGACTGCAAGAACAAATCCACAGCGAATGTGCATGGATACAGCTGCAGTGTGGTACTTTTAATAAATGAACACACATATCCATACCCTGCAGTTGCAAGATATGGAAAGAATGGAGCTCATACCCATTAAGCAGGACTGATTTGGGCATTTGAAGGGGAAGTATTACCTTCTGCAGGGGGGAAGGTGACTCAACCTCCAGTGGCCTCTTCTGCCCCTTCTTGAGGATGCTGGTGGAGGGGGATGCTGAGGGGGACCAGACACCCTTCATCTTCCCATTGCTGGGGCTCTGGCCCACCTCTGGCTCTCCTGCCACAGAGTCCAGATGTTTCTGTTTGGGAGGAGAGTCCAGGCACAGGGGTTCTGCCGTCACATGCTGTGGGGCTGGAGGTTCGTCGGGCAGGGCTTGGACAGCGATGGTATCAGCAGGAGCAGCTATAAGCATGTCAGTGTCTATTTGGGTGTCTTCAACTTTGCCCTCCTCCTCCACCGCAGCTAATACTACCTCTTTTGTTGCATTTTGCTCTTGGACAGAAGCAAAGTCTTTCTCCTGGACAGAAGCAAAGTCTTTCCCTTGGACGGAAGCAAAGTCTTCCTCCAGGACAGAAGCAAAGTCTTTCTCCCGGACAGAAGCAAAGTCTATCCCTTGGACAGAAGCAAAGTCTATCCCTTGGACAGAAGCAAAGTCTTTCCCTTGGACAGAAGCAAAGTCTTTCCCTTGGACAGAAGCAAAGTCTTTCCCTTGGACAGAAGCAAAATCTTTCCCTTGGACAAAAGCAACATCTTTCTCTTGGACAGAAGCAAACTCTTCCACATTTATGCCTTGCACCTGCAGCACAGAGTTCTCTTCTCTGCCCTGCTCCTTATCAGGATCCAGGGTGCTCGCAGTCACATCTGTGCCCTGTGGCACCTCAATGCCCTGTTGCTGTCCCTCCTCCATGTCCCCTGTCAGGTCTGAAACCTCAATACCAGACTGGAATTCAGAATCACACGTATTCCACGTTCCCTCCGTGGTCATCGTGTTCCATGTCTTTTCCACAGTTTCGCTCGGGGTAGCAGTTAAAAGGAGTTCCGAGACGGTTGGGGTGCTTGTTGTGTTTGCCTCCAAGAATACATCATCGTTCATTCCGGCATCGTCCTCTTGCTGGGCTAATGCATTCTCTGGCTGAGGACACATCATTTTAGAGTCAGAGAGTGGCCGCTCCTTGGGATCCGGTGAGACTATAGTCTCTCCAAGGTCTTGAGAGTCAGAGATATCACTCTCCTGAGACAGTATCTCCTGAGACAGTGTTTCCCTCGCATCAGCAGCCCTGCGGTTGTAGCCCCTGGAACGTCGGCGACCCCGGCCCCTCTTGGTCTGAACTTTCTGTCTGTTGACAGTGAGATTTCCGATCTCTGAGGAAGGGTCCAGAAAAGGCTTTGAGATCTCCTCCCGCATTTCTGGAGTCACATTTCCAAATGCCTCTGATGCACTCTTTAGTTCCGCCCTTGATTCCACAGTGGGGTTGACCAAACCATCAGGAAGCATAATTTTGGTCAAATTCTTGTTTTCTTTTTCCTCCGAAGGTTCCACTGCCTCAGCTTCTGTGATAACCAGGATAGATTTAGATTCAGAGTTCTCCATTTGAACTTCAGGGCTGGTCTCCATTGCTTCCATTTGCCCTGAACCTTCAGGGACTTGTTGGGTTTTCAGTGGACTTGTAGGCTTTGCTTCGGAGTCCAACAGCTTGCGTTTCCTGCCTCTTTTCCAGGTTTTCTTCACAAGGCCATCTTCACAAGTCTCTGAGACATCCGACTCAGAGTTTTCAATACCAGAGCCCTGGGAGAAGCCTCTTGTCTTGTAAGAGTCCAACACTTGAGAGGACTCCTGTGTCCCTTCACCTTTATCTGCTAACTGGGAGTGTTCAGACTGTATATCAGATGGAGAACACAGACTATCGCTCACATTCAACTCTGCTGCAATCTTACTCCTCTTACTTGGTTTGCCCTGTGACTGGCTATCCGTTTGGCTGGCAGGTGTGGATAAGGCAGGGTGTAAATCCGTTTGGCTAACCTCCTCCGTAGGATCAGTTGTCTTGCTGTTCCTAGTTAAACTGCCCTGCAATTGGTTATCATTTTGACGGAGAGGCGCTGATAAGCCTATCTGTGAATCGGTTTGGCTCATCTCTTCTGAAGGGCCAGCCACCTTGCTCCTACTTGCTCTGCCCAGTGATTGGCGCTCTGCTCGAGTGACAGGAGTGGATAACCTTGCTTGTGCATCGCTTTGAGTCATCTCTTCTGCAAGGCCAGAAGCCTTGCTCCTCCTACCTGGTCTACCCCTTGATTGGCTATCGGTTTGACTGACGGGTGCGGATAAGCTTGTTTGTGTATCAGTTTGGCTCGGCTCTTCTGTAAGGCCAGATGACTTGCTCCTCCTACCTGGTCTACCCCTTGATTGGATATTGGATTGACTGACAGGTGTGGACAAGCTTGTTTGTGTATCAGTTTGGCTCGGCTCTTCTGAACCGCCAGATGTCTTGCTCCTCCTACCTGGTCTACCCCTTGATTGACTATCGGTTTGACTGACAGGTGTGGATAAGCTTGTTTGTGTATCAGTTTGGCTCATCTCTTCTGAAAGACCAGATGCCATGCTCCTCCGAGTTAGTCGGCCCTGTGATTGGCCATCTGTTTGACTGACATGTGTAGATAAGCTTGTTTGTGCATTATTTTGGCTCATCTCATCTGTAAGGCCAGAAGCCTTGCTCCTCCTACCTGGTTTACCCCGTGATTGGGTATCGGTTTGACTGACAGGTGTGGATAAGCTTGTCTGTGTATCAGTTTGGCTCGGCTCTTCTGTAAGGCCAGATGTCTTGCTCCTCCTCCCTGGTCTACCCCTTGATTGGCTATCGGTTTGACTGACAGATGTGGATAAGCTTGTTTGTGTATCAGTTTGGCTCATCTCTTCTGAAAGGGCAGATGCCATGCTTCTCCGAGTTAGTCGGCCCTGTGATTGGCCATCTGTTTGACTGACAGGTGTAGATAAGCTTGTTTGCGCATCATTTTGGCTCATCTCATCAGTAAGGCCAGAAGCCTTGCTCCTCCTACCTGGTCTACCCCGTGATTGGGTATCGGTTTGACTGACAGGTGTGGATAAGCTTGTTTGCACATCAGTTTGGCTCATTCGTTCTGTAGGGAAAGATGCCTGGCTCCTCGTACTAGGTATGTCCTGCGATTGGCCATCTATTTCACTGACAGGTGTGGATAAGCTTGTTTGCGCATCAGTTTGGCTCATCTCTTCTGTAGGTGAAGATGCCTTTTGCTTCTGCCTTATTTGACTGACCGGTGTAGACAAGCTTGTTTGCGCATCAGTTTGGCTCATCTCTTCTGTAGGTAAAGTTGCCTGGCTCCTCGTACTAGGTATGTCCTGCGATTGGCCATCTATTTCACTGACAGGTGTGGATAAGCTTGTTTGCGCATCAGTTTGGCTTACCTCTTCTGTAGGGATAGATGCCTGGCTCATCTGACTAGATATATCCTGTGATTGGCCATCCATTTGACTCAGAGATGTGGATAAGCTTGTTTTTGCACGAGTTTCGCTTACCTCTTCTGTAGGGGCAGATGCCTGGCTCCTCCTAGTAGGTATGTCCTGCAATTGGGCATCTGTTTGACTGACAGGCGTGGATAAGCTTGTTTGCGCATCAGTTTGCCTAATCTCTTCTGTAAGGCCAGATGCCTTGCTTCTCCTCCTACCTGGTCTGCCCTGTGATTGGTCATCTGTTTGACTGAAAGGTGTGGATAAGCGCGTTTCTGTATCAGTTTGGCTCATCTCTTCTGAAAGGCCAGATGCCCTGGTCCTCCTACTTGGTCTTTCCTGAGACTGGCTATATACTTGACTGACAGGCTTGGATAAAGCCATCTGTGAATCTCTTTGGTTCATCTCTTCTGCAGAGCCACCCACCTTGCTCCTCCTACTTGACCGTCCCTGTGACTGACTATCCGTTTGACTGGCGGGTGTGGATAAGGTCATCTGTGATTTTGTTTTGCTCATTTCCTCATCTGTAGGGCCAGCCACTTTGCTTCTTGTTACTCTGCCTAATGACTGGCTATCATTTTGAGCCATCTGTGAGGAGGCAGCCTGTGGATCAGCTCTGGTCTTCCCAAGTCTCTCTTTGCCTTCAACTTCTTGTGCCTCAATGGGCATTTTGCTCCGCAAACCTGGTCTGCCATGTGATTGGCTTTCGATTTGACTGGCAGGTGAAAGGTCAGGCTTAAGTGAATCACTTTGAGTCAGCCCTTTCCCAGGAGAGGTTTTTCGCATTTGCTTGTACCTTCCCTCCACCTCTTCTCTGTCCTCACCAGGACGCAGTGGTCTACTCCTGCGTCGACCAGATCGTCTGATTTCTGACTGGCTGGGAGAGACCTGCGAGCACTGGGAATCGTTCAGATAACTGTCTTCCAAATTGTCATCTGTCAATTCCGCACAGGAGTCTTCATCATTTGTTGGTATAGTGTCCTCCACTGGAGTCTTGTCTTTCTGTTTCCCAGTCTCCGCAGAGTCCACTTCAATCTGAGTATCAGGAATGATGTCATCCTCATCTTCCGTGCCATCACTGCAACGAGGCTTCCCCACTTCCTCTACCTCAGGGTGGGGCTGCTGCTCCTCATTTTCGTTTGTCAATGCCTCCTCCAGCTGGGAGGACACCTGCTCTTCGCTGCTGTTCCCATGCGGACCGGGCTCCTGTTCGGCCTCCATGCCTGCTGAAGCCTCGGAGGTGCCCCGGGACTCACTGTCTTTCTCCTGGGAGTGCGAAGCATCCTGGCTGCTGGAGGCCCTGCTGAGCGGGCCTGTGAATGTAGTCACTCTGATGGGGCTAGCCGCTTTGCCCTCCACGTACTTCTCGAGGGTAATGAAGGACTGCCGACGGCTGTTGGGCTTCTGCGGCGTCCCGGAAACCACATCCGAAGAGGCAGAGATATTGCAGTCATCGCCACTGCTCTCTGCGGTCTCCACGTTGGTCTCCTCTGCTGGGACGTCGCCCTGCTCAGGGGGACCATCATCACATTTAGGCTCCACCTTTTCAGGTGTAACAGGTCTCTTCTCCTTGCCAGCTCCTTCTCCTGCTACAGAATCCACATCCATCTCCACTTGGATTGGTCCTTTATCTGGCTCAGGGGCTTCTTCAGTTTCCATTTTTTCATCTTGAACCTGGAGTGCAGGGAGGAGCACACACATGAACATAACTGAGCCACCAACTTCCTTCAGTATACTTGGACGGTTCTCTCCACTGACCTTTACGTGGTGCATCATTGAGCATTCTGACTACTAGACTGACGAGAAATTAACCCAAATTTAAAACCAATGTAAAGTTGTAACAAAATGGAGGGGTTACCATAAGCTTAAAGAGGGTCCTTTGCCTACATGACACATGTAAACATCACTGGAATTGTAATGGATACTGAAAACTACAGGGAGAAAAACTGCCGTACCTCGGGTTGGCCTTCATCCTTCATTGTTTCTGCAGCTTCTTCATTGGCTGGTAGTTTATCCCTAAAGATAGATAAATAATTTCTAAAAGGTCAGACACTAGTCAGTCAACAGTAATCAACAAGTTAAAAAGCCATGGGGTGGGTACTTACACAGAGTCTTCTTGGCTCTGTGTGTATTGGGTAAAGGCTGTTGTGTCCTGAGATGCATCTAGGTTGTTATACATTGCAGGAATATCAACCCTGAAAAACCACAATATTAAAAGTTTAATTAGAGTGAAAAGAACCGGAATACAAAAATTTTAATAAATTAAATATTTTAGTTGACGTTTTTACATTTGAAAGTGTGACCACCTGACCTTTTGGTTCTCTTGACCTCTTTCTGATGCTCGGTCAACAGTCTCTCCTTGGTTTCCGGGGGTATGAAGACAAAATCCATGGAAGCATCCTCCTCCAGCAGCTCACGGCGAGGGAGTTTGGGAGACCCGAAATCCAGCTTCACCTGCTTAAGACACCAGTCACTAATCATTAGTCTACAGAGTACAAGCCACATAATGTAACACATTCAGTGTAAATTATGTTTTATCAGGACAATCCACCATCTCCTTGTACAGAGTACCCTCAGTGAATGTGTCAGAACTGCACATTTGCTCTTACAGAGATGGGCTTGGAAGGGGCTTTGGAGCCCTTTTCCTTAGATTCTCCTGCCCTGGAGAGCAGCGAGTCCCTCTTCCCAACCGATGCAATCTTCACCCCGCTGACGTGGGTCTCCAGCTGGGAGCACTCGCTCTGCACAGGAGCCGATCCACAAACACAGAGCAAAACAGACCATGGTGAGAGCATGTTGAGCATCAGACCAGATGTTCCATCCAACTGACAAAATTCCAAGTCAGTGTTATAGAACTCCATTGCTTTCATTCATCAGTAGTGATTGTTACATCAGAATAAGAATGTTCAGTTAAAAATATTCTAATCACACATTTGTGACCTTACAACCTTACAAAGGGTTCAATGACAAGATGACAATAACCCAAGTGCAAAACTGGGTACTCACAGAGTACTGTCCACTGTAATCTTCTGGCACATCAACAGCTTGGAAGCCAGGCAAAATAATAGGAGTCGTCTGCTTTACCTGGCTCAGAATGGGTCTGGAAAAAAAGGCAGTAAAAACATGAACATGGTCAAGCTCATGAGGATCCACTGACCCAAGTCATACATCTTCAACACATTTCAAAACTCAATTGCCCTCACTTGAGGTCTTCGGGGTAGGTCAGGATGGGGGCATTAGCGAAAGTGGCGTTCCAGAACTGGGTGACGAGGGTGCGTAGCTGCTTGCTCCGGTGTGGGAAGACTACGCGTAGCAGGGGCGCAAGGAGGACCAGCAGCTCGTCATCGAAGGCCAGAGAGGAACGCGTCTGCAGGCAGCCGAGTATCTCACCCAACAGTTTCTCCAGCTGAAAGACCCACAAAACAATGGTTGATACAAGCACAGGTAATTATTATAATCAATCTATAACAAGTGCAATTAGTGCATCAAAACCAGGTGAAGAAAATTTCAATGTAACTACTTCAGACACAAATCAGATTTTCATTGAGTACTTAAGTGGCCAACTCACACTCATATCACATGAATAGTGAGAGGAGGAGGGTAACCATAGGAACAGATGCTAAAATATACCTTTAAGTTTTGTTCATGACTGCAAAATGGGGGCGTAATTACCAGTACCAGCTGAAGTCATTCAGTGACTTACTTTGAAACAATGGGGACCCGGGGACCTTTCTATCAGCAATAGCATTTCTACATGCATACCTTGGGTCCAAGACTGGTGAAGAACTTCGGCTGCTCATTTTGAGGTCTACACAACACAAAAGTAAAACAAATTCAATATATTTAACCATTTGGCGTATGTTAATACACCACACGTGTGCATGTATTAAGAGTGTGTGTATGCGAGATTCATTAGGCATGAAAAAGGCACAACCCAAAGCCCATGAGACGTCTCACCTCCCGGCCTGTTCATAGAGAAGGGCGAGGGGCCCAGACAGGGCAGACAGCGCCCCCTGGACCGCTGTGCCCAGTACCAGGTTGCTGAAGAGGGCAGACAGAATGGCGATGAGGACTGTTCCTGGCCCGCCCGAGGGCGAGCCGGTGCCCTCCCCCAGCATTTCGGGGGGCGTGTCCTGCGACAGGAAAGACTCCAGGACCTGCACCAGGAGGCTCTGAAAGGTGGTGAGGTTCCCGAGGGCCTTGTTCTTCTTTCTCACCCAGCCGAGAGGTGTGTGGGGCGCTGCAACGTGGAGATAAAGGTGAGGTTCCAATTCTCACCTGTACTTCTAATGTTCTACATAGGCATAAGAAACCCATGTATTCTGGCTGATGGCTATATACCCAACTAACTGCTACATAATCACAACTTATTACACAGTCTATATAGACTGACCAGAGACCAGAACCAGATTTCAAATGAATTACAGGCTACAAAATCAAGTCCCTGAAAATGTATGGAGCTCAACTACAGCAAGGGGAAAATAAAAAATGCATTTCATTGAGTAATTCAGTATGCCACTGCATAAGCTGGGAGTCTGGCGGGTTTGCTTTTCAGAATTTCATCCCTTACATTTGGTCTTCTGATACTGGAGGGTGTAGGGAGAGAAGTCCACACACTCGATGATGATGAGGAGAATGCTGGCCAATGCTTCCAGGGTTGATGGACTCTGGAATGGAAGGAATGTCGAAGACAATGGGATAATGTCAATCAAAACATGCCCGTAAACCAGAAACATACGATCCGCAAACAGCCAGTCTAAAAAGGCCACTTCATATTCATGTTTCCAATGTTAAAAGTGCAATCATCACCCAACAGACGCTCAAAAACCAGTCATACAAAACGACCAGTCAGTAGTAAAATGGCAGGATTTGTAACTGACTAAAATGCGTTTCTTGGGTTTAATCTACTTACCGAGAGGACCTTAGCATCTAGGACAGCCGCCATTTTGCCGCACAGCTCCTCACAGCACACGTTTTCCTCTGCGGTGGCCACCAGAGCGGAGCAGCGAGCGAAAGCCTTGTACAGCCGCGACCACGTACCCAGCAGGGACTTCTGAGTCATCTAGACAGGAAGTGAGGTCACAGTCACAAAAAGTGAAAACCCTACTAGCGTAACATTCCATGAAGCTTTTTAAACCGCTGAGCCGGAAAGCCTCAGGCCATGAATTACAATATTGAAGTTACTCAGAAAATATTACACTCCGCTTCCACTCAAGCCGACTGAATCTGGACTTGAGCCCCAGTTGGTAATGCCAACGGCAGTTGTGATGTGAGGGCATTCAATCACCTATCGAAAGGCACTCGCAAGTACGTCGTGAGCCAATACCACACAGTATTATAGCACTGGCTTACCTGCGGCAGGGCGTGGCCAGCGAGCAGGTGGGTGACGGGGAACATCAGGGCGTGGTGCACGGCGGTGAAATTGTGCTCCAGGGCGTCGCCTTGGTTGACTTCGTTGGTCTGAGGGAATCAAATTATTTTATTTGCATAGCACTTTTTACAGAGAACTGTCACAAAGACGCTGTACAGAGAAAACAAAAAACAGAAGGACACAGACTCATCAAGGCTATAATGACGGCTGTCACTGCTGGCTTGTAACAGCTCACTCAGCAGTGAGTTCAATTAGCTAACCGGCTAGCCGAGTGCTTAACGGAGGAACAAGTAGTAAATTCCCTATCTGTCCCTTAAAGGCAACAAAAATTTTCACCAAAGCAAATCCAACAGATTTGAAGACAGAAGTGGGGGGCGGGGTCGTGGCGATTTTTGGGGGCCCCCAGGCGCAAAACAAAGTGATACAGAAATGCTTCAGTACCTGCAGCTATTGCACTGCTAAACGGCTAAAAGACATCATTGGTCATCATAGTCATATGCAACTTCACCCCTGTGTAAAAGGTATGACTATTACTTTTACCTACTTTATGACTTGTGATGCCTTTTGCATTGTGTCGTCGTATAGTATTAAGGGTGTGAAATTAACATTGGTTACCTGGGTGATGGTGTCGGTCAGCGGGTTTATCATGACGCTCCACATCCTCCACAGGTACTCCTTGTTCTCGATGGCCTCCGCGTTACGGCTCATGACCCCCAGGACTGATTCGCTGAAGGCCAGGGGGGAGGCGGGACCTGAGAGGCCGCAGCCAATCAGGGTCTCCAGGCAGAGGAAGAACCTAGCAGGGGGCGGAGGAACCTTAAAGCTACAGCATCTCATGAACCCGAGCGACACGTAGACGTAAACGGACGGACACACATTTACACAACTGCCATTAACTGATGCTATAGTCCACCCTTACAGAAACCGAACATACTGCAGTACTGTAAAAAATATACATCAAGACAGTGACACTTCAAAATATAGGAATATGACTTTATTGCTGCTTACAAGCATTTCAATATAATTTTCAACACAAATATGGCGCAGTGCAATGCATAATTTCCAAAAAGTCCACATACTTGCAACATACTCAATTTCTGTAAGGGCTTTTTTTTTCCAGTTAAGGGGTCACAAATGGGCTTTTTTAAAATTAAAAAATTACATATTCACAACTTCTGCATAAAGAAATAAAATAAAATAAATAAAAGAGTAAAGACTACAGTTCTAAGTCAGCAAACTATGTTTGGATATGGCAAAGGAGAGGCCCCCTCCCCTCCCCAGACCCCATACCTCTCATCGGTCACAAAGGCAGGCAGCACACTGCTATGGTGGAAGAGCAGGATCAGGAACAGAGCCGGCGTTCCCTAGGGGAGAGGAACGGTCTCAACGCCCGTGTGTGCAGGAAACGCGCCACGCGCACAAGTGTACATCCTGTACCGCTCTCGTTACGCCCCCCCCCCCCCCGCCCCCCCCCAAACCCCAACCCCCACTCTCAGAGCTCTCTCCCATCCACAACTTACAACTTGGATGCATTCAATTTATTTGTCCGTCACAGAGGGAGATTTGCATACAAATACTATATGCAATGCATTCTGGGAATTGTATGCAATATATAAACTCTCTGAATAACCATTCATTACTCTTAAAACATAAAACACAGTTTTGTGTCTAGAAAAAGGGCAATTGTTTGATTTATTTTTCCAACATACTGTTGAATATTTCAAAGCTATTTAATCGTTAAGGAAGCAGGCCCATTTGTTGTTGCTGAAGTAAACTACAGTTCCCAACATTCAGCAGTGACAGTCACGGCAGGACGGCGTCATGGCAACAAGGTTCAGTCCCTCAGACGGCACAAAGCATGCATGCATGGCAGGATATCCCTCCATTTTAGAGTTTAGCCAATGTGAAACCAAAGAAACCAAGCTCTTTCACAGGGCAGAACAGACGTGTGAAAGGCCTCTTATAAGCTCTTTCACAGGTCAGAACAGACGTGTGAAAGGTCTCTTATAAGCTCTTTCACAGGTCAGAACAGACGTGTGAAAGGCCTCTTATAAGCTCTTTCACAGGTCAGAACAGACGTGTGAAAGGCCTCTTATAAGCTCTTTCACAGGTCAGAACAGACGTGTGAAAGGCCTCTTATAAGCTCTTTCACAGGTCAGAACAGACGTGTGAAAGGCCTCTTATAAGCTCTTTCACAGGTCAGAACAGACGTGTGAAAAGCCTCTTATAAGGGGGGAAACTGCTAAGTAAACTCACCAACGCCAACACAAAAAACACGATGTCAGACAAAAATAAGACTGATGCAGAATCCGCACATCGTGAGCTTTCTAATACATACAGCTGCAGAATATGTACAATTCTCAACTTGTGAGGAATTATAGGCACACAAAGCAAAGACTCCGTACGTTTGAAACTTGTGATTTTTAAAGCAGGATGATAAAAAGGTAATAAACTAAGAACAGCGTTGTTGAGCCGAGCTTACGTTTAAGACGTCCATGTTGGCCACCTGGTACGCAGCGGAGCCCAGAGTCTTGCGGGGGATACCCTTCACCGTCGCTTCAAGCAGACCCTGGAGAAGAGCAGGTACGAGCCCCAGGTTACACGGGTACAAATCAGCACAGGGCACCTCTGACAAACCTCTCGTCCCGCTTTGTGGGGCGAAACGGGGGCAGACACCACCCCAGGTCACGCTCTTTACTACCGTGTGTGTGGGACACAGTGGTGAGGTAGCCAACAGGGTGTGAAAATTAACATGATTGTGGCTCGTAAAAATTTTACTCCAGCAGCCACTTTGGCTGGTAACCAACCAGGTTGTGTAACGGGTAATGTGGCTGGTAAAATGTTGAAAACGGCTGGTGATTTAGAATCCACAAGCCACTCTGGCCAGTGGGTGAAAAAGTTCATTTCATTCCCTAGTAGCTACCTTGGATCAGGGGTAGATCTTACAGGCTTGGGTACAGAAAAGAGCTGCAGGTTTACAAGCGTGCAGACTGAGCTGCCCTGAACCAGGGCAGTGCACAGGTGAACATGCTGTCCACAGGTGAGCATGCTGTTCTACAGGTGAACTGGCCCTGTAAGCAGGAGGGAAACTTCCCAGCATGCACAGGGGGATTCATGGGGGTGCGTCGCCAGGAGCAGCTGTTGTGGATTTGTGGCCCCATAACATGATCTCACATAGGGCCCCCCCCGCCCCCCCTCAGTGTGTCCCAGTCGGTCTCACCATAGAGCGCTGTGCTGGCAGGGCTTCTGAGGAGACAATGGACTCTAGAGCCTGTAACAGCAGTGTGAGGACCTCTGAGCCAGGCCTGTCCTTCTTACTGCCTGCTGTAAAATACACACACAGATTAAACATTAAGTATGTCCACACGCACGCACACACGCACGCACACACACAAACATTGTGCTTACATAAAAGCACTTGTATAGAACCTATATAAAATATTATACAGAAATGTGTGAAAGCATTGCATAAATACAAATGCAAGTGCACCATGAGATATCCTTCTAGAGCTTTCTATACAGTACAGAGTGTGAAGCATTTACACAGAACCGGTAGAACTCCCAAATGTCAGACAAGTAATTTCATGTAAAGTGTAGCCAAAGATAAGTTATGATTTTCTGGTTATCCACAGCGCAATCGAGAGCTACTCGGTCCTGGTCCTGGGAGGGTGGCTGTGTTTGCAGGTATTCAATACGGCTGAGCACTTAAATACAACAGAACAGTAACCTCCAGCTTCTTGTCTCATCTGACAGTAAGTGGCTTTACTGAGCAGTTCTGAAATCCCACCATTATAATGTAGTCAGTCAAGTATCTACACAGAACGCAATTTATAACCCTAATGAGAGCTCCACTCCGAGCTATGCGTGTGAGATTTACAGCGATGATCTCTGCTATTACAGGCTGTTTAACACCCCCAGGTTCAATCACCGAGGACACAAGTTCCCAGATCTGCCCCACCTGCTCCGGGGGTTCTAAGAACACTTACCTGTCTCTATCGCCGCGGTTACAAAACCAATGAGGCTCTTCCAGATGAGGGTGAGAAGGGCCTCTACAGGAGAACATGAGATTATAAATATTAATATGACATTGCAGAAGTACGTTTAAAAATAAGACATTTCAGCAGAAATTCTGTTCTTCCACCATGACCTCTTAAAGACCACAGAACATTGGTCCTCATTCACCAACCACTCTACAAGCAAATTTGGTCTGAAGACTTTCTGTAAAATATTTTTCTGAACAATTCTGGCATTGACCAATGTTTTCTTATTTGGAATTTTTTCTTGGGTAGAACAGAAGCTCAGAACGCAAACATCAGTTAATCCTTAAATGTTTGTAAAAAACGTTTTAAAGAAAGTCTTAAGAACAAATTTGCTCGTAGATTGACTGGTGAATGTTGATATTGCAGTCACTACCTTACCTCATTTCTGAACTCCTGTTTTTATAAACCAAAGTAAAACAAAACAAAAAAAACACAGCTGTTGGCATTTGTTAAGAAATCGATACTATTGCTGGGAAAATGAGGCATCATGATAACCAATAATGGGCAGGGCTACAACAGTTTACCTGCCAATTAGGAACCAACAACTGTTATCATCATTTCATTTTTTTGTGATAAGCAAAACATTTTGATAGTCAGTGATGGACAGCTGACTGAAGCTCTGCCGACACCCCATATTCTTCCACCACTCGCCAATATTGAGAGGGGCGTGGCACAGGTACCTGGGGCGTCTTTCCCGATGCTGATGAAGCTGTCCCGACGGCGGAGATGAGTACACCGGCGTGTTTGGTGAAGGAGGAGGGGCTGGTGAGGAGTGGGTGGGTCAGGGGTTCTGAGAGACACAAGTGGGAGGGGGCCAAATAAAATAAAAATTTACTTGTATAGCGCATTTTACAAACAACTGTCACAATATGCTGCACAGTACACCCTAGCCTACACCCCCACAAGAGCAAGCATAGGGTAACGGGGGCGATGGTGGCTAGGGAAAACTCCCTGGTGGGACAGAGAGGAAGAAACCTTGGGAGGACCTAGAGATCTTGTGAGATCGAGGGGCGGGGGCAGCGTTCTCACCAAGGCTCAGCTGCAGCTTGCTCTTAGCGGGCGGCGGCGTTGACCTCTGACCCCTGCAAGTAATGCAGTAGCATCTCCAGCCCCAGCAGCTGTATGGAGCCGAAGGCCGGCTGGGCGCTCACGCTACTGTTCAGGCCCAAGCGCGGCGTGGAGGACGAGCTGCTGAAGGAAAGGCCGCCTGCATCCAGAAACAACAACAAAAACTCAGATCCTAACCAGTCACAGGAGGCATTCTCTGGCCTTCACAGGGAATACTCAGGACAGATATACAACACTAAGGAATAAGCATTACATTACAGGCATTTAGCAGACACTCTTTTCAGAGCAACTTGCACAACGTTTAGCATTTTTACATAGTATCCACTTATACAGCCGGATATATACTGAAGCAATTCAGGCAAAGTACCTTGCTCAAGGGTAGTGTCCTACTGGAATTGAACTTGAAACCTTTGGGTAACAGGTCGAGCTCCCTACTCATGCCCTCTGTATAGTGTAGGTTATTGTCAGTCAATACGTACTACATCCCCAGTCACTTCATAGGTTAAATTACTGGTCTAAATAAACGGTCTTCCGATGCAACTCATACTAGTCTAAATGATGAAATGACACACAAGTGCTCATTTCCACTCAAACACTGGTAATAAAATACTGTACGGGTAGACTCCCTTCATCACAGTAAGGAGGAATACGATGGCGGGCGCAGAGCCGAGGACTGGCTCTCGCTTTTGCTACAGGCTTAGGGAAACGGACAGGTCACAGGTCACCTGGGACGACGGGCGTACCTGCTTTGGGAGTGGTCGGGCCCAGGCTTGTGTTCTGACTGGAGTTCCGAGAGGGCGTGGTTACAGAGAGGAGCGGCGAGTCTGCGGACACGGCAATCTGGAGCAGAGGCACCCCCACCTTCCAACGAGAGAGACAATATCAGCCGCGCGCACGCACGCACGCACGCACGCACGCACGCACGCACGCACGCACGCACGCACGCACGCACGCACGCACGCACACCTGTTTGGCTTCTGAAAAGTGAAACATTACATTATCTTCACAATCATGCACTATTAAGAACTGGCACTGCCACATATCACCAGCTTGCTAAAAGATAAAGTTGCTATAATAAGTGTTAATTTAGTGTTACCTGCTCAAAGTTAACAGCCAGGTTGGGCCCGAGCCTGACCACCAGGTACCACCACACCTCCAGCTTGGTCAGGAGCAGCGCCTCCGTCCTCACCTGGATGGAGCTGAGCGGCTGCATGAGCAGCTTCAGACGCTTCGCACTGCACAGGATCTCTACAGGAGAGAGGAGTCATAGTCAGTCAGTCACTGCACAGGATCTCCACAGCAAGAGGAGTCAGTCAAGTCACTGCACAGGATCTCTACAGGAGAGAGGAGTCACAGTCAGTCAGTCACTGCACATGATCTCTACAGGAGAGAGGAATCAGTCAGTCAGTCACAGTCACTGCACAGGATCTCGACAGGAGAGAGGAGTCAGTCAGTTACTGCACAGAATCTCTACAGAAGCGAGGAGTCACAGTCAGTCACTGCACAGGATCTCTACAGGAGAGAGGAGTCACAGTCAGTCAGTCAGTCACAGTCACTACACAGGATCTCGACAGGAGAGAGGAGTCACAGTCAGTCAGTCACAGCACAGGATCTCTACAGGAGAGAGGAGTCACAGTCAGTCAGTCACTGCACATGATCTCTACAGGAGAGAGGAGTCACAGTCAGTCAGTCAGTCACAGTCACTGCACAGGATCTCGACAAGAGAGGAGTCAGTCAGTTACTGCACAGAATCTCTACAGAAGAGAGGAGTCACAGTCAGTCACTGCACAGGATCTCTACAGGAGAGAGGAGTCACAGTCACTGCACAGGATCTCGACAGGAGAGAGGAGTCAGTCAGTTACTGCACAGAATCTCTACAGGAGAGAGGAGTCACAGTCAGTCAGTCACTGCACATGATCTCTACAGGAGAGAGGAGTCACAGTCAGTCACTGCACAGGATCTCGACAGGAGAGAGGAGTCAGTCAGCCACTGCACAGGATCTCTGCAGGAGAGAGGAGTCAGTCAGTTACATTCACTACACAGGATCTCTATAGGAGAGAGGAGTCAGCCACTGCACAGGATCTCTGCAGGAAAGAGGAGTCAGTCAGTTACATTCACTACACAGGATCTCTATAGGAAAGAGGAGTCAGCCACTGCACAGGATCTCTGCAGGAAAGAGGAGTCAGTCAGTTACATTCACTACACAGGATCTCTATAGGAGAGAGGAGTCAGCCACTGCACAGGATCGCTACAGGAGAGTCACAGAGTATTACAGACTTGCAACATAGTGCCAATCTAGGATGACATTGTGTGCTGCTCTGCTCACCTGGATTGAGGGCGAAGTTGTCGATGAGGCTCTTCCAGGCGATGAAGGCGATCTTTTTGATGATGGGGGGAGGAGCTGCGGAATCCCAGCTCTTCCAGGTGGAGCAGGGAGTTGATGAAGGGGCCTCCTCTGTGAGCAGCTAAAAATAAACAAAGGACAGCGCTACACAGTTATCTCTCCTCATTACAACATTATCTCTTCCCATTTCTACTGTATACTAAACTATCCCCTCACAGGAAGTTCTGGAACACCACTGTTACCATGGAACCACGGATATTATCCGTTAGTCCGGTTTAGTTTCCCTAATGCCAGTGATATTCATTCCTGGTCCTGGAGAGCCACAGAGCCTGCAAGTTTTTATTGTTACTCTGCACTTAAGTGAGTAACAGACTGCTTTAATCAATCAATTAACTCACCTTTGGGTAACAAGGTGCAATTAAGGTGAAAACAAAAACCAGCTGCTCTCCAGGACCAGGAATGAAGAACACTGCCTTATGCAAACAGAACATACTGCAAGTTCGCCTGTTGAGCTGCAGAGTCTTCCTCCGACTCATGTCTGTGCAAACTAAGCTTGCAAACTGCAGTGTGATGAGCAGCAGTGGCTGATATCATACGCATTGGAGGAGAGCAGATGCGTGTCTTTACTCTCCTGAACTGATAGCACGGGCTCCATCAATGAATACTAATAAAAGTACAATTGGACATTCCAAATTATGCAGAAAAAGCAACAAATAATTGCCAATTTCACTGGCTGTGATATGCATTCATCATTTCCCAAAAAGTCCACGTATTTATATTTTGCAGTGCATTCAATTTGGGATACTTTCCACTATGAACTTAACCTATGAATATGGATAACGCTTAAAGTATGGTGCTCAAAAGGCTTCGCTGTGACCTCACCTTGCCCAAAAGTCTTACGAACAAAGGCCAGAGCTTCAGTACGTTGCTCTCGTTCTTCGAGGAAAAGAGCTTCTGCAGTTCAGGTATCAGTTTCTGGAGAAGAAACGAGAAGCACGTCAGAAAAGGGGCTCCACTCACGGAAAACGAAGCAGGACGCCCGCAGCGAGCGACAGGAAGTTAAGCCAGGGCTGCTGGACTTACAGAGGACATGAGGGGCTCAATGATGGCCGCCACTTCCTGTTGCTTCTGCAGGAGGAGGGGCATCCCCATCTCGAGGGCGGGCCGCTGCCCGGAGGCGGACCTTTGAGGCCGAGTGGACCACCAGGGGGATGACGAGCCTCGCCCACTGTACCGCCCCCTCACCCATGGGACCGGGGGTTTGCTCTAACAACCTGACCACAGGAGACGGAGGGGATAAAGTCATAACGCCGAAGCTATCCACAAGATCCGACATCAACGTCAACCGTGAGCAAACTACAAAGCCACGCATGTCCCAATATAACCAGCCTTTTAGGGAGTGTGTGAGAACGACCACAAAACATAAATCACGCTTGAAAATATTTAAACAAATATATAATCAATATGTTGCAATCATTTTCAAAATATTTGGAAATTTACACGAGTGCCAGAAGATATTACAATATACTACACCATTGAGAAATATTTATATTTTCCAAAAGTTCATGATATTTAGATATTACGGTTTTAAATTTCTTCATGGGACGGCGTGTTGGATTCAAAGGCCTACGTAAACAGAGGAGGGAAACAAACACGCCTCAGCCTCGTTAATGCATACCTTATCACAACGTTTAAAGCCTCATGGTCCATGATGACTGATTGGAGGTCCTCTCGCGCCCGCACGGCTTCCAGAGTTTTGAGGATGTCTGGTACCTGTGGGGGGGGGGGGGGGGGGGGGGAGGAACACCTCAATCCCAAACTCCTACGACACCACGAAAAACGAGAGGGTATACTACAAAGCAGGATTACTGCGTTAGCTGGTTAACTGCACTGAGTAAGAGAAGCAGGATTACTGCGTTAGCTGGTTAACTGCACTGAGTAAGCCCACAAGCTCCTTAATGCTCACCCCCACAAACGCTCACCCACCTTTCTGACAACCGCATCAGAGGGGAAGTTTTGTTTGGAGATCACCCAGAGGGCTCGAGTGCAGGTGTTCTTGTCCGTGGATTTTACAACTAGACTGTTGAGAGCCACCAGGATCTCCTCCACAAAGTTGGCTGAAAACACACACACACACAAAAAGTGTTTAAAATGCATATATAAGCACAAGCCATCATGCTCCTATGACTGTTATGAATTTCAATGCTTGAAATAAACGTCCTAAAGGCCATGTAGCGTTCATAATTTTGACTCTTTCTGAAAAAATGTGGTTTCACAAATGGCTTTACACTTCTCCAAAGGCAAAGAGTTGCACAGTTCTTGCAAGACGGAATGAGTACCCGGGATCCCAGACACTATGGTTGGGACCCCACCTCCCCTAGTGCTAGGTACCCTGTGCTTGCGGTTGGACGTGTACCTGGGATCCCGGACACTATAGTGCTGTGGAACACACAGAAGCCCAGGGCCTGTAGAGCCGCTTGGCTCAGCTCCACGTTCGGACTGACGATGTGAGCCTGTGTGAGGAGCAAAACACAGCACTGTACCACGTCTGGAAAATCATACAGCACCCCGCATCACTGCTTCCTGACGGCATTTATTAACCATCATACAGCACCCCACACACCGCATCACTGCTTCCTGACGGCATTTATTAACCATCATACAGCACCCCACACACCGCATCACTGCTTCCTGACGGCATTTATTAACCGATTGATTTCTGACACTTCCAGTTATACATAACACAAAAATCATACCCAGAGTTCTCCCCAGAATGCAACGAGAGTTGTGCTGCGGTATCTGCCATGATATCAAATAATACTACAACTGACGCTGTCGGTTACAGAGAGACTGAAGGGAAACTGTAAAAGGTGGTGTTGAAAATTCAAGGTGGAGCAGCATCACCGTTACACAGTTTGAGAAGAACCCTGATATCCTTATAACCTTGGTAGGAATAATCTACATTCTGAAATGACAAAAAGTAAAAATTATCCTGATTCTCTCCTCTCCACCCCCCCAAGTTCCTCAGGACTAAAGCAAACCAAAACTACCCCGAACGGTATCCCAAAAGTGAGGCAGCCAATTCTCCCAGCACGCACTAGTGCTCTGTACTTACCTGGAAAAGCTTCCCAAGGCGTGAAAAGTGCTTAACAACGGCGAGGAGGAAGTGTTTCCCATCCTCTCCACTCAAACGGCTGAGGAAACAGGTCAGAGTGGTGAACAACTCCTGTCACCTTCATATAATAAACATGACACAGCTACAATATCCACCTAATTACACCAGTGGGTCCCCAACCCTGTTCCTGGAGATCTACTGTCCTGTAGGATTTCATTGCAACCTTAATTAGGCACAACTGATAATTAATTCTGCTAATTAGCAGCTCGACGAGATCTCTAACTGTTGAATGAGGTGTGCTTTATTAGGGTAGGAGTGAAAACCTACAGGATGGTAGATCTCTAGCTGTTGAATGCGGTGAGCTTTATTAGGGTTGGAGTGAAACCTACAGGACGGTAGATCTCTAGCTGTTGAATGAGGTGTGCTTTATTAGGGTTGGAGTGAAACCTACAGGATGGTAGATCTCTAGCTGTTGAATGAGGTGTGCTTTGTTAGGGTTGGAGTGAAACCTACAGGCCGGTAGATCTCTAGCTGTTGAATGAGGTGTGCTTTGTTAGGGTTGGAGTGAAACCTACAGGATGGTAGATCTCTAGCTGTTGAATGAGGTGTGCTTTATTAGGGTTAGAGTGAAACCTACAGGATGGTAGATCTCTAGCTGTTGAATGAGGTGTGCTTTGTTAGGGTTGGAGTGAAACCTACAGGCCGGTAGATCTCTAGCTGTTGAATGAGGTGTGCTTTATTAGGGTTAGAGTGAAACCTACAGGACGGTAGATCTCTAGCTGTTGAATGAGGTGTGCTTTGTTAGGGTTAGAGTGAAACCTACAGGACGGTAGATCTCCGGGAGCAGGGTTGGGGACCACTGAAATACACCAATGCCCTAATCCAAGGCCGCATCCGAATCAGCGCACTTGCCTACTATTGAGTGTGCCAGTTGAGTATACCTTTTTTAAAAAGCTGTTAAGTACACGACAATACTGAAAATTGAGTGTTCTTAATATCCCTGGATGATATACTTATTTCTGGTTTTCCGCTGATAATAGTATGGATATTTTTTTGCATACTTCATGTCACTAAGCAGTATGCAGTAAACAGTATACAGTATGCTAGTACATAGCAAAGAGGACGCAGTGGATAGGGCTCTGATTCAGACACATCCCTGGGCTGCGGTCAAATCCGTTCAATTTTCTGCCCTCCTGCACTTCTAGTCGCCACTTGGGGGATCCATTTAGAAACCGGACGCTGTGCGTTGCCAATGGCGAGTGCGGTCCAATCCATTAGAAATGCAAGTGAAGTAAGTTAAATTAGTCCCTCGACTCTTGATTTGGCTCGAGGGAACGAGTATGTAAGACAGCACACTTGGGGTTTGCAGCTTATTAATATATTTGATTGGGAGGTATTTTGTAACAAACAAGTTATTCCCCAATGCTGCTTGAGGTATTTTAAAGTGCCGTCTATCAGTACATTGATTTTCAATTATATTCTAGTTTGTCCTTTAGCCAGAATAAAAATTGAGATGTTGGTTGGAGCTTGCCGTCTTACGCAATTTATTGGAAAGTTTTGCACAAACTCGTTTGACAATCGCCTGTCTGCGTTTGGCGGTCCAATTAAAAAAATTAATTCCTCTCCCTGCCTTGCTCCTCGTCGTCGGTTCGAGAGTCTACTCGTGGTCTTTTGGAGCTGCGTAACATCCTCCAGCGGGAAGTTTGCGAATTTACGAGGGCAGAACATTTTACGGATTGGACCGCAGCCCAAGTCTCTCCATTAGAGCACCTGAAAAACTTCCACTAATATATTACTCATAAAATACTCAAGACTAATGCAATCTAACCTACACTAGTGCTACCTGTCAGGATTCTAAATGTAACGTTACAAATCGTGTCTTCGTGACACAAACTGCAGTCCGCTCCGCTGCAATCAAGCAGGTGTCACCTCGTAATGGGGGAGGGAAAACAAACTCGTCCAATCAAAGATGACTCAAATCTGAAACAGCAAATCAGGTGGTTGGGGGCCTGGCTAGAGTAGACGCTGCAGTCCTTTGAGGGTAAACCAGGCCCCAGCATCACCTGCCTAGATATTACCGATTTATACAGGTGCGAGACAAGAGACATCAGATACAGCACACCCCCAACCAGGGCGAGAAATTAGCACCCGCCACCCGCCAAATGCTGGTAAAGTTTAGATTGTGGCTGGTGAGATTTTCTACTCGAGCAGCCACTTTGGCAGGTAACCATCCAGGTTGTGTTATATTGTAAAAGGTAATGTGGCTGGTAAAATGTTGAAGATGGCTGGCGATTTTGAGAATTCACAAGGCCACTCTGGCCAGTAGGTGGATTAAAAGTTAATTTCATGACCTGCTACCCACCCATACTCGACCCTTTCCTTCCACGCGCTCGGCCGTAAACACCTACTTTGCGATGGTCAGATAGGCGTCGGTCTGCTCCACTTGTCCGGCGGCAGTGTCTTCCAGGGACTCCAGGAGCGGGACGAGGCTCGAGATGGCGGGGTGCACCGTCGCCATCATCCTCACCCCCTGGAAGGCGGAGGAGAGACCCGGTCAAACAAGGGCACGCCCCCAAACAGCGCTGCGCGAGGCGCCAATGCGTTTACCGACCGCAAACTACAAGGACACTGCCGTGACCGGTAACAGCACTACATATCCAAACAACCCGCCGGTAACATTCTGCATGTGTGCAATTTCTGGGCCCAAATACATACCGGTGACAGTTAAACTTTGTACAGGGTGATTTTAACAAGATGGAGTTTCCTCTTTAAAATAAAATGTCCCCTCTCTAGCATTTACACACGACTTAAAAGCCTTTTGGTGATACAGAACACTTGGTCTTTCAGGACTTCTGCAGACACAGAGTTACAATACTGCAGCTGAAAGATAAGACTTCCTGTTCTAGCAGAAAACCTTGCAGCCATACCATCAGAGAACACTATGGCCTCCTGGACTCAGGGTCACAGGGAAATGAAAGTAAAATAGGTCAAGCGCTCTTAAAGTACTGATGCACCAATAAGGACAGACATTTTTAAAAAACTTGACTGATTTTTTTATGATCAGCTTGCCAACAAGACAAGGGATTCATACAATTTATTTTATTGTATTGGCTCTTGATTGCATGTTTCTGAGTATGGTCATTAATTCCTTGAATATGGAACACATCACAAGAAGTGTTTGGTCATCTTTCACTGAACAGGTAAAGCACACATGTATTTTTCAAAACAAATTGTTAGTCATTTAAAAAAGACTGAAGCACCATATTTTGATATAACAGTTAAAATATGTGAATAATGGCTCTGCAAGAGACATTGAAATGTTATGCATTTGCCTTCCAAGTTGACAGCTATTCAACACATAGACCACAGAATCTTTACCGTAGCTTCCTCATCAAAGCTGGGCACGACTGTAATGTCAATGCAATGGGCAAATGTAACTTACAAGAGCTTTTTTTTTTTTTGTACTATAGACAATCTATTTAGATTTAAAGAAAACTGTTCTATGGACGCATTTTTTTTATTTTTTTTTAAGACGACGTTATCTAAACATAAGTATTAACATTTAAAAAAACTTTTTTTAAAGTCCTTCACCCGAACACAAAATAAACTTATACCAAAATCCAAAGCTTTTCGGGGCACACAAGCGCTTGCCAACTGATTTGCTAAATTATCGTACTTGCAATTTTGTCAGCATTGTCGTACATCAGACCACTGTGGAAATCTAATGTTGGTTTTCTGCAGTATATCATAACGTTAAACTAGAGGAATTCGTTGTTTACGGTACATTGTCGCTCAAGGTCCAGCTAGAGCTAACTGCTAGCATTAGTTAACCTACTTTAGATAGCAAGCTAAAACCTTAACGTTACACACCTAAGCGCCTTTGACAACAAAGCAGATAAATAATCTTCTTAAAAGCCGTTTGCGATATTGTCTCTTTAGCAACGCTAGCTGGCTAACTTAGGTTACATGGGCTGGGGTTAAAAAAAAAAACTGTTTTCAAGCTAACATTACCCTGCAAAAAATGAAACAATAGATAGCAAAGTTAACATTGCCTCGCTAACCATCTGGCGAGTTACATTTGCTAACTACACAGTTTTTGCCTGACAGTATTTATACGATCGCAGAAAAATATTTTTTGTTTCCCGATTGTTACAATTTAAACAATTATATAAACTATGTTCCCTCCCTCCCTCCCCCCTGGAAGAACATTAGCTAGCTAGCTTGCCAAATGATTAGTTAACCACAAGCATCTAAATCAGCATCCTTACCTGAATAATCTTGATGTACCACACGTAGCAGCAGAAATGAAAGATATCATGAACGACTATAGATCGCCCGCATTAAAAGCAAGCAAAAAAATAAAATATTTTCAGAGTCAATCCTCTCCTCGGAGTTCCCATGTGTTTCTCTCCCCGCGAAAAGGCTGCTGGCGCCAAACTGCGCACGCTGAGCGCTGGTCACCTTTCACCTCACGTACGAGTACCGCCCATACATTTATAATTTAGTACTACCATCCAAAGTAATTATGTTGTATTTTAGCTGCGAATAAAATTAGATTACAATATAAGAAAATGTAGTAATATTAAATCAAACAGAGATAAGTATTTTGACCAATATATAAATGACAACATCTTACCTAGTAAGCTGTTTGCCAAGAGCCATATAATTTGTTCTCTCTTAGTAGTCCTCTAACTGACAGCGAGCCAACTATGGCCTGAAGTAAACAATAATTTGCAATTATCCCATGTTAACAAATCACTTAATAATCTTGCACTAGAATTCTTGGACATGCTCTGGCAGATACAACAAAGAAAGTATACTCATGCATTGTTTATAGAGGAACCCTCACACCCTGCCCAGTGCCCGCATCCACAAACCAAGAGTAGGCTACTGCAGCCAAAGCACGCATGCTATTCCAAATCACTCACCTGACAGAATCAGTGAACATTTGCACCCTACAGGCCTCGAGACAGCCATTGAACTGGAATATAATATATCAAAATAAATATATTGTCTATGTATCGGAACAGTTCATAATATATTGACAAATATACAAATTATTGTCACTTTAAGATATCATATAGCAATAGGCTATGTTACACTTCTATCATTATATTTTCCACATAGATCCACATATTTATAATATATTGCAATATATTCCATTTCCATAATGGGGATTAGGTGTATTTCTCACTGATAATAAATGGTACCTGTAGTGAGCTAGTAAGTCTCTGGGAATGAATGCAGTGGTAAACCGAGGAACTGAAATCCTCTCTGTGACAAAGCCAATGGTGTCCTGCCTGCCACTGCAAACACATCCATAGGCACTTATGAATGTACACCCGTTTTACAAATACAATTGTACAGTGTAGATTTATGTACACAAGCATGTCAAATAATGTACCTCCTCGATGCACTTGGCAAAATTCAATTCGATTCAATTATATTTATATAGCGCTTTTTACAGTGAACTGTCACAAAGACGCTGTACAGAGAAACACAAGGAATATTGGGCAAGAATCAGGCCTGAACCCCCAAACAGCAAACAAGGTAAAAACTCCCCGGTGGGAAGAAAAAAGCTCCCCCAAGGGAAGGAACCTATCTAGAGAGGGGGAGCCCATCCTGGATGGTAACAGAAATGTAATGAGGGATCTATCACAGCAAATAATCAAATGGGTTGAGCAGGTTACAGTCTGAGGTATTAAACTAGCTGGTGAGTAGAAAGTCCAATAAAGATGTATAAAGAGCACAACCCCTTTGCTTCTGCTACATTACATGCAGTAGATTACATCTGATTCATTATCTATTCATAAAGCTGAATTGTCTACTTTATTATATATTTGAACCAGCAGAATTGTGGTGCCTAGACCCTCTGGTACCATATTCAATATGTCTCACAGCATCATGTTTCTTGCTTGTAATGTGTGCCAGCGATCTTGTCACTTGTTCAACCAGTACCTGACCTGGTCACACATACACATACACATGTACAAATTCTGCATGCAATCATATACACACGGTAAGTCATACGCTGTGTTTCCATGGCACTGAACTTTCAGCTTAACATGTTCGTAAAGGACGATAATAACGTGTGAATATGGTGAGTGAGAAACCTGTGCTAATGATGTCGTCTGGTAGCTCATCGTCATAGAACATAAAAAATTTATGAAAGGGCTTATTAATCATGAAGTGGTGAGAATAATGAGAACCATTCAAAACCATTTGTTTGAAAATATGATTTGTTCCCATGGTATTAACTGTTGGCTTTTTGCATGCTCATGTAACAGGAATATCCCATTGATAACAGTTAGAACAGCAATTTCCTTGATGCATACATGTTAAAAAAGTACTGTTAAGGGGCTGCAGGTTGACTCATCCTGTCAAGGCACTGTTCTAGTGCATTGATCAAATCAAATAAAATCAATATTTATTTATATAGCGCATTTCACAACCAGTTGTCACAATACGCTTCACAGAAAACCCAGCCTAAACCCCCACAAGAGCAAGCCAAAGGCAACAGTGTCAAGGAAAAACTCCCTGGTGTAACTAGGAAGAAACCTTGGGAGGAACCAGACTCAAGGGGGGAACCCATCCTCCTCTGGTCGGCTCAAGGTCTAGGGCTTAAAGACCAGCATGGTCAAAGCAGCCAATGTCCATGTGAATAGAATCTGCAGCAGCTAGATGACAGTCCAGTGGGAGGTATGCAGAGATGGTGGGGAAACCCGGGCGGGTTTTGATGGATTGATTGATGGACCCCAAGTTCTGGTTTCAAATCTGGCAACGCTGACTGTGACCCACAGACCTGCAGGGGGACCCAAAAATGGCACAATTAGCGTTACCCAAAGAACGGTTTCAGTTGGCCAGGATTACAGTGTCTCATTGCAGTGTTTCATTTATTCATTGGTTTTATCAAACTAATTGGATTAGTTGAAATGTCACTGTTTGTGCAGATAGGACTGATAAAATTGTAACAACATTAGAGTTTGATTAGAGTTTAATTAATGCAAACTATCAATTAGCTGTTGTACTGTTCCAAATAATAAGAATTTCATATGTTAGCAGCTAGTATGAAGTGTGACCATACAAGAAAAAGTGCCTATATATAATATAAGTGCCTTGTCTTTTATTTCACATGTGCAGTAAGCAGGACTATAAGCAACAGCCATTTCTCTCGGGATAGAAACTAGGTACCTCAAATCAGTTCTCACAGTCACCGTTTCCCTTGGAATGTGATCCTAACATTATGAAATCAAGGGGAATTCTGGGAAATTGCATGTCATTCCAGGTCCCTCTTAGTATCACAGGGAATGATATTTATAAGTCTGGAACTGACCTGAGAAACTCTTTGTGTTAATATCTACTGTTTATCACAGATAGACTGTATAATGGTTTGACACAATGAAAGTTTTACTGGTAATCTCATAAATTTTGTGCATATCATGGTTATTTAAATGTGCAAACAATCTGCTCGGTGTTAAAAAGTGAAAAAGCTTACGTGCAAAGCGTTTTCATATCACAGGCTTTTCTGGGGGCACTTACAGAAACAATACTGGGCTTTCTGTGCACATCTTAAATCAGATTGCAAATGGCCTATATGGAGAAAACCCTCACTTGAGGTCAGATATATACACCAATATGTATATATTGGTGTTCCAAAAGATAAGTCCAATGCGCTTCAGCCAAGCTTCACAGGAGAGTGTGGAGACTGTTGACTCTGAGGAAGACGCAAGTTGAAACTTCTAATGAGTGCTCCAGTGCTTTATTTTGGGTTGTCCATTTGAAGTGCCCAGGTAAAAGCCCTTTCTGTTCATATATATATTGGTGTTCATCTGTTCATCCATATTTCCTCCCATGATCCTCTTAGGAGCCTGGTGTGACCACAGCTGTAAGATCTATATTGGTATAACTGAGCAGAAGAGAGACTGCTCCACCCTTGGACACTCATGGATGGGTTTAGTCGTGGCTGGTATCGTGCTGTGCTTACCAGAGAGGTTGTGGCAGTACACATCCCACCTCTCGCTCTTGTTCAGCCTGTGGCTGTAGTCCATGATTCCTCCCTTCCCAATGCCACAGCTGTGACCAGGAGTGACTCTCCCTGTCAATCAACCCTGCTGCACACACCTGGAAGCCTGAAGGAGGAGGAGATGACCAATCAACACGTAAGATGGGAAAGGGGGAGGGACTTATATTCCCTTCTGAATATGGGGAAGTACCACAAGACCCCAATATTATGTACAGTACGCTCTGTTATAATATGAGAGCCACGGCCAGAGAAGAGACAGGCTAATACATATATGTCTCCCAGGGGAAGCACAGAAGTTATAAAATCTATAGTTATAGTAGTCATTCATCAATGAGCATATGATATTATATTATAAACATTATTCAGTAAAGCCGGACTGCACACAAACATTTACATAATAGCTGTGTCTGTTCAACTGGAATAAAATCATAGAGGGCACATTTCACAAAGTTTGGCTCAAGTTTTTGATTGATTGCCATTGATTGCCTTTCTCGGTCATGAACAGAAAAACAGCCGGGGAAATATGCTCAGAAAAAACATCATGTGATTAATCAGCAGATTACTGCCTGTGAAGATCCCACCAACACCAACGGACAGCTTTAAATTCCAATTAGGACCGTTCTCTGTGAGACAATAATGATAATTAAAGCATCACAATACATGCAGTGAATTGAATCTTGAACCTGATGACTATACATTTATGATTTTATGGGAATGCATTTAGTTTTTGTGAAGGATAAAAGGAATTAACTCAAAATTAATGACAGAGCCAGTAGAACACACTGTTCAGCAGCTATTACAAGGGTGTATAATTTGTGGAGCCTATCCCAGCATGCATTGGGCGAGAGGCAGGAACACCCCCTGGACAGGTCGGTAATCCAATGCGGGGCACACACACCTTTCACTCACACACGCATACCTATGAGCAATTTAGAGTCTCCAATTAGCCCAACCTGCATGTCTTTGGACTGCGGGAGGAAACCGGAGTACCCGGAGGAAACCCACACAACATGCAACATGCAAACTCCTCACAAAAAGGCCCTCGGCCAGGATTTAAACTCAGTACCTTCTTGCTGTGAGGCAACAGTGCTATCCACTGCACCACCATGCCGCCCTCCACAGATAATAATAATAATAATAATAATAATAATAATAATAATAAGGGTGTACCATGCAATGCCGCATACAACTAATTATGACCTGCACGGAACACCATGTCCACAGTGGGGGACATCCTTTCCCTTTCATCCGCTGATGTTGGGTCAGGAGAATTAAACAAAGACGGAATCTACACAGCTGGGGCAAGCCTCTCTTAGCATCTGTCAAATTCTTGTGCTTTTCGGGGCAGACGCCTCACTTTGGCTTGTTTTGACATCACGCATGCATGATCTTGCAAAAACTTGGAACCCACTTTAAAATTCTCTGACAAGCTAATCATCGCACTTAATTACCCTGCTCCCCCCAAGCATCGCAGGCTCTTAACTCCCGATGAACTCTGATATTCTGAAGAGTGGAAAAAAATAAATGTGGAAAGATCTCTAATGCGAGGCAGTGAACATGTGGTTTTAATGCGGTTTATTGCCCAGCCATATATTTTAATCTCACTCAGTCAAATCATAATGTCTCATTTCTGAGCTATGTAGGTCAGCAGCGTGCAACCCCAATGTGACGGTCCAGATTATAAATCACAGGACCCAGCTAACACACCCTGCACCCAAAATGCTTATTTACTTCAACAATAACATCTTCTTTATGATTCAGATCTCATGACTAAATGCAATCACAGCCCTGTATTTACAAAAATTATTTTGATTGACAAGTAGTAACCATGTAATCTGTCCACGTCATTTTATGCTATCATCTTTCTCCTTCATAACTGTCAACTCAAAATGAATACTACCCAGCTGTATTCAATATTACTTTAATGTATGTAAAGACTGTGAAGTACAGTACTTTATGTAATCGACTATGTTCTCACACAAACTGTAGAAGTATTCATCATTTTGTCTGTTTACATTACAGCCTATGTATTATATTTATAGGTTACTTAATTTACATTTTGTATTTTTATCTTTATGCTATTTCAATAGTTTGCCAAAATAGATGCTACAGCTGTCAGCCAGCTTGTATGAGACAAAAACAAAAAAGAAATTCATAAAAAGACTGGAGTGAACTTTCCCCTGAGTTTCCTGTTAACTCCTTCCTTAAAAACTGGAACAATCTCTTATAAGCACCAAAACAATTATTAAATTTCATAAAACCCAAAAAGATTCAACAAAAATTTGTCTGTGATTTTTTAACATAGTCTGTCCAATGTCCACCATATACAGTATATAAGCAGGGCTATAATGAGCCCTGTTGGTTCGGAACTTGTTTTGTAGCTTTAAAAGCAACAATATGCAGGCGTTATTGTACATGTTCATTACAGGCAGATATCAAGCATTTTTTAAATGTGCAGATAATATTCCTATATCGTTCAAAATGGAAATTGTATTGCGTAGGAATATATTGTCTGTATATTGGTCAAGTGGTGCAAACACTGAGGGTAACCGCCAAGCAGCCATGACAGATACATAACTCACGATTTAAAAGCAAGCACAATTAGAGGAAAGTGGATATATTAGTTTCTCTGCATATTGCAGACCTGGGTAAAATACCTTTTTGAAATACTTTATCTGTAGATGCTGGTATGAAAACAGTCCTGCATCTCTTGAGAATTTTCAGTGAAACTTCAGTTCAGTTAGCATCTAAAATTCACAATTCAATGAAAGGGGAATCTTGTTCTGAATATTGGCAAAAACATGTTTCTTCTAAAACTGTCAACAATCTGCAGGAATTGTATTGGTGTCTAAATGGGTAAAGTATTTCAAATAATTATTTGACCAAGGTCTGGTATATAGCACAAATGAGTCAAACCAAAGTGCAAATGTAGTTAGTTATTACTCTGGATGTGCATAAAAAATGTTTTTACATTACATTAACTTTATGAGACTAAAGTTGTGAATAAAATTAATTCACAGTTGCAATTCTGTTCTTTCTCCAGCAGAGTGAGCCATTGGACTGAGTATACTGCTTTTGCAGGTACCACAGAATGATCGCAGTTACACAAATAGGGCAATTATCATCTTAATATTAACCTGAAAAGTAATTTAAATCTTTATAAAATTGCTTCCATATTTTTCAAATGGCTTACCCTTTTACCCAATTAGATGGCCAAGTGTATTTGTAGGCTTGCCCCGCTTGCACAACATCCTACATGAATTCAGGAGAGTAACATTGCTGTTCTGGCTTTTACTCAGTGCAGTCATCCAGCTAATTCAGTAATCGTGCTTTGTGGAATACCCCCCAGGAGAGTCCGGAGTAGCCTAGCATTTGTTTTCAGTCTACAGTCCACCCTCTTGGCAGTGTATTCATCGCACCAGATGACCGTCCCACCTCCAGCACAGCTCCCCTATGGAAAAAGAATATGCTGCAGTATATTGTAAATATATCACATTTATCTTCACAATATATTAAAAATATACTGCAGTATATTTAATTTCCATAAGGGCTGTCACAGACATCTAACTATCAGAAGAGGAGTCACTATTGCACAACGAAGTGGGTTAAATCCTGCCGAATTAAACCCTCTCTCCTTGGAAGATGCTACGGCTAAATACGAGCTGCTAGCTACTCTTGGCACTTGCGCAGCCAGGATTCAATTTACGACCGTCCACGGGGCACTTCGCTCCGCTGAGAACACGCGCATTTAATTTAGCTTACTCACCATTCATTAATCCATACGTAATTCAAGTCTTTTGAGACCAGCAAAAATGCCTGATAAATGCCTGCTCGCAAATCTGAAACAAATGAGAAGACTAAGGCCTGCAGAGGGAGACGTAGACCTACAACAAAAAATACTTCTGTCTTTTCTACTGCTCATGCAATAAACAAGAGTGCAGACGGGGAGCAAGGCATTCCTCACCTTCGTGGATCCTTCCAGCTTTAGTGCTGGTCTCCAGTAGGCAACCTGCAACTATGAGTTGTGATGTAAAATGGGTTCAAATGGGGGAAAGAACACAGAATACAGATTATCACAAACAGTCCTACGAACACAAACCCTGCAGAGTCTAAGAGAGATCCAGAACCATGGAGTGATGCATTTTAGTGAGCATGCCTGAGTTTTCACCTTCTTAGGTGATTTCAGTGACTCATTATTTCATTGACACTTTCTCTTAATTCAGCCACACCTCTTACGTTTCCTACGAAAAGCACAAAGATTTGTGTTTTAAAAGTGTTATAACTTTAATAGTAAGTGTTTTTTTTCTTTAATAAGTGTTTAATAAGGGACAAAGTAAGTCACAGCACGCAGTCCTGGATCTAATTGGGTTACTTTAATTTGAGAGGGCCGTAACTTCAATGGGAGGGAATAGCGAACATCGCTTCGAGTACAGAAGCGGACTAATTGGCCAATATGGTTCCCAACCGCATCGGGGGGAGCCACAAAGCGCCGCGAAGGCTCAGCGCGACATGCATGGCAGCGCACGGGTGCCAACGGTGTAGCCTGGTAATGGGTAAACAAATGCCCCTGCCCGTGCAAAAAACCTCCATTCTCCATAGTGTCAGCAGAGCTGGACATGGGAACTAGGCCATCGTTTGCCCAGATGCATTTGCATCATAAAGACCTACTAATCCCAGAAGGACAAAAGTTGCCAAAGTTTTTTTTTTTTTTCGTCCTCTCAAAAAGTGGTGAAAGGGAGAAGCCATGTTTGCGGCAACAGTTAAATTTTCCGTCAATAGTTAATTGAGGAAAAAATGCAACTTAATTGGCTTAATTGTGGGGCCTTTTGATGTAGAATGATGCCCCCCCCCCCCCCCCCCCCCCCCCGCCCCCCCGCCCCCCCAGGCACCATGCAGTGCAGGGATGCTGCATCTTACAAGTTTGTCACTTTTGAGTTGGGATTCATTAGCTTGTACTTTAAAAAAAAATGCAGTACCGAATTAGATGTTTGGCAAGGACAGGGCATCATCACATTAATTTACTCAGTGACATCTTTGAGACATAGCTTGTTTGTAAAATACTAATGAAAATGTCAGCTTTTTCACATAATGGATGAAATGAATATTAGTTAAAAATGAGAAACGCATCCTGGCTATCAGGAGAATAGAACACTAACAGCAGCAACTGAGGCCAGTAAAGACATACTGGAGATAGGTCAGGAGGAGAGGCTGAGATTGGTGGGCTGTGAACTCCCAGGGGGTCAGCGCTGAGGCTGTGATTGGTGGGCTGTGAACCCCAGGGGGTCAGCACTGAGACTTTGGGCTGGTGACAGGTCGTAATCTTTGGGCTGGGGTCGGCCTGTGAGAAAGAGCACCTGGCCGGATCATTGATGCTTCAGTACGGGGGTTTATCACACTGAACCAGAGACACTTCTGCTTTCTATTCCAACTGAGCACTTAAGTTATAGAGCAGTGATTAGGGCAGATAACTGCTGCTCCGGGCTCTCATCATTGAGCTGTTCAGAAAGTTCTAGAAAAACTGTGGGACTGTAACACTCCCAAGTCCAGCACCCTGATCGCCACCGTGTACTCCTGTGACGGTTTCGTCACCGTACAGGAAGTATAATAACCCAGATTATTTAAACACCACGGAATACCTTCAGATGCAGCGATTCAGGTAGAGGAAGTGTGACAATTTTTGCCAGGAATTCTGGGAGAATGTTACACGTTTTACGCCCTGTTGACTGTGAGAGTTAGACTGCATTGGGATAATTGTAGTATAATTGCAGTGTAGTATAATGGTTAAGGAACTGGACTTGTAACCAAAAGGTTGCATGTTCGATTCCCAGGTAGGACACTGCCGTTGTACCCTTGAGCAAGGCACTTAACCTGAATTGCTTCAGTATATATCCAGCTGTATAAATGGATAAATGTAATAAGAAGTTGTGTAAGTCGCTCTGGATAAGAGCGTCTGCTAAATGCCTGTAATGTAATAATTCAGTGCTTTGGTATCTCTAGTAGTGAGAGTGTGTTCTTCTTTAAGGCACCTACAACTACAGCAGTATACTCCTTCAATGTAAAAAACCTGTCTTAACAAGTGTTTTAGTCTTGTAATGAGACTTTGAAATCTTATTTCTACTCTCTTAAGTAGAAAGTATTGGCTCTTTTTAAATTACTTTTTTCTTGACAAGTGAAATTGTCTTAACCCCTTGCATTGGCAAATCTTGAACAAAATACTGGGGAGGACTTTTACCTTCCCAACCTGGATTTTCCACCTCTGCACCTACTTACGTATTTCCACCATCTCAGTGACTCCCCTCTGGACAAATCGGGCACCTAAAGTAAGTCTGCACAGGCAGTGTGTGAGCTGTAGTCCTCTGGCACAATAACCGTGCAGCGCTGGTCAGCTTATGGACTACAGAATAAAAAGTGGCAGATTGCAAAGTGCTTCAGAAATCACTGCAGCACTGGAACAGTCCTGCATGTTATTGGACATTTCAAACAGGGAGGAAAAAATACAAATTGAAAAAATTGGGGATAAAAAAAGAAAAAGAAAAAGTTGGACACAAAATAAAAAATTCTATCACAGAATGAAAAACATCTGTGTTATTAGATACAGGTATCTGACAGGACTTATATATTCCTGCAGGGCAAGTGCCATTTCATTAATTCTCCAGTAAAAGAAGATTAAGCGAGAGATAGCGTGGGAGCAGATGGCAAAATCCTGCGTTTTTCAGACAAATCTCAGGTTCACATCGGCATACTGTGGAAAGGTCACAAGGAGTTTTCAACATCACCCCCTTTCTTTAGCTCATTTAGTGTGAGAGAGGAAATTAGAGGGAAAAATGGAAAATAAAATTTAGAGAGAAAGAGGCAGACAGGCAGCCCCCCCTCTCTCCCTCTCTGTCTCTCTCCATTTCTCTCTCCTTCTCTCTCTCTAATTCCCTCTTTCCCCCCAAAGGGAGAGAGAGAGAGAGAGAGAGAGAGGAGAGAGAGTGAGATGGGGAAGAGAGAGAGAGAGAGAGAGGGAAAGAGAGAAAGAGAGAAAGAGAGAGAAAGAGGGGGGGGGGTCACCCTAATGTAAGAATGAGGGGGTCACTCTCCAGCAGGGATAGTTGTCACAGGAGTGTGAAGTCAGGCAGTGCAGTGGGGGTGCAGAAGGAAGCAGTTTTCAAACCCACCCAGCACCACACACACACACACACACACACACACACACACACACACACACACGACAGTACTCTTTCATCTGCCACAGTTGCGCTTACAGCGTGGGGAGCAGGGGCCCAGGAGTGCGAACCCCAAATCCCCCATGTACCCCACACACACACACACACACACCAGGCCTCGGGAGAGCGAACCCCACACCCTCTATACACCAAGCCCTCTCATTAGCACACAGAGAGAACTCCCTCCTGCTTTGACACACTGCCATATAGGACACATTTACAATGATCTCACCCCCTGACCAAACCCACATCCCCACCAAAGAAGAACAAAAACTCCAGCTGGAAAAGTGTTGGGAACTTAAGCCACACCCCTGGCCCCCTTCTCACCCCAGAGTGACACTGCTCCAGTGAGAGCTTTTAATAAACCAATCAATTTCCCCCCCCCATCCCAATTACAACTGCCTATAGCTGATCTCTTTACCCACCCAATCAGCAATGATTTTGCATGAACATTTAAAAAAAAAAAAAAAAATCAATTGGTGATAATTAAGTATTGATTTGGCCAATTAAGAGTCTATTTGGAGGTGCTGACATCCAGGTGGGTTGCATACATTATCCCAGATTTGGGCCTTTCAAGCTCCCGTTTCGATAAAGATCCCGGAGTGCTCATTTCCAGAGAATCCTGGCTCGCTACGCAATTAGCACGCTAGCCTACTTTACCGGGCCCAGAAAACAGAACCCTCTTCTGTACACGGCCTCACATCTGCCCAAACACTCTCACTGCCTCCGCTGGCCCAGCGTGGAGCAACCCCACTGACCGGGGGGGGGGGGGGGGGGGGGGGGGCACCCCGAATTTACGAGCTCACCGATTGGCCAAAATAACCGGCTCGTGTCAGCGGTAAAGCCGGTAAAGGAGTCCAGACGTGTGAGAGAGCCCCTCTGGTCCCGTGGTAGTTGTTGAAGTGAGAGCCCAGAAGGACAGCATGACCTTAGCAGTGAGGTGGAGATGACCCCCCCATCCCCCCTTCTGTGGGGGGCTGGACCTGGGAAGTGGGACCACGGGACGCAGACCTGTGGGGTGGTATACTACGAAGCAGGATTACTGGATAACTGCACCGAGTAAAACCCGGGACAAACCCAAGTCTGGAACATGGACTGAAGTAAAAAGAGCTGCTCCGGGTTTTACTCCGGCTAACTCATTAATCCTGCTTTGTAGTATAACCCCCTGGATATGCGCGCGTGTGCGTGTGGGTGGCAGGGTTCAAACACAGCTGGCCAGGCACCTGAAGCTAGCCGACCGTGCAGCTCCCCTTTGATTTCCTGCCCATTGCTGGACAGTAAACGAGCCAGCTGTGTGTTATTGCCGTGTGTGCGTTACTGCTGCTGCGTGTTATTGCCGTGTGTGTTCTTGCTGCTGTGTGTGTTACTGCGGTTGTGCGTCATTGCGTAGCTCTGGTGACGGCCCAGGTACCAGGAGGACAGCTGTTGACATTCCTACCTTTCGGCTTCCTGTTCAGTCTGCTTTGAGCTACAGCACATAACACTCAACACCTTCGAGTTCACTGCCAGAGGAACACGTCCATTCATACGGTTTAATCACTGCTGGATTATGGGTGGGTGTGGGGGGGGGGGGTGCAGAGGTCTTACTGAATACCACCCCCCAAACATTTGAACACCAACCATAGTATCCCTCTGTAAAGTTCTGAAAGAAAATGTTTCTTTAAAACGGAACCTGAAACCGGTTCTTGCCTACAGTTGATATTTTTGGCAGTTGGGCCGGAATTTTTATACAAACGTGCACCTGCAGGGACGTCACTGGTGTAATTAACTAATCAGGAACCACAACTGCGTGGAATCAGCCGCCTTCTTGAGGACCACAGGTATGAAAGTGACTCAAAAAAGGCAACGTCTTACAGTCATCCATTTATTATCGATAATATCTGCTCTGTATTCAATATCAGTTCATAGACACAAAGGGTTTGTTGCACATGTCCATCAAAAGTACTCGCTCCATCCAAAAAAAAGAAAAAATGGAGTGGCTTTGAGCAGGATCATCTTCAGCTGTACAGTAATTTCCAACCTTTTATCCCACCTTCTACTGTCACACAACCAGGCTTAAGGCATTACTGTGAGCCCCTTGTACTTGCAGCTCATTGGGTTTGGCAGAATGCACACACTCGCACGCACGCACGCACGCACGCACGCACAACCTCCAGTCAGGCGATTCTACCCACCAACTTCCCATCACCAATAAAGGCCTTTGTGTACGTTACACCTGGAGACTCCATTTCCATTCCTGGTGATGCTCTACGCTATTCCTCCACAGGAAGAGAAGTATGTGTCACAGTGAAATACTTCCCTCATCACTTTTAATACACATTTAAATTTCTCTCCATCCGTAATTCTCAGATTTAATGAAACCACACATCTTGGAAGACAATTCATAATGATGCTGAACATGAGGAATATTGAAAATTACATTTTGTTGCTTTGTATTTACGCCATATTGTCTGAATCCTACCATCTTTTTGTGCAAAACCAAGGTCAGAAAACTATTGCTCTCTTATGTTAGTACCACAATACTGATGTGATCAGCAAATATATCATTTTATACTTCTATGAACTTGGGAGTACTCCAGATCCTGTACAAAACTGAGCCAGTTTACTTTTGTTAAGGAAAAAAACAATGCATAGCTGTTTGCATCAAAAGGCCTCAAAAGTGAAAAAATATATACATAAAAGAATCACTGCCTCAGCATCTGTACAAAGTCTCTGCTTAACAGGAAGTTACGGTTTGTGTAGACTTGACAAGGTAATTCAAAAAAAGCTCCATTATTCTTTCCAATAAGTTCTTTCCAATTACAACACACACACACACAGTTTATTCTCTCTGAAAGTTTTTCAAGATCATTCCATTTTTGCCTCGCCCAATGAAATCCAGAAGGCAATAACTTGATTTTTTCCCCCCTTCTGTCCGTTGGGTTGAATGAATGTCACAAGGTAAGCATGCTCACAGTCACATGGTCTGAGGTCATGTGACCTCCCGGTAGACGACCAGGTTCCGGGCTCCATTTTACCGGGAAAACAAAAGGCCACTCGTCCCCCCGTGGAACAGTGTCGCTCAGTTTTCTTACGCAGATGGGGGCGTCTCTGCTGGAAGTCTGCCCCACCCCCCTCCCTCCCACCCCTCCAGGTTGTCTCTCTTTGAGCCAGTCCTGCTGTGCTCCCCTCTTGTCCCGTCCCTTACCCCTCTCCCGAGAGATGAGGGATCAGTGGACCGCTCCATTGTAGGACTTGGTGGTCATGTTGAAGACGGTCTCCACTGCGTGGGTAGAGATGGGCTGCTTGTACAGGGGATTGGATGCCTGTTGGGAGGAAATTGGAAAAGAGAGGTCAGGCGGGACGAACCATTGCCCCAGCAGGGGAGGGGGGGGGGCTCCTGTTGCAGAAGCCTCTGGGGCAGACGGTACCGCTAAACGTCGTCCAGGCGCACAGCTCACCATCTCGTAGCGAGCTCGAGAGCGGGCGGTCTGGAAGCGGGAGAACTCCCGCCGGTCGTGGACGGTGATGACCAGCTTCCAGACCGCCAGCAGCGCCATGCCGATCGCCAGGATGCTGCCCACCACCGCCAGGAGCACGGTGAGGGCGTCTGGGGCCGCAGCGCATTCTGTGGGAGAAACACGCACACACACACAGACGCACGCACGCACGCAAATGCACGCACGCACGCAGACACAGACAAATGCACACACACACACTTTAATTTACTTGCAGGACTCATCTGTTTGAGGGAGCATGTGTGTGTGACCTTTAAATAGACTTGTTTGTGCACACTGGTTACTGACCTGGTTCCTTCAGGGCGGTGAGGACGGACTGGCCGTTGGCGTGCTCAGAGTAAGTAAACTTCATCACACAGTCACTCTCGGTCTTATAGAGACACAGCACTGCATTCTGGTCATCTGACCCTGGGAGAAGGAAGGGAGAGACACCATGACTCCTGCAATAAAATCTAAGTGCTCACGCTCACACACACACGCTCACACACACGCTCACACACACACGCTCATACATGCACTAGCACACCTCCCCACAACACCAGGATTCCATGTCACATCGAGAGACTGAGATCGGCGGTGAAATCACTTTTGGACAAACGGTGGAATTCCACAGGAAAGACATTATTCACTCAACCTCTCTGCATTTTCATCCTGACTGTAGTTCCCAATGCTCCCGGGAACGAGGAGACGGCACCCCCCCCCCCCCCCCCCCCCCCACTTTGTCCAAGCCTGAAGTTTCCGGAATGCACATGTGGAGTGCATTAGAGCAGTCAGATGTCTGGAATAGCGGGGAGCGTTATAAAACAGCATTCTTCAGCATTCCTCAACAACGTGTTCCTGGAAAAGGAGGTACATCGGGTGACTGGGGGGGCAGTGGGGACGTGGAGGGGACACACAGCCACCATGTGTGCTGCGCACGGCATGACCAGAAACGTCCAGAAGACTAAGATGCAAAGAAAATGCAAAAATCCAGCGATAAATTCCTGCAACACCGTAAAAAAAAACTCCTCCAACAATGATGCGTTTGGTTAGAGAGTTCTGGAAGTAGGAGACATCCTGCAGGCCTGGCACACGTTTAAAACCATCTCGTGATTAACACACAGATTTACACACCGTAACAAAGGGGGGGATCGAGTTACCTCGCGTTTGAACTTGGAAGGCATGGCGTGCCAAGGCCTGTATTTAAAGAGGCGGAGCCCGAGAATGAAACGAGAGGTTTTTGCAGACGTTCCATGTTAATATGTGCCATCAGACGGGAGATAAGATCCACTTCACACTGCAAAACCCAGACTGCCAATCGCCATATAATGAGGGAGAGTCAGTTGTGCGGGTATTTCTTTTAAGGTAATTATAGACACGCGGCCGCAGGCGAGGAGAGAAAGAGCATCACGAAGCACACAAAATTGCTGCCGCTGGCATTTCTCCATCGAGAGGACAATTCTGCAGCATCTCGTATACGGAAAAAGAAAACCGTAAAGCAGAATTGCATTATAGTCAAGGGTGTCCTCCCATAATAAACAACCCCGGTGTTCCAGCTACGAACATAATCCTCCACTTAGGGGAAAAAGTTATAACATTGAGGGGAAAAAAAAAAAAAAGCGATACAAAGCTTGAATTCATTTCCACATGATTTTATTTTGTGAAACGGTGCTAAAATTTGTCAAATAAAATTTTTTTTTTTTTTTTGTGACAGAAGTTATCTCCTCGGATAACCCGCCGTGGCAGAACCCTTCCCAGCGGTGTTTGGACCGAGCCCAGGGCCGGCACTGACGGGATTTGGGCTTTGGTACAGAAACGCAATGTGATTTACATGATAAATAAACTCTTGCGAGAAAGCTTTGGATTTGGAGCAGGTGGATTCCTGGGCTGTAGAGGAGCAGGGGGGACAGACAGAGGCACAGCTCTGCTCTGCAGCTGATATTCGGGATGGGTGACGACTCGAGATCGGAGCGGATTCCACCCACGCAAAACTATTCCTGTGTGTGCGTGTGTGGGTGAGCATGTGTGAGCGCGTGTGTGCGTGTGTGTGTGTGTGTGTGTGTGTCTGCCTCCACTGGGCCATTCAAGGGAGCCCAACGCATTCTCTACATCCAGCATAACAATAACAGAGGAATAAATTACACGGACATGTCAGAGAAAAGTGACCTGAGTACAATATCAACAATTAACTCAGAAATATTACAGAAATATTATATATACTGTACATACTACAGCAGACACACAAGAGAACTCCCCTCCAACACAGGTCCAGCGTTTATTCAGTATGGGCAGGTGTACTTACTCAGCGTTTCCACGGTGACAATCTCATCCTTGCACAGGCGTTGGCAGGTCTGGTTGTCGGCGAGTTTCCCTGAGCCAAAGAGGCGGCACTCCACGCACTCCCTAGGGGTGGGTCACAGGGTCAGTCAGATTGGGAGGGGGATGGGATGGGATGGTTACATCACTGTTTCAGCAGTAACCAGTACACTTGACATCTGACCCCAGGGTTAAAGTTCAGCGGCGTGCCACAGAATGCATGCACCCTAATGGCCGCTGTCCTACTACTGAACCTGTCTAATGCACTCCAGCTGGGACTGTGGGAAACAAACTGCTGTGAATATCACAGTCAGGTATAAGGGGTGTCCTGGGAAAAGAAACGATAATCCACACAATGTTTGGACATTAAGGTTTTGTTTACTTACTGTCTGAAGGGTGTGGGTCATCACACTGGTAACATGTCTTTTGTCTAATGATTAGGGTATTGTTAAAAGAACATCTACAGGATATTAAAATTCCCCATTTCTCTATTCAGGGAATAACTAAAGACTGTTTGACCAGCGGGCATTGTGGGACTGTGTTTGGCACTAAGGCGGAAACCCCACAGAAAGCAGCGAAATCGCCTGCCATCACTCTTGCCTTAGGATGTCTTAGTGCCATAGGCGTCGGGGCAGTGAGAGCAGGGCATTGTGGGTATTTCAGTGACCCGTATTGTATTTTGGGTATCATTGTGGGTATTTTAGTGACCCGTAGGGTATTGTAGTCATCTGTACCTCTTACTGCCACGGGCGTCGGGGCAGTGAGAGCAGGGCATTATGGGTATTGTCGTCATCCGTACCTCTTACTGCCACAGGCGTCAGGGCAGTGAGCGCAGGGCATTGTGGGTATTGTAGTCATCCGTACCTCTTAGTGACACAGGCGTCGGGGCAGTGAGCGCAGGGCATTGTGGGTATTGTAGTCATCCGTACCTCTTAGTGCCACAGGCGTCAGGGCAGGTGGGGCACTTCTCACAGGTGTCCCCGAAGGCTCCGGGCTCGGTGCACTGGCAGCTGCCGCAGACGCAGAAGCCCCGCCCGCTGCACATCTGTCCGTCGCCCGACAGACACGAGGCCGTCTCCGTCGAGCAGTTACAGTTGTCCCCGATGTAGCCGGCGTAGCACTTACACTCTCCGCAGTGGCACTCCCCATGACCTGCAGGGAGCACACGCAGAACGGACACAATCAGCGCGGGCACGTTTACACAGGCGTGTACCAAATACAGACATTACGCCCATTACGCCAGACACGGCAGCCAGGAGGCCGGCGGCTCCCCGTGACCCAGTTTCCGCAGTATTCCCGACACCGTCTCTGCCGTGGAATTACTCGCATTCCTTTCCCTTACGGAACATCTGGAGCAACTAATGTTCATTGTCCTGTGCCGGAGCAGCGATCAAAATCAAAGCCATTGTGTTGCGCTAAAAACAGGCATGTGGGCCTAGAGGAAGACCTGCCAGGGGTTAAATAGAAGACGCCCCCCACCCCCCTCAAGCGCGACCCCCGCCTGGGGGCGGTTTTCTACGACAATGATAATCGCTGTTCAAACACAGATTAGTCCCAGAGGTGCACATGCCAGATTTCACAAGACAGGCCCGGGTTTGAGAAAAGAGCAGCTCTTTACCAGGGGAGGGGAGTAGGGGTGACGGCTGTAATTAGGGTCGGGCGTCCAGGGGCGCGCGATTTTTAACGCCACGCCAGCTTTCACGCCACTTTGCCCGCAACCCTCACAATGAACACATTCATGCAAACCCTATACGCCAGCCTCAGCCAGCCAAGAGCGGCACGAATGGTGATGCCTTCTGACAGCCAGACAAACGGCACACACAGCACAAAAAGCCGGGAATGCTCGGGAACGCTCGGGGAACGCTCGGGAAACGCTCTGGAAACGCTCGGGAATAACTCCAACACAAGTACTCCTCTGCAGAGGAGGGGAAAATATGGACCCAACTGAAACCCATTCACCAGAACGACAGAGAGAAAGGCAGTGTGGGAGATGATGGAATCGTCCCATCGGGGGGTAATAATTGTCCCATCGGGGGGGTAATAAGAGAAGCAGGTGGAAGGGGGGGGGGGGGGGGGGTCTGAGGTCTGGCCGCAGACCAAAGCAGCAGATGGCCGCTGAGGCTGATGGAGATCCTCTCAAACAGCTGCCACACCATTTGACAGCAGCTGCCTATACGCACAGAAGAGCAGTTACTGTGACCCCGGTATGTTACTGTGACCCCGGTATGTTACTGGAATAACCTGCAAGGTGGAACTCACCGTTATGTGTAAACAATGACATCAGCAAGAGACGGGGCTTAACCCCAGCGTACGACTCGACCACAAGGCTTGGCCGTTCAGACAGGGCACAGGGTCTGGTCTAAAACAGACAGACTAGAATCCTGGCCAGACAGTCCGGACCAGGGTGTGAAAATTGACACCAGCCACCAGCAAAACCAACCAGGTTGTGTTATATTTTAAAAGGTAATATGGCTGGTAAAAATGTTGAAAATGGAATCAACAAGCCATTCTGGCCAGTAGGTGAAAGTTCATTTCATGCCTTGACACAGACATCTCTAGATGGTGGGGGGGCATCTCTAGATGGTGGGGGGGCATCTGTAGATGGTGGGGGGGCATTATTAATATTAACTTCCTTATGGATTCAGCTGCTGTTGGAGAGTTCCTGGGCAGAACAGGAAACGCACTGTCAAAGAAACGACTCTGCTCGCACGAGACCTAACTGTGACCTCAGGCTCCCCCCATTCTCTTTACTGACTTTAGACACCGCCCCAAACCGTGCCAGGCTACGCACGAAGACCAGAGGTCCGCCAAACCCGCTGTAAATATGCCATTCATGCTCAGAGCTGATACTGCGGCTTGCGTGCCGATTCCAGAGGAGGGCCTACACATTTTAAGGTCCCTGTGAAACAAAAACGGCACTTGAGCCGAACTTTACAGAGCATCGCTAATGCGATCCAGGTGTCCTACATCTCAGTAATCGCAAACTAATTCCGCTAGGCTCGGGTACATGGAGAGCCGTAACTCTTTCTGTCTTTCTTTAAGAAACTTGGCGAATGGTCCACAGAGGCCCAGTGAATCCTGCTTCACAAAAAGAGCACGTTTGCACCACGTCTGCCAGCAGGGGTCACTGCGGAGGTGAACATTCTGGGTGGGATGCATCGCGCTTACCTATTTAGTCCCAAAGGATCTCTCCAGAACATTGGTTGACCTGAGTGCAAATAAACTGAGGAATACACTTTCCAACCATCGCGTAACATCTGATCTAAAAAAGACGCAGCCCAGTCGTGCCACTTTAAGACGCTCCTGTGGCTCGACAGTTAACCAGAATGCCAGCGACTATCCTCAAAAGAACCCTTTCAAATGGCAGAAGGAGGGGCGGGCGGGTTCAGTCGGGGCGTGGGAGTAATTTTCTTCTGAAGCCGTTTTTTGACGGGGTGGAAAAGCTGAGGCCGCTGTGGTTCACGGTCGCGACACCAGAGCCAGAGCGGTCACTGGAAGAGCTCGACGGCGCAAGTGACTGGAAGGGCGTGGCGCGCATGAGTCATCAACAACATCGGAGGCGCAGCGTGTGCTTCTGTGCGCCCTAAAACAAGTGAAGGCAAAGCGGGCGGTTCATTCCTGGGCCAGCCGCGCACTCGGGATCAGGAATGCGCTACAGGTAGGCTAACCTGACGCCAGGGCAGAGGGATCCCATTCCAGGTGAGACACAGTTCAGGTGAGAGACCCTCCAGTTAGGTACTTTGTATCGACACTTCCATCTTACGCAACTTGACATAGTGGCAAAACAAATTATGTAATGCAATGCCTCTAACCTCCATGTCACATAATAACGCAATGCAACATTAAGGCCCTGCATCTCTCACTGTAACCTCACACCTCACCGTTCTCGTTGTTATGAAAGTGGCCCAGTCCTTCCTGCGCTTATCCACAAAAAACTAAAAAAAAGAACAGGCCCAGACGCATCCCTTCCTCACCTGCTTCCAAATCATTATTATTTTTCTTTCTTTTTAAAACAATAAACACACAATGCCGCCTGCGCAGCGGAATAGCGAGCAGTGCGGCTTCATAGCGCTCGATAACGCACGGTTGCTGCGTGGAGAAACGGGGGGAAATGTGCGTCAAGCGTCGCCGCGTCTGCATGCTTCAACATGCTGCAGAATCTCACCGAGGTCCATCAACCCGCCCTAGCAACAGCTATTATAAGCCATCAACCCGCCCTAGCAACAGCTATTATAAGCAACAATTGTGCAGCGGCGCTGTTCTGATGTGCTGACTGCAGAAACGAGGACTCAGGGAAACTACAAAGACACAATTATTATTCCACCATAAGGCCACCACTGTTTTCCCCCGTTGCGTGAAGACTACCTTTTTTATTTTTTACACACATTCAGCAAACAACTGGGCCCTGTGTTGTTTTATTAATGACAGTAGCGAGTCATGAATTAAGACCTTGTTGGGACCCATCGGGGGGGGGGGGGTAGGTGGGGTAAGGGGTAAGGAACGGAATCGGCCCTGTCTCCCCCCACAGAAAGACAGCGTTGTGTGAAATCTGAATGATGAACTCTCTCCAGCAACTTCACTAATCACACAAACTGCTGGATCCACCTACCCCACAGCCTAACCAAGACTGTCTGAATCAGACCCCCCCTTTCTACTGCATTCTGTTTACTGTGTACTAGCACACTGTGTACTGCTTACTGCATACTGTTTAGTTACATGCCGTATGCAAAAAAATATCCTCCATACTATTATCAGTGAAAACCCAGACATAAGAATATCATCCGGGGATTTTAAGCACACTACATGAGAACATTTTACCGACAACTTTCTCATCCAGTGTACTCAGCTAGCATACTCAATAGTATGGCAGGGCATTGATTCAGACACAGCCCCAGTGTACTCAGCTAGCATACTCAATAGTATGGAAGGGCATTGATTTGGACACAGCCCCAGTGTACTCAGCTAGCATACTCAATAGTATGAAAGGGCCTTGATTTGGACACAGCCCCAGTGCTCAGCTAGCATACTCAATAGTATGGAAGGGCATTGATTTGGACACAGCCCCAGTGTACTCAGCTAGCATACTCAATAGTATGGCAGGGCATTGATTCGGACACAACCAATGGCACTTCTGAAGGAGCAGCTTCCTCTGAACGGTCCTGGCTGATGTCACGTCGCAAACATAAATGCGAACGTTTACAGTCACGGGTCACTCGTATAGATACTTATGCTTTTGAGGCCTGGGGGTAGACCTAGCATAGCTAACAGAAGCCACAGATGGCTATCAGGGGTGGGTGGCTGGATGGAGTAATGACTATGTATGACAAAATGAAGTAAGCATTACAAATCACCATGAGACACCCTGTCACTCCCTCCCTCCCTCCCTTCCTCCCTCAAACAGATGTTCAGCAAAACACATGCCTTTCATTTAACTGCAAAGAAATTACTTTTTAAAATCTATTTTTGTATTTTCAACTAAGTGGCACCTCCATACGGCTCTCTGTAGTCTTGTTCATCATAGATTTTGAGACTGAGAAAGAGACTGAAGATAATAAGGGCGCTGATAGAGCAAGATTGGTTTTTGTTTTCTTTCAATGAGCACACGGTGTCTAATTAGCGTGTCGCTTCTATGGATTCAGAACGAGGTCACTCAGTTAATGCATTGTTTTAAAAATTTTTTTTTACATCCCATCCAGACAAGAAATCAGACATTAGACATGACAAACACTCAGAGATGGACACACAAAATAATACTCAAACCCTACGTGAGCAGTAGAACCCAGCGATACACATTTCTCTGAGCCATTCGGATCAACACAGACCTCAGTGGCAGGTTGCACTGAGATTGCAGGCTTTGACCCTTTATGGTTTAAGATCACAAATATGTGATTAGAATGTTCATGACTGAATATTCTAATGCTGATGTAACAATCACTACTGGTAATTGAAAGCAGTGGAGTTCCAGAACACCGACTTAGACTTTTGAAAAAACATTCCAAAAAACTCTTCAAAGGGTTAAGTGTCTCGCTCTCTGGGTTCAATGCAGACCTCTCTCCAGTAAACAGAGGCAGCCCGCACCCATATTTCAGCCCACTCTCCATGCAGGAGTAAAAGGTCGGTTTGGTCGGGCGTGTAACGCAGAGGAGAAAGCACACGACAGAAAGGTAAACAACCTCGAGGCCTTTCGCAAGACATCCCAAAATAAACCCCCAGTTCCCCCACATGAGTTATTTCTGAGGTCTGGACTCACCGCAGCTTTCCAAATATTTCCTGTCTCTAGTTTTGCGAGCATCTGTGTGTGTGTGTGCATGCATGTGTGTGTGTGTGTGTGTGTGTGTGTGTGTGTGTGCACGCATGTGTGTGTGTAGGCCTGCCAGACTCCATCCTTCTGCGTCGTCCTTCTCACGGCGCACTTTTAAACAAACACTCTTTCAAAGGCAGCGAGAACCACACAGTTCTGAAAGCAGAATGAATAAGAACCACACAGTTCTGAAAGCAGAATGAATAAGAACCACACAGTTCTGAAAGCAGAACGAATAAGAACCACACAGTTCTGAAAGCAGAATGAATAAGAACCACACAGTTCTGAAAGCAGAACGAATAAGAACCACACAGTTCTGAAAGCAGAATGAATAAGAACCACACAGTTCTGAAAGCAGAACGAATAAGAACCACACAGTTCTGAAAGCAGAATGAATAAGAACCACACAGTTCTGAAAGAAGAATGAAAAACCTTGTTGGATGCAGCATAGTTGCCAACTAAAAGGGCCGCCAAGATTTTACATTTTTAAGGTGTTATAACATTTTAAAATATATATCTTTTTAGGGCTTTTTCAGCTTTACTGGACAGCACAGTGTAGAGAGACAGGAAGAATGGGGAGCGAGAGAGAGAGAGAGACACGGATTGGACTGGATTCAAACCACCAACGTTGCGGCTTGCAGTGAGCATGCGGACGGCGCTCGCCAGGCTACGCACAGACACCCCAGGTGTTCAAACATTTTAAAAGAAGAACGGGCTGGACCATTACAACAGGAAAGATAAGATTCCCACAGGTATGCCTGGATCTTGGAGGTGTTGGAAATCATCCCTGTGAGTGCTCTGGGGGAAACACACATGGTACTGTACGTACTCCGTAAACTCCTCATATGGCGTTAAACTGTTTGGGGGGGTGCAGTCTGAGTAACCTTTCCTCAGAGTGTGCCTCAACTTGTGAAGTTCTTCCTGTGGAAATGGTCTCTAGGCTCCAGAGACACCCCCCTCCCCTCCCCCTCCCCTCCCTCCCTCCCTCCCTCCCTCCCTCTCTCTCTCTCTCTCTCTCTCTCCCTCTCCTCGAGCGCTGCTGCAGAAAAGTATTTCCTGGTGTCAGCGCTGAAGTCTCGGCTGAGCCAAGGAGGAAATGCCTCTTTGGAAATCGCCTCGGAGAAGACCGGCGACCCCTGCTACTCACGTCTCTGGCTCACGGACATCCTCCTCCCGCTATTCAAAAAACTCTGCCAGTGTAACTGTGACATAACAGCCACTAGGCTGCACTATGAAACGACTGCGGTGTCTAAAACGATGACTGACTGGACAGTGAAACGGCTGAGATACTTAAAACAAAGTCCGACTGGACTGCGAAACGGCTGAGATATCCAAACTGACGTCCAACTGGGCTGTGGCCATTGTTGGCCAGGAAGGAGTGGCTTAGGATCGTTTTAATTGTGTCCCATGAACACAGATCTGGGATCAGTATTTCAGGTCGCAAACAACATGGCTGGTTCTTATAGAGCAGGGGTCCTCAATCTTATCCAGGAAGGGCCAGTGTGGGTGCAGGGGTCCTCAATCTTATCCAAAAAGGACCGGTGTGAGTGCAGGGGTCCTCAATCTTATCCAATAAGGGGCTGGTGTGGGTGCAGGCTTTGGTTCCAACCAAACAGTAACACACTCAAATCTACTAATCAGGATCCTTAGAAAACATTCTAGTGGTTGATTAGTAGAATCAGGTCTGTTACTGCTTGGTTGGAACAAAAGCCTGCACCCACACCAGCCCCTTATTGGATAAGACTGAGGCCCCTGGTTACAGAGAGTGAGTCACCTGATCCGGAGTCACCTGACAGCAGTTGTTGTGGGCACAGAAGTAGTTTGAGCACAACAGAGAGGGGTCAGATACTGAAAAGCTATAGTCTACTAGAACAGTAGTGTCCAATCGTGCGCCATGGAGGACAGAGAGTATGCAGCAGGATTTCATTCCAACCAATCACAACACCTGCTGAATTCACTAATTAGTTCCCTCCCTGAAGGTGGGTTAATTAGTTAAATCAGCAGTGATTGGTTGGAATGAAATCCTGCATACTCTCGGTCGGCTGTCCGTGGCACATGATTGGGCGCCACTGGGTTACAGTAGGACAGGACAGGGGGGGGAGAGTTTTGGCTGACCCGTCCCCAGAGCAGGCCCCTCAGCCTGGGGTATGGACAGCTGGGTCGCCTCACAGTAATGTGTGGAGAAGAGGAAATGAGAGGAGAGGAACGCGGAACAATCTCTCACAAGCTCCGTTCCAAAAACACGAAAACCCCCAGACTTATCTTATCACGCTGGGATTTAAGACATACAGCGCCTATACGAAGACGGACAGGTCTTTAAACATCTGTACAGACCCCTTTAATAGGATCTGGCTGATAGCACGGTGAGGCCCTAATGCCTGGCAGCCATTTTAAAAAAGAAAAACTTTGAAAAAGAGTTTGAAAGACTGCAGAGTTCACACCAGCAGTGAGAGGCTGACGTCTGAAGTGCAGTTGAGCTTCTGTACAGTTGAGCTTCTGAGGCGAACACATTCATACGAAGCTTAACGAGGCAGACAGACAGACGGACAGCCATTCAGACCGTCTTTCAAAAGGTTAAAGCAGAATCTATTATTGAACCCGAGGTCCTCCCAGTGCTTAACAACCCTGTAAAATACTGCCTCTAATGAAAGCGTCTTCAGCTGAACAATATCACATGACCGCACGGCATAATTGCATGTTTTTTCCACTGGGATTATACGTGTCATAAGTGCACTGTGTTTGGATGTTAAATATAACTGTTTAAAAAAAATGAGTCCCCTCCTTTGTAGTGCTTTTAACAGAGGGGAACAGAGTTTAATAGAGACCGTTTCTGCCCTGTTGTGCCGTGCTATGGTTATGCGACGGTAAAGGCTTGTGGCTTTTCGCTCAAATTTCAGTGGCAACTGGAATTCGCTCCCGTTGTGCACGGCTCGAAAACTATTCTCCCTCGCACATAAACCCTGTTATTTGTGTGGCAGGGGAACCACGTCGGCCCCAGGAATTCCGAATCGCTGTAGGCTATGGAATCCAGGCCACTTTCTCCGACTTCTCCTCGTGGCACTCCGGGGTCCTCCTGACGTTCCTCGGATTCACCGTTTTCAGCTTGGGACGTGGGTGTGCGATTCTGAGCACACGGGGTGGTGTGCCGTTTCACCATTTACCATGAAACAAAACCACAAAATGGCTGGGTTTAAAAAATAAATAAATTCTCTCAAAAAACTCCTGCATATTCTCAAAATGCGGTTGAGCAGCTAAGTCTATTCCTCTTATATCAGGAAGCTAAGGGTATGTTGACATAGGGAGTTTTGGACCACAACCAGACAGCTAATCATGTGAAAGAAACCATCCATCCATCCGTCCGTTATCTAAACCGCTTATTCCTGGTCAGGGTCGCGGGGGGGGGCCGGAGCCTATCCCAGCATGCATTGGGCGAGAGGCAGGAATACACCCTGGACAGGTCGCCAATCTATCACAGGGCACACACACCGTTTGAAAGAAACAAGCCTACATGGCCATTGCTCTAGCTGCACTGGACAACAGGTAACAAACTAATGCCTGGAGAAAAGATACATTTTCAAAAAGCCTCAACAAAACAAAACCGGAACTTCCTGTGTACACCGGTACTTCCTGTTTGACAGCCAGTGCCATGCAGTGTCCATGCCATGCTTAAGACTCCTGGAGAATGACAAGGAGAAACATCCTATATAAGTTAGACTTCACAGAAGCCTCACGTCTCTCTTCCTCTCGTGACAAGGAAAGGTGAAGGAGCACAGCATTATGGGTAGAAATGATCAGTGGCTAATCCTCCCTCTGCAGGCCTGGCCTGTGTATAGTGATTAGACGCATGTACACAAGACAGGGCGGCTCTTTGCGTTGTCTCCTTAAGACCAAGGTTAAGCACAGTGGCATTAAATGTTACTGTAAAAAATAAAAAAAAATTTAATGGAGCGCTTAGCGCAAATCAGATTTCACTGCATTAAAAAAAAAAAAAGGTAAAAATATTTCAGTAAGATAAGGTTTGGAGGGCAAAGCTGGTGATTCAACCTTCAAGTGGAAAAACCACAGATGCGATTATACAAAACGTTTGAAGTTTCAGCCCCCTGACCATAATAACATTTGGTTGTGGGACCGGCGGTGAGATAAAAAACGACCCCTCCCCTCCCTCTCTGACCTCTCGCAGTGGTCTGGCGGGCCTTTGAGGAGTCTGAGTGATTGTGTTGTGTTGTGATGGGCCTGGTTTCAAAGTGAGCAAAGCCAGGGATTCTTGGACCAGATGCTGTTACAATCAGTGACCGGGTGAAATGGACTGAGCTCCTTCCACAGAATCGGCTCTGGAGGCAGCACATTCCTCAGCCTGCATCTGCAGCCTCGAACACGACGATCCCGACGCCCGTTTTTTCCCCGAAACGCGGAGTTCACCAGCTCGCGTGAGCAGAGAGGCACAGTGCAACCTTTACCGAGCTTTCTGCAAAGCCACCTTCAGCTTTTAGCCTCTAACAGCACACACGCAAAACTATACCCCCGGATAAAAATATCCCTTCTTTGTGACCGTGCCAACTTTCAGGCCTTTTCAGCGTTGGGACTGTTTTCCTACAGCAATCCTGCACTTTAAAGAATAAATGGCCCTGTTTAGACACCATCTCATATAGCAGCCTAACCACATCCATGTGTGTCACGCGCCAAACTCCAATACAGGCATTTAGTGCTCTGCTGAGTAGGCAAAATGACACAAGTCATTGAGATTTCTCTGAAATGTGTTTTCTGTTCCCCTATTCAGCTTGCTTTTTCATAGCTCTCTCTCTCTCTCTCTGAACTATGCTTCTGCTCCTGGGACAACATCAACAGTTGAATGTCAACACTTCACACGCTTTGGTCAAAACTTAAAATGGCACCATTTCACAGAAAGATCACCGATACTTTTACCTGCACACATTCGCACGCATATGCACGGACGCACGCACCATGTCACAGAAAGATCATCAATACTTTTACGCACGCACGCATCCACACGCACGCATCCACACGCACGCATCCACACGCACGCATCCACACGCACGCATCCACACGCACGCAACCACACGCACGCAACCACACGCACGCAACCACACGCACACAACCACACCTTTTTGCTTACATTTCTTCTCCCCAGAATTACAATGAATCAAAGAATTGTGTGGGGTACAGCTAAATAATGTATGTGTATGTGTGTTTCCATGCATGTGTGGAGTTTGACGAGATAGTTAACCTTCTTATTTTAATAAACAGAAGTTAAAATATTGAGTCATACTTGAATGCCATAATTTCTGGTAAACACAGCTCAGTCCAGCGTCAGCGTGTGAGAAAGTCACATGACTCCCGAAAACAACAAATACCCCAATTACAGGCCATATAAGCACCATTTACTTCTGCGACATGGAAGCCGGGCATTTGCTAATCCCACATAAGACAATAATATAGCCTTGGGACATAATAACTTTTGTGCTCCATTTAAATACAAACCAAGAGATAGACATCTGGCCTACAGGTCTGTAACTCAACCTTAGTCAGACACTAAAAAAATGAATTACAATAGTTTGAAAGCAGGCTTTGAAGACAGCAACATGACGCTACACGGAAGATGAATCTGTGCTAGACTAGCATGCGTCCATGGGGATAGTAATGAGAGTCAGCTGATTCCGGATGATTCTCGAGCGTCAGCGTGTGCCAGAGGGGGTTGGATGTGGCAGCCTGCTTATTGGGGTATGTTAATGCACTGCTCCGGCAGTGGAGTTAGACAGAGAGGTCCACTGTGATCAATCATACACTGCCTCCAGCACAATGTACTTATCCCCTGCCGGAACATTCCCTGCCGATAGGTCAACTGTCTACAGCAGGCCACAGGGGGAGGGGCCAAGGAATGGAACTAGCTGATTGGCTGTTGTAGGTAGGGGGCCGTACCAATGCTCACAATACCGGGATTTAAAAAATAAAATAAAAAAAGGAAGTCAAGGAAGGCCACGGCTTCTAATCGCCAGGGGAGCAAGCACTCCTGGGAACGGCAGCGTTACGGGGCATGACTCCCCCAGTAGTCGTGTTCGCACCATTTAAAGTCTGCCGGGGCCTCCTCAAAATACATGTTACTGTCATCATCATAAATCTGCTTTGGGCAGTCGAGCCTCGCCGGGGATATCTGGCGTGCGAGAATAGCAATAAGTGCTACGCAGGGAAGGCAGAAACTAGGAGCCCACACAATACGAGGCCGCTAACTTATAATGCACCGCGCAGCACTTCCTGTTACAGAATCCCTGTGTGCAAAAACGCAAACCAAAATGCCTGCAAATGCTTGGTCGTCGTTTTTGGCGAGAGAGAGAGGGTCTCGGTTGCCGGCGGCAACGTTGTTGCTGGGCAGCGGACGCTGGCTGCAGCAGGGCCTTCTGCTCTGATAATCAGGCCAGTCGCTGGGCAACCTGACCTATGACCTATGACCTATGACCTCTGGAGACTGGTAGAAACTGATGGCACTCACATCAGAATACAGACGCTTCAATGGCATGCAATCACTACAAATCATGTTTCCAGAGCCTGAGCAGTATGGGTAGCAGACGGAGACGAGATTCAAAATTGTAATAAAATCTATGGAAAATGCTAAATCATGAAATATATTGATTTCAGGAAAAGTGCCCAGGTTTGCATAACAAGATGAGTCGAATGTGATGAGAATTTATGATTTCAATCTTTCAGCACAGCACTCAGAAATCATAGCTTCTTTTTGCCATATTAGCAGAATATTTATGGAAGCAATACATCTATGTAGACTAATTCAATTTTATTGCCCTAATGGTACAACGGCAGTACCCTCCTGGAGAATCAAAGTTGCAGCCAGATTACAAGCAAATTTACAATTACTTCCCTCTGTTACCAAGCTGAGAATAAATAACAACATGATAGGCCTCAAACAATCACAGACACATAAACACAGGATACCATAGACGCTCCAGACCCTCTAGAAGCACAATGTTGGGTAATATGCATGTTGTTAAAAGCTGGCTGGCGAGTGCAATGTTTAGGGAGCTTTCCCAGCCACATTAGAAAGCGGAGACCAAACATGACCACAGGAAGGCTCTCTGTATTTAGATAAAAGTTTACACTGAACGGGATACTCAACTGACAGCAACACCATATTGACCTTCCAGTTACTGTCAAAAATGTTCAGAGAATGCTATGTGGTACTTGGGCATTCTTCCAAAATTCGGTTTATAAAAACACTGAATCCACAAATGTACTTTATGACCCTAATTTTACTACCTCCATTTTCACATTTTTCAAGTTACGCCCGTACTGAATTTCAGAGTAGTTTATCGAAATAAATTAAGAACCTTATATCTAGACCATAAGTGACAGAATACTACCACATATGTAAGCACCAAGAAAAGAGATTCACCAGACTAATGCATCGTGCCTCAAAGAGCCTATATGTGCATATTTGCACATTCCCACAGCAAAATGTAAAGAAAACGGTTCCCTTTATGCAAACATCACCTGTATTCAAGCAACACTTGTCCTTAACTTTGGCAAACAATTTAAAAGCAAGAAGTATGAATGATTGAATAAAGGCCTCTTTATCTTTAATGAATATAGATGTTATTTTACCCCCATTGGACATGGATTTGTTAACAAAAAACAGCCCCACAGCTATATGTCAGGAAGGAAATGATATGTTGCCGTGTCTTTGTGTTTGACCTGCACAGACACCCAGTCAGCAAAACTTTACACTCCCTCTCCAGGGCAAGAGGAACAATGGCAGTAAAAACCTACTGAACTCGTCCATCCCAACCCGTCTCCCGTTTCTCCACAAACCCCTCAGATCCAAGAGCCGTGCCTCTCTCCTTTGAAAACCCCAACACACGAGGCTGGCTCATAAAAAGTCTTACAAGCCAGACATCATTATGAAAAACACGTTTCCAACAGCGACACCTGCGTAACAGCCAGCGGGGTTTTACCTGCAAAACAGAGACGGGAGAGGTTCTCACATACATTTCTGACAGGAAGGTGGTCTAGGAGGAGTTACCCTAAAGAGAGGCGTGTTACCTTGGGTCAGGTTCAGTCATGTCTCAGCGCAGTGTGCATTTAAACCCCTTTCAGGGTGTTACAACGTTGTGAATATGTGATTAGAATGTTCTTAACTGAACATTCGAATGCTGATGTAACAATCACTGCTGGTAACTGAAGGGATGGGAGTTCTAGAACACCGACTTCTAGAATTCTGAAGAAAGTAACATTCCAAAAAAAACTACTCTTCAAAGGGTTAAGAGGGGAGCAGTGCTGTGTGGCAGGAGCCGGGGATGAGGTCGTCACTGCCAGCGGGAAAGGGGACCAAAATAAACAGGTCGGCGATGCGTCACGGAATAGGCGCGCGCTCGCTCCTGATTCGAGGCTGCCAACGCTCGCAACAGCATGAGGCCCGTCTGCCAGCCTAACATTAAACCAGGAACACACCGTCCTTTATGCACAAATCGCCTCACTGCAGCTAACAGCGCACCTCCGCCGAAATGTGCAGCTAAAACTGTTAAAACACTTCCTGGTCCCTTGTGTCATGTTTTACCAAAATGCTGTTGTAATTATTTTACCAAAATTATTCCTTGGTATGGATTATAATGCAAGTGATGGCAAGAATGCCCCACTAATGTGCATCTTTTTATTGTTCTTGTTTGATCCAATGTGTGATGTTTTGTAACCTATATGATATATTAACTCAGTACACAAGTCATACAATTACTTAGCTGTTAACAGAAACTGTACTGCTGACGGCTACCTGGAAAACTCTGCCTCTCTCAGCTGTGTCTGATTGGACTGCCCCCTCCCCCCCAAACACCCCCCCCCCCCCACCCCCACAGACACCCCCCCCAAACACCCCCCCCCCCCCACCCCCACAGACACCCCCCCCACCCCCCACAGACACCCCCCCCCTCCCCCACCCCCACAGACACCTCTGCTTTTCCCTGGGCCCGGCACCCCCCCTCAGAGTAAACAGCTGGCCAACGCATCACAAGGTCACCGGGGCGTGGCTCCCCCATACAAAAGGCCCCCCCCCGCACGGCTCCAGCCAATGATCCGCAGAAGATAAAGCGCCTCGGTGCCGCTGCTATAGCAAGTCAGGCTTATTATTCCGCAGCGAGGGGGGATTACCGATCTCACACCACCGCTGGCGCACACACCAGTGCTGTAATACCTGTATAATACACAGTGAGGGTTGCCATGAGGGGAATTGGTAGCAAATCTGGCGGCCAATTTTCTATGAGACACTGGTAAAGACATGGGAGAATGATTCCCAGGAGTCTGACGAGCATCCCTCTTGGAAGCATTCCCAAAACCACACCGGGGCACAAGCTCACACATGTTCCTCTTTACCGTGCAAATCCTCCAGCCTCCAAAAAGGCCTGAGATTTATGGGCCATATTACTGGAGACACGTGAACAGGGGAAAATAAAGTGGCTCTATTCGGGGATTTTGCTTTATAGGAGGGTGGGCTTATCACAGAGGTATGCCAGAAAACTACAAAGTCAAGGTTTATTTCGACTTCATCAAAAGCAGAACAGGCGCACACGCACACGCACACGCACACGCACACGCACACGCACACAGCAGTTTCCCTGGAGTTCCGTTTCACTTTTCATGCACTTTGGTGGATAGGATGGAAAATTATCACAGCATATATTAATCCTTCTTACGTATAATTTATACCAGAGAGCTACAAAGTTAAGGTTCACTTCTGCTTGATTAAAAGCAGCCCACGCATGCACACACACTCACACACGCATGCACACACGCTCACACACGCATACACACACACACTCGCATGCATGCACACCCGCTCACACACACACACGCACACACTCACATGCATGCACACACTCACACACGCGTGCACACACTCACACACACGCACACACACTCGCATGCATGCACACACGCAAATCTCACAATTAATCTGCGCTGATCTGCAGCAGGTAGCGGTAAGCGGCTGCCCTGTGTTTAAAGACAGTACGGGTCAGGCAGGGACGTGATTGGTTAAGCCAGTGGGTCCCCAACCCTGTTCCTGGAGATCTACCTTCTTGTAGGTTTTCACTCCAACCCTAACAAAGCGCACCTCAGTCAACAGCTAGAGATCTCATTGAGCTGCTAATCGGGTAAACCAAATTAGGGTTGAAACGAAAAGCGCAGACAGTGGATCGGAGAGTAGATCTCCAGGAACAGGGTTGGGGGACCACTGGGGTTAAGCTGTTCCTGCCACACTCCCAGAGACCCAGGTTGTCAATAAGGCAGGAGGTCACGTGCAATAGTACGGGCCCCGTTCAGCCCTCTAATGTTAGCGGTGGCAAAGCTATCGCTGAGTGAGAACCTTGGGGCCTTCTGGACCCTCGTCTCCACAGCACCATGAGCTCCTGGGGGGCCGCTCCAGACCCCAATAATGGCACACATACAGGCAAAGAGTAAAAAACAAACCAAATGCATACTTCACTGAGCGCCAAACTTCCCATCGCCGTCATTTTCACCGACTGAAAAATCTGATAAAGCCTTTGACTACAGAGAGACCTGCCAGTGCGGTTTGAAGATACTTTATCTGTTAGCTGTATCAAAAAACAAAACGTTTTTTTTTTGTTGAAAAGGAAAACCAAGTTAAATAAACAAATGGTATTTATAGAAGGTGAGGACTGGAAAAAGAAAGCACACCACTGTGACTACATTTCAGTAGGATACAAATCCTACATGCTTCAACAAAAAACAAAATTATATAATAAAACAAATACGGAATTAACGGCTGCTTGAAAATAAATACATTTGGTTTCTCAATACTTTTGAGATTAATTAAATACAGGCAATGCCCCTCAGGAATTTTAAACAGATATTGAGGAATGAGGAAGAGGAGGGGAGGGAGGGTTAGAGGGTTGTCACACAGCTGTGAGGTAAAGCCCACCGCAGAAACGGCCGCGGTCTTTAAAATAACAAAGTGCCGCCTATAAAAGAGCTCTGCCCGACGCCAGGGCCTTCTCCCGCACAGCTGTCTTTAATTGGGTACCTAGCGGCCAATCGCATCTCAGAAGCCCCGGATTGCCTTTCGACCCAGTAACCCAGCGATCAAAGCAGACTCCGAGAGTTTGAGCGCCAAGCCACTGGAGCTGCAATAGGCCTTCATTGCAGGTTAGCGTCAAGATCACCTGATTAGCCTCGCTAAGGTTGGTTGTTTGTCATCATTGTTTGACATGAGCCCGTCACCTTAATTTATTGCCCCACTAGAAGAGCTCAGGCAAAACACCCGAATTACTCCACAACAAATCCACACAAATATACCCAAACCTACCATGGAAGTGCAAACCCATCACATAAAATAAGGACGGGAAAGACAAGGAGACGAGCACCGCAATGAGGAAACTGAAATCAATAGATGATGACATCAATGAGATGCTTTTTGGAAGTCGGAGGTCTTTGGCAGGCTTTATATAAACAGTTGTGAGCTCACAGAGCAGCACTGGGGAGTTTTACACTCCTCCGCAAGCAATTAACTACCAGCGCAGAAGCAGGAATGCCCGGAACCTTCTGGAATCATTAAATAACTCAATTACCCACGGGGAGCGGGGCTCTACGCAGAGAAACGAGGGGGCCTGTTAACATTTAATTACTCCTCACGGTTTTCCGATCAGTCACCCAGGTCAGCCAATCAGGAGCGGAGTCTCCAAAAAATGTTTCTGCCGACCAAACAGAACTCTAGCGCTTTCTCTGGTATAGGCCAGCGCATTGTGCCCAGGGCAAACAAAAAGACCGACCATCACAAAGCTGCAACTGTGGTTTGTGTGCCAATGCCAGCTTTCCGGGGTCCAGACCAGAAGGGCGCACTGGTTCGGGCTTTTTGGAGCAGTGTGAATGGGATTGGCCTGCCTGCTTAATATGTGCGCGTCGTCTGCGCCCCCCAAAAACCTGCTGCTCGCTGCACCCCCCCGCCCCCTCAGAGGAAATCTGTCCAATTGAGACCCAGGGCAGAACCTTCCGGAACCTAAAGGCAGGCCCCAGCGGATGCTGCCGTTTCCGTGCATGGCCAACAGATAACGCACCTTGCTGCTGCCGCCGCCACTTACATTACCGTGAATAAAGTAAACGAAAGCGGCCGCTTTCAGATAAGACCGCCAATCTGGCACAGGCTCCGCCCCTTCAAACAGCGCTGCCTGGTTCCTCCTGGGTCCTAAAGAGGCTGGTTTAAATACCTACATTCTGCACTCAGCCAATACAGAAGTAATGTACCCATAATGTCAATACCTCAGAGAAGATTTTAAATCACGCAAGTAGTGTGATAATTCTTTGCCATCCTGGACGGTAGATGTGCCAGAAACAACAGAACACAGCTTCTATGAACATGGACTTCGACGGTAAGACTCCGGATATATCTGCTGTGTCAGCATTTTTGGAGACGAGCCCAAACCTCGGCAACATGAGATCCAGCTCCCGGAAAGAGAGCCAGCAGGGGCTAACACTGCCCAATTACAGAGGCGCACCCTGGACAGGTATGTAAGCATACAACCACACCTGCACGGCTGTAACACGGGTGTATTAGCATTTCCTCCTGTGAAGTATGAACCACCACAAACGTGTGGCTTGGTTCATTCCAGTGAAGCCTCCCATAAGAGATTCTCTTCTGTACTGTGTACATGCGCGCTTCCTGTTCTCCTAGTCCAAGCACCCCCCCCCTCCCCTTCTTCTGTAGCCGGGATTATGCAAGAGTGTGTGTGTGTGTGTGTGTGTGTGTGTGTGTGTGAGTGAGAGAGAGAAAGAGAGAGAAAGAGAAGCAATTATGTGCATTAACTGTGTACAATCGTATGTACATGCCCATTTAAGTGTGATGTGTGTGCATGATTTCTGTGCACGTGTTCTTGTGCGTGTCAGAGAAACATGCGTGTGTCCGTGTCAGAGGAGCGTGCAAGCGTGTGCGATTGTGAGTGTGATTTCCGCGCGTGTGTGTCAGAGGAGCGTGTGTGTGAGAGAAACAGAGGCGCTCACCGGAGCAGAGGAGTGTGTGTGTGTGTGTGTGTGTGTGTGTGTGTGTGTGTGTGTGTGTGTGTGTGTGTGTGTGTGTGTGTGAGAGAGAGAGAGAGAGACGGAGGCGCTCACCGGAGCAGAGGAGTGTGTGTGTGTGTGTGTGTGTGTGTGTGTGAGAGAGAGACGGAGACACTCACCGGAGCAGAGGAGTGTGTGTGTGTGTGTGAGAGAGAGACGGAGACACTCACCGGAGCAGAGGAGTGTGTGTGTGTGTGTGTGTGTGTGTGAGAGAGAGACGGAGACACTCACCGGAGCAGAGGAGTGTGTGTGTGTGTGAGAGAGAGACGGAGACACTCACCGGAGCAGAGGAGTGTGTGTGTGTGTGTGAGAGAGACGGAGGCGCTCACCGGAGCAGAGGAGTGTGTGTGTGTGTGTGTGTGTGTGTGTGTGTGTGTGTGTGTGTGTGTGTGTGTGTGTGTGAGAGAGAGAGAGAGAGAGAGAGACGGAGGCGCTCACCGGAGCAGAGGAGTGTGTGTGTGTGTGTGTGTGTGTGTGTGTGTGAGAGAGAGACGGAGACACTCACCGGAGCAGAGGAGTGTGTGTGTGTGTGTGTGAGAGACGGAGGCGCTCACCGGAGCAGAGGAGTGTGTGTGTGTGTGTGTGTGTGAGAGAGAGAGAGAGAGAGAGAGAGAGAGAGAGACGGAGGCGCTCACCGGAGCAGAGGAGTGTGTGTGTGTGTGTGTGTGTGTGTGTGTGAGAGAGAGAGAGAGAGAGAGAGAGAGACGGACTCGCTCACCGGAGCAGAGGATGCCCTTGTGACGAGCGCAGGAGAAGTCGTCGCACTCGCAGAAGGTTCCGTAGATCTTGCCGAACTCCGACTCGTAGCAGAGGCACTGGTTACACCTGCACTCGCCCCGCCCGCTGCACACCTGCTTGCCCTCGGCCTCGCGGCACGCCGCCAGGTGCAGGCTGCCCGCCTCGCCCTCCTGGCACTCGCAGCGGGTGCCCAGGTAGCCCGGCTCGCAGCGGCACGTTCCGCAGGTGTCCGTTCCCGCCGAGCTGCAGCGGCTGCTGTTCGGCTGCGTCAGCTGCGTGCAGCCGCAGTCGCAGCGGTAGTTGACCAGCGCGTCCAGCCGGTCCTTGAAGCCCGCCGGCTTGATGGTGAAGCTCTGCTGCTGGTCCGGCCCGGGGCAGCCCCGCGCCTCCACGCTCACGTTAAAGGACACCTGTCACAGAGACACAGGAACATTCATTCGCTTTTTAAAATGTTTTAGGGCTTTTTCAGCTTTATTGGACAGCACAGTGTGGAGAGACAGGAAGAACTTTTCATTCACTGGTTCTCAATTTCTCTTGGTTCTCTGGCTGTGTATGCCAGGTGCACTCTGGGATACTATGGGACAGACAAGCTGTGGGCTCTCACTCATCTTCTTTACATCTCATTTTTATGTCTTTATTATTGTCCAATGTTTGTTAGAATAGCTAACATACATCTTTAGATTAGACGTATGTTACTTTATCTTGGTGTTGTAACTTTTAATAAACTAGCCCTTCATTTTAATGAGATTGACTGAGCCATGTATTTTCAGAAGATTACTGGTTAATCCACCAGATTACTCTTTTTATTATTTATTAAATGAAATCAAATAACGTATTTTGCATGTAGGACAAGCGAGGACCTTTAGCATGCAATACCACTTGTGTTCAGTATTCAGTGTTGAGCATTAAACAAGGGCATTGACTGTTGTGTTGACACGGCCGGATTCAGGAAATTGACATGTTTCACTCCTCATTTTCCTGACATCAGCAAGAAGCATTTGAGTCCTGAAGTCCCTGGGCTTGCCCCTTTTACGCAATCGCTAGCTCAGCCACACATGGGAAATCCGCTAATAGTTTAGTGTTTAGTATTGGGAGAGGAAACGCCTCACCGGCCATTCCAGGTGCAAGTCCAGTACTAAATACAATGATACACTGTTACTGATGCACTACACTGTTACTGATGCACTACACTGTTACTGATGCACTACACTGTTACTGATGCACTACACTGTTACTGATGCACTACACTGTTACTGATGCACTACACTGTTACTGATGCACTACACTGTTACTGATGCACTACACCGTTACTGATGCACTACACTGTTACTGATGCACTACACTGTTACTGATGCACTACACTGTTACTGATGCACTACACTGTTACTGATGCACTACACTGTTACTGATGCACTACACTGTTACTGATGCACTACACCGTTACTGATGCACTACACTGTTACTGATGCACTACACTGTTACTGATGCACTACACTGTTACTGATGCACTACACTGTTACTGGTGCACTACACTGTTACTGATGCACTACACTGTTACTGATGCACTACACTGTTACTGATGCACTACACTGTTACTGATGCACTACACTGTTACTGATGCACTACACTGTTACTGATGCACTACACCGTTACTGATGCACTACACTGTTACTGATGCACTACACTGTTACTGATGCACTACACTGTTACTGATGCACTACACCGTTACTGATGCACTACACTGTTACTGATGCACTACACCGTTACTGATGCACTACACTGTTACTGATGCACTACAACTAATGTATTAACTAAAAGGTATGAATGAGAAGGTGTCTGTACAAATAAACTTTTATACACACTTCTCCCACACTCATAATAGTGCAAGTACAAGGGGAATTTGGGGTCATTTCCTTCCTTATTTTTGTAACTCCAGTTCAATTTAAACTATAAAGCATAAACTCTAACATGGTTGAACTGGATTACATTTTCAGAAATTGAATTAAATGATTTAATTTAATCTCAGTTTATCCCTATATTTAATAGCACATAATGAAGATTTGGTAGCTCCACCCCTTTGGAGCACTCGGGGACAGGAAGTGATGCAATCAAAGGAATTCTCCATTTCCCTGTTTATCCAGAACGACAGCAGCGAAATCTGAGGCAAAGTGAACACTACGTTATGTAATTAACTGTGGTTTCCCACCATCTTAGCAATACTCATTTGAGTAATTACAGGATTTTGAGACTTAAAAAAAAAAAGGTCTGGTTCTAAATTTATACTCGTAAATTTACAGAACTTTCCCGTTATCATATCAGTTTCATAACACAATCTTCCAGAGTATAATCATATTGTAAAGTTTGTTAAAAAAATAAAAACTGCTGTTTGAAAGGACTGCCATCAGCTAGGCTTGGGAGTGAAATGTAATTTTTATTTTCACAAAAACAGGTTAATTACACTGCTCTAGTGGCAGTGGGTGTGTGTAGAGAAACCTGACCAGATAAAGTTACAGTCCCAGTGACATCACCAAGGCTCAGGGTGGATTTAGCTTTAATTTCTTCTCTCCGTTTCTGCTGAGCCTGTCCTCGCTACGGACAAAGAGCCGATTCTCCCGTTAGAAAAACCCTCGCTGCCCCTCAAACCCTGAACAAAGTGTCCTTCTCGTTCGTGGGCAGGGGGAACAGTCCGAGCCTTCATCCCCAGCGCCGGTTACACGCGAGGGATACTTTCACTGTGAAAAATATGCGAGGGCCTGAAAGCTATGGCAAATATGTTAACAGCGCAGCAGGGCAACGGATACATTTGTGAGTGAGAATCCCTTGAAAAGGGTTTACAGAAGAATGCGTTGCTGTAAACTGGCTGCCGACACGGAGGTCTTGGAGATGAACATCTGTTCCTGTGGTTCTCAGGTGGCGCAAAAAAACGGCCAAAACACAGGTTCCTCGCACAGCTTTGTTCCGGAATAGAACCGTGACTGCGCTGAGTGTGGCTCGGAGCCCCACGGGGACGACGTAAAAAAACGGCCACGTCACAGGAGGGATCACTGGAGGGGAGGGCGTTTATTTAGCGGGCTATTTTCCCCCCACCGCACAACAGCTACCCCTCTGGTCAGCCGCGGAACTGCAGGACACGTGCGTGAATTTCGACGGATTTGACATGTTGGCAGAAGATACTGCGGCAATGGAAAAAGGCATATTGCGAGCAGCCGTTCTAAATTGGGAGCAAATGAAAACAAACAAAAAAAAAAAAAGAGGACAAACAGCTGCTCATAAACAAATATATAAATATATATATATATATATATATAAATACACAGCCTTTCTCCAAGGGACTGAGCTTCCAGTTGGCCAGTGTTATTCTGCGTTGACCCTGTGATTAACCCCTCCACTGATGCAGTGACTGGAGCTGCTTTGTACTGCAAAGCCACAACTGATCTATTGACATTGGCAGCTCCTCTGTATCAGACTTTGAGAAAGGTGAAAAAAATGGAGGGAAAACGGGGAGAAGAACAATGGCTTGGCTACTCGGAAGTCATCTTTTTCCGCCCGAGAAACTCGATCTCTGTAAACAGCGGGGACGGGAGTAGAGAAGCCCCGCTGTCAGTTACTCTCGGTGTCCTGAGAAAACGGACCATCCCACAAACTTCAAAAAAGTCAGAGGCAGCCAGACGAAAATACTTTGACCTTTTAATCCTTGTTCAAGGGCTCATAGGCCAGCGTGAGGTGCGTCCGGTTATTACACTTGACCCGAGTTCCGTGGATTATCAACCCTAGAAAACAGCTGGCTGCAAGAGCTCCTGCAAGCACGCAAACTGGACTTCCCCTAAGCAAATAAATCCTATTTCTGAATCTTAAAAAATAAATATCCTTGCACGTCGTCTCCTCTCCTGAAAGGAAACCGTCCATTGGCCGATTGCATCTTCAACAAACAGAATTAACATTCCAGGGAACAAACTTCCAAAACACTCCATCCAAAAACTCTCCTCCTTCCGTTTCCAAACCTATGCCCATGACATCACTGCTCTGCACCCTGAATCTCCACAAACCCATCAGGTAGGTCCTTTCAGAGGGAGGGGGGGGCGGGGGGTTGTGAATAAATAGGAAGAGAAAATTAAAAACGCAGCACAACCGGATCCTTTCCCCTGAGATAAACTAGGGTCACAAGACAGAGCCCAGGATTAGGAGGGGAGACACAAGAGGCCGTCTTTCCGGCCAAGGGTCTTAATGAGGTAATAATGGGCTCAATTAGATTTAGTGGACATGTGAGGCACGGTGCTTCCAGTATTAAAGACTTTGTGTCCAAACAAGGGCACTATGAACCGTAGTTTTGGCGGGAAGATGAAAAAGGAGGGGGAAAAAAAAGAAGAAAAAAAAAGAAGAAAACAGGAGTTGGTACTAATGCAGAGCAGCAAGCAGACGCACGCTCTGGGATCGTGGGTACAGCAACATTTCCAATGCAGCCCGACACATCGGAGGGTCACGGGTTTAAATCCTTGGCGGTTTATAGTTGCATCGTACCTATACGCAAGGTGCTTTACCTCTACACAGACAGAGACGGGTGCAGTGGAGACATTGTCAGTGCTGTATTTGACCCTGCTTTGGTACTCTACCAATAATAATAATGCCTGCCATTTATATAGCGCCTTTCTCGATACTCAAAGCACTTTACAATGATGAGGGGGAAACTCGCCTCAACCACCACCAATGTGTAGCACCCAACATAAGAAAGGACTGGCATTTAGAGAACTGGGGGACCATTGTGCTTGGGCAATGGCTGGCAAGCCCAGAATCCACCAGGAAGCCGGGGTGGGGGGATGGGGACGTGTTATCTCTACAGAGAAAACAGGAAGCGGCTGTTTGTTTGACTTGCTATAATTAGCAGCACTGGTCACTAGCTGTTCATGCACTGCATCAATGAGACTGCATTATTTCTCACAGAGTCATCCGTCTGCCCTGTTCCACAGCGCTAAGAGCTTATACCCAATCTACAGCATGAACAGTTCAACTGCGGCGTAGTGAATACGTTTATCCCCAAAAGGTTTATCCCCAATTTTCCCCTCCTTTCTCAGAATTCGGTAGGTCCAATCACACCCACGGTAGGTCCGATCACACCCACGGTAGGTCCGATCATTGCGACGTCCTCCATTTTGAGGGAGCACAGAGAAGCACACAGCCCCCTTCAAAGCTTCTTCTTTTCACTTTGAAGCCCTGCAGTTCGGCTGCTGCACATCGCTCCCTGCAGTTCGGCTGCTGCACATCGCTCCCTGCAGTTCGGCTCCTGCACATCGCTCATCGATGAAGACTCTGATGAAGACACTGAGTGTCCAAACGTTAGTCTGTTTGCAGTCAGTCTGCAATAAAAGCTGAATATCCCTGACCTCCAGAGCAATTCCTTTATCTGAGTTTACCCTCCTGTTTCCTGTGAGGCACCGGATCGGCCTGTTATATGGCAGGTGTGCGGTGATCTCCTTTCTGCCTCCGGCACATTGTCCCCGGTGCTGACAGCCAATTTAACCCAATTCTGTACGAAAAAGGGTCTAAAAATGTACACATACAGCGCACTCCAAAAAGTGCCCGGACAGGGGGTGGGGGCTGTGTATAAAACTGGCTACAATCGCTACAATGTTCATCCGATATGGATGTAAAAACCCTCAAATTAAAGCTGAAAGTCTGCACTTTAACCTCATATTCACTGTCCCATTTAACAATGTGCTGCAGTACAGAGCCAAAACAACAAAAAATGCTTCACTGTCCGAACACTTTTGGAGCGCGCTGTACATAAACATCTCTCCGACTGCCTTTAAGCGTACCGTTCTAAAATTGTAACGAAGGATACAGATGAAGCTCAGAAAGCGTACAACTAAAGATTTCAGTACTGTCACAAGGCACATTTTGCAGGAGATCTCAGCCTAAAATTAGGAACTGGGTATCATTTACATCCGCGTAACCGTAGGCGCTTTCAAAACCCCTCGTGTCTCCAAAAAAAAAAAATCCGCTTGTCCACTTTTGTGTGAGGTCATTGAGATGCAGCGTGCAGGCCGTTTCCACCCACACACCCCGCAAACAGGCAGCGGGGCTCCCCAAAACCTCATCCTACACTGCGTCCACACTCAAAAGGAAGATTGACACTTGGGCACTGTGACACAACCCCCCCCCCCCCTCCCCCTTTTACCCATTTCCCCAGAAGAAGAAAAATAAACCCCAGCAGGCCCAATAAAGCCCCTAGTACAGAAGTTTGGGGAAGGATCGTTTTAGCCATTCACTGATATTCAAGCCCCTGGAATACCCCCATCTCGATGCCCAATTAGACAAGCCTGGAATTCATGTGGGAGACACTAGGGCTTCCGAAAAGAATTCCAGAAGGTCGAGACACTGCATGGTGGCTTGTTCAAAGTGGCCCCCAGGGGGACAACTTGAATAGATTATGTACAAATCCACATTGAGGCTACTGTATAGAGAGTCCCGAACAAGGCGTGTAAAGACATTCTGTGCAAAATCATTCAAAATGTGCAACGGGCCGCTCGTCACCTGACTGCAGGGAACAAAAGGAGAGCCAACTCAATAGCATGAACCTGCACGCACGCACAAAAAGGCATTGTGCGCCGTACGAGGAACGACAAACAACCAGCACAAATAGGTGCCGTTCTGGATGTTCGGTTGGGAACGGCTCCAATGTTGGCAGTGAGAGTGGCCCACTCCTGGCTGTGGATGGCCACTGGCCAGCGAGGGGTCTCTCTTCCAACTGAATACTCAAGTGCTTCATTCAACAGACCACCATTTTAATTCAACAAAACAAGCTCCTTTTCCCTTTTCCATTTCTGAGAATGCATTACAAACTTCTGGACTCTGGCCCTGCGAGGCTCAGATCTCACGCCCCTGCTTCAGACAGTCAAGTCATTTGAGGTCACAACTAATAATCGCTGTGGGCTTTATTACTCACAGGTTCTTGTAAAAACTCAAATGCTTCAGTTAAGAATTCAGCGGAAAATTACCCAATTTCCTTCCATTTCGACATTTATATTTTACATTTTAGGCATTTAGCTGACGCTCTTATCCAGAGCGACTTACCATTACTGCACAAAGGCCTAGATTTGTAAATCACCAACATTCCAAGTAGCAATTAAAGAGAGGCAATTAAAGAGAGGCAATTAAACAGAGGCATGATGGTCGGGTCATAACACCCTGGTTTTAGGTAATCCTTTGTCACTAGAAGTGGAAGGAAAGGTAGGGAGGGAGACTTAGGATAGATAGGAGATGTGGAAAAATGGGAATGGGAATCAGGGTGGGACGAAGGAGGGGAACTTCCTTCCTTCCCAACTCTGCGGCATCGCCGTCCAGCTCCGTTCCCTGAAAATATCCCACCTCTCTTGGACAGCGTGCTTCAGCATTAATATAAACATAATGAAATTCCCAGGGAGAAAATGAGACAGTTTCTGGGCCAGAATGCAGCGACAGTCCAAACTCACAGCTGGCCAGACGGGCCAGTTATGTTCTTTCTCCTTTGCGTGTTCGCCAGAAGAGAGGTCAGAACATGCCCCGGGGGCGTACCGCTAATTCGCCACGCACATTTCAGCCATATTGTTTTATGATGACTAGTCATTGGTTCTGAAGGAACAGGATGTTATGCAACTTAATCAAAATAAAAACCCTGCTTGCACTGAGCCACGTTTGCTGCATGCAAGGTGCCGTTATAAAACCCAGCTTGACGGTTTGCATCTCGACCGTTACAAGTCCCGCCAACCGCTCAGGCACTGCTCCACAGCTTTGGTATGGCCTACAGTTTTGCTTATTCCAAGATAAACAGGAGAAGGATCCCATATGTGTGCGTGCGATGCACAAAATCGGCACAGAGCCAGCCCTAGGGTTGTGGTGGCCCTAAACAAGAATGTTGTGCAGGCCCCAAAGTGCTCAAAGAGAAAAAAATACTTGAATTGCGTGGCCAGTGATGATTGTGGCCCTAAAGGACTGCATAGTGTGTTCATGCCAGTGGCCCATTCTACTTCCACACACACATAAAAAGGGCCCATAGATGCAGTGCCAAACACCTGGTTGTATATACGTGAAAAAAAGTAATCAACAAATTTGGATCATCTCTGCCAAATGGCAAAATAAAATCACATTTTCTATGGAGCTTAAGAGCTTACGACACATTCTGTGCTTGACCCATAAGCTGAGTTAATAACATTCTGTGACAGAAACAGATATGAGCCACTGCACTAATGCCAAATAAATGGACTTTTATAAAAACAGCAATTAAGGGGCAATACGTGACTCAGTGATAACTGTCACAGAACCAGACAATAACACGATTAATTATGATAGAATAAAACAGCCAAAACAACCTGAACCCTAAGAAACCGTTTCCAGCAGCTCACTGCAGTGTCTGCTAGCTCAAGGCTCGCCTGAATTCTTATTTGCATTTTATTTTTTCAGCCAATGTCACATATTTCATTAAGGAATGACGCTTTTCTGCAATGACTCAATTCCACAGGTGAAAAGCTACTGCTCACTAAAAGCTGTTTGTGATGAATAGGTTCAGAGACGGGAAACACGGGTTGAAATTACTTTTCTGGCTGAACAATGCAGGCAGCACTGGAACACCAATTATAACATTTATTTACAACCCATTATAACCCATTATAACCCATTATAACCCATTATAACCAATTATAACCAATTATAACCCGTATTCGTTGGGTCAACGGGACCTTTGGGTCGAGGTGTGACGCGAGCACTCAGCCTTACAGTGTCTCCGATCTTGAGGTCGGCGCACTTCCGGAGTCCGGACAGCGGTCGCCCGTCCTGGCAGGTTGCCGTGAACGACAGGCTGATGTCGGCGGGATGGTCCCACACAGTCAGCTCCACTTGGGACCGGATGTTCTGCAAAGCAAGCCAACGATGCATCGAGATAAGCAAACAGCACAATGCACTCCAATGTTCAATGTTCGACGGCGGATATAATGTACCAAGCCTTTACTCCATCTGCCTCAAAAAGGCCTACTGGCTTGGTACAGTATATAGGACTAAAACTCATAGGGGATTATTAAAAAAACACAAAAGTTAAAAAGTTCATATTTACTCCCAACTCAATACATGAAATATACTGTACATTTTAAACGGTAGCTGTAAAGAACAAGGCTTAGTGCCCTTTTAAGAATGCGGAGCAACACAGTGGTAAACTGGGGGTATTAAACGGTTTTAAATGAATCCGATTCTTAAACAGCCATTCACAGTTAATTGAAAATGAGTTACCCTGAAACAGTCATTTTCAAAACAAAAAACAATCAAAACGGGATTAGATACTGAAACCAGCAGTCGTGTCCTATTTGGTTTATGGACTCAGGAGAAAAAAAAAAAAAACTTGGCATAGGTGATGGCTATGGTTCACCGAGTCTTTTATATTCCTCCCCCCAAACACACAAAATGCTGGCATGAAGGGAGCAATTACGGGTGATCCTTCAAGCCACAATCGGCTAGCTGAGCGCTTGTGTTTATGTGACCGTGTTGAAGCGGATGACTCCCGCTAGAAAGTGCGACTTGGATAATCAAAAACACGCACAGGACCCGTCAGCGACAGATGCTTGGTTTCTGGACCTGAGACACATTCTTACGATTGGCTTGATAATGCTATTACCGCGCATATTATAGAGCAAATAAAATAACCTAGTTAGAGGAAAGTCAAATAAAGTGCAGCATCTATGCAGGATACTATGTCAGCTGATACATGGCACTGGAATGAACTCCATCGTTGTCCTTAAATCCACCAACAGTACAATGAGGTGCTGGGCAACATGACCACACCCCTTCCCAGCATAAAAAAAACTGGGGACAGAACAAACACCAAATAGTTCAATTTTAAAAAGAAAAGATTTCGGCAAAGACTGGAGGTCGTCCAGCAGTCTTTGGTTGATTCTTTGGTTTAAAAAAAATAAAAAAAAATAAATAAAAAGTATGGAAAGAAAAACTTTTTTTTCCTTCACCGTTTGGCTCGATTCTGTTTCTCCCAAAAGCACCAACAAGTTAAAATGATGGACGATAGAATATTAAAAACACTGACAAAATGCACACAAAAGTCTGATGATGATTAGAGCTCCATGTTACACAATCATAGAGGGGTACCAAATATCAGCCATTCACAAAATGTAACAGCTGTTTTAACTCTTCCCCTCTTGCAGATCTTCCTTTGCCCTCTTGTTTTCTGTGTGCCTTAAAGACGTTTTGTTTTCATGTTCCAAATATAAAGATTTTGAACTATTTGTTTATTTAAAGGATCCCCATTAGCTAATGCCGTGGCAATTCGCTAGTCTTCCTGGGGTCCACGCACAACAAACATTACAATAAATAACACATTAAGACAGTAACAATTTAGACATTCCAATAAAATAAAAAAATAAAAAAGAGAATTCCATTATTTTAAAAAGCATCACAACAAGCAAACATCTCTCCAACCAAAATAAACAACAGCCTCTCATCTGCAACACAATAAGTGTGTCTTAAGTCTCTTTTTGAAGGATATTTAGTTTTTTTCCTGGCGGATATAAAGGGGTAAATGATTCCAAATTGTAGTGGCTCTGTAAAGTACTGTTCTTTTTAGGGAGTTAGTTCTTGGACTGATTTGCGTAATATGACCATTGCCAGCATTTCTGGTATTGTGGCTATGAACATTGTCACAAAAAACAATTTGATCTTGCAAGAACTCAGGCTTATGGGTACGCATTGTATTACTAAAAAATGTCACTACACTAGAGGACAGCCTCTTCTCCACATTAAGCCACAATAGGCTAGAGTGCATCTTATCAATGCTAGTTCTAACTAGATTTAGTGTGTGAAGAATACCATGAGCCTCTGCACTTTTGGCCTGCTGTTGGATGAATACTGTAACACCACCACCAAACACAAGCAGTGTTGCCAGGACAAATATTTTTTTGAGTTCATGCAAAGTCCAACAAATGCACAATGTGCCTCTGACACTCGACACTGGACTGAGGGTCTTGAAACAGCGCGCGCTTTGAAACTTTCCTAAGAAGCGTGTTGAAGGAAATGACCCCCCCCCCCCCCCCCCCCCCCCCCCCGGTGCTCAGGCAAAGGGGGCCCCCCGATATCTGGAGCAAACCTCGCTCCTAGCCCGTTCACCTCAAGGACCCCTGTTAATAAATTCCAAGCCAAGGGCCCCTGATGTGCCTGACAGTTCCAAGCTGGTGCCCCCAGTACAAACCCCCTGGGTGGTGGGGGGGCCCAAGGAAGTCCCCCACTCCCCTCTGGTCCAAGGCAGAACACACGGAGTTCCAGAGCATTCCATCACTCGACGAGCAGCTCTGGAAAAACATGACCACCCCAAAAACACCTGCTTCTGTTCTCTCTGGATCCACAAACTCACCACACTGTTCCGTATTGTTTATCATCTTTTAAACAAGGAAACTGAATAGATGTTGAGAACAATCACTACCATCACTAATGACCTTGCACCCAGCTAGTGTCCATGTAATGTAATGGAGCATCAATTTAGTAAAGAAAGACTCTGAACTAAAGAGGGTTTGGTTTCCCAAAAGGGATCTGTGATCTGTGGTAAGCCTAAAGTTTGGCCCATGTCTCTGACTGTTTTTTCCAATTTTTCAGCCTCATAATGGCTTCCTTGACTGTCACTGGCACAACTCTGGCACTCATGTTGACAAATGCCAATAACAGACTGCAAAAGACAATCAAAAGCCTACAATCAGGACAGGATACTGAAAGCTCTCTGCCCTGAAATGGGGGGCTACGCATAACAGAAAAATGCTGTAATTTCTACGCGGTGAAACCAAAATGCATAAAAATACCCTTTCATAAAAACTGAGAATCTGGGGCCGGATTCACAAAACCTTCTATTCCCCTAACTTATGCCTTAAGAAGAACTTTAGGAAGAGTTATTACTCATGAAAAACGTCTTAAGTATTTCCCTAACTTTCTTTTTTTAAAGTTTTATACATAAGTTCTTATGTTTCTTCTCATATTTCTTCTTATCACTAAGATAGCTCCACACTTGTATTAAGGCTACTCACTACATTGAAGAGGTAAACCACAATTTTCAATCCTTAGCTGATATTATTATACAAACAAGTATATGATGAGTTTCCAGTCTCAATTTTATAGGCCTTTTGTTAGGTGCTTTTGTTTGTTTCATGTAATCAGTGATAATCACCATTAGCAACATTGTAGGCTAAGCTCTTTTATTAGCTTTGGCTGTCCCACCAGCATTGTCCAACTTTCCCAGCAGTAGCCGCTTCCTTGTTATGACCTCCTCCACCATAACCTCCAACTCTTGCTTTGCGAAATTGGGCGACCGACCAGCCTTCCTTATTTTCCATTTCCATTAGCTAACAAGCGAGCAACAAACACGTAACGTTAAGCTAAGTATCTAAGTCTGTGCAGTAAAATTATTATTTTATTCTACATTATGTGAAACTGTCCAATATTTTTGATGGCCAAAAATGGGGGGGGACTATGTACAAAAGGTCCTATAATTTCTAAACGGTTCATCCGATATGGATGAAAATACCCTCAAATTAAAGCTGTCAGTCTGCACTTCAACCTAATTGTCATTGTATCCTTTCAAACTCAAAGTGCGAGAGTACAGAACTAAAATAACAAAAAAATGTGTCACTGTCCAATGAATTATGGTGCCTATTGTATACACACACACATCAAAAACAGAAAAGCCAGTCCTCTCACAGGCATTGGACACGAACACACACACATGAACACACACACACATGAACACATCCTCTCATAGACATTCAACAGCCTTGGATACTTACGTTGTAGGCATTGACAATCAGCTGGATGATGTTTTTGGAGTCCTGGTCTAAAATCTCCACCGTTGTGCTGGGTATGAGCGCAGTAAAGTTCTTGATAAGAGAGGGGGGGGGGGGCATGGAGAGGAATATCTTGTGATTCACAGTTTCAGTTTCCAGCCCTTAAATAAACAGAGCAGAGGCGACTCCACATCAGCAAATACCTTGTAAATAACGTAGAGCTTCTTGGTCACGGCGAAGATGAGGAAGATGTTGTTCTCAGCCAGCTTCTCCCCCAGGAGGGCCAGAGAGGGGTAGTCCTATTGGAGGATAAACGAGCCAATCATCTACAGAACACTGACATGCTTCCACATCGCCCCACCGCTGCTCACTGACATGCTATTTTTCGGATTAAGATAAAGGGTAGCATTGTTTGTTTTTATTTGCATACTCTTGCCCAATTCGTGTTGATACTTCATATGGTGCAAGTACATGTATGTGTTATACACGGATCCTGGATTAGTTTTTGATTTTTTATACAAAATAACCACGGTTATGGAAAAATTAGGGGGAATTTAATCTTTAAAACGATCATTGCTCTCAAACAGTTTCTGTTCATTTTCATTGATTAAAGCAGAAAATAGCTGAACAATTAATATGCAGATTATATATTATATTCCAGCAGATTCTCCTCACTTGGCTATTTAGTGGCTGCATTCGTTTACTTAACATCACACAAATGTGCACTCTCACATATCCATGTGGATAACTTGTGGACAAATATATCCCTATCTGTGGTTGCAAATATTTATAAGCCTGAATGAGAAACTGAGGCACAATTAATACAAGACATTGGAATTACTTGCCAATGGGTTATTCCAGGGATACTTAAATCAGGCCAGTCGAGCTGCTGGTTTTCATTATTCCCCAGGACTGATTTAAACCTGGAACACCAGGCCAGTTAAATCTCTGGTCGATGAGCGGGATTAATCAATTAACTACCAGTACCAGGTTTAAAAGAAACCCAGCAGCACTTGTGGCCTCGAGGCCCAGGTTTGAGTATCCCTGACGTATTGGGATCACTGGCATGCTTGTGAATACAGAAAAATAAATGACAACAGGTTGAGAACCAATGACCAACGAGTTTAAAGATATTTCTGCTCCCCTAGTTCTATTTCACGAGCCACTACTGATACAGGGTCTCCTGCGCTTTCTACTGGCAGAAAGACACCACTTGAAAGCCTCTGTGTGGTGGCACTCGCACGTAAAAATGTGCTTGTAGTCTTTGCTCTCGGCGTCTGTCCAACTTAAAGCCTGCTGCTAATTTTCTGTAGCATGTCGTGCTTGTGGTGCGACAGACTCCAAAATTTGATGGTAACTTGAAGCAGACCTTGGGGAATATTGTTTTTGCAGCCTTTTCCAGGTCAGATGTCTCATCGAAAACAAATATAGTCTGTGGTTCTGGGACGAGAGCTCCATTTTCCACATCTTGAGAAGTCTCCAACAAAGAAATGCTACATTTGCTGTGGGTCCATCCGCCATACTGTCACTATGCAGTTAAAGGTTGTATCAGCGATTTTGGGTCGAAACATAAATGATCACATTCATCTGATTTTTCCTCACGATCCGCTAGCTGCCCGCCCCATAAGCAGGCCGTCAAAAAACCGCGTCTCTGTAGGCAGCCTATGCTCCGAGATCGTACACAAAAACAAATGGTACTACCAACCACTCAAAACCAAAATAAACAGTATTCCAACCAATCACCGACAAGGGGTGGGTGATACTAATACGCTAATACTCTTATCTGGCTGAAATCTTGATGGATTTACAAACGGTTTGGTTTCTTACAAACGTTATTAACGTGGTTATAATTCTGGATGCTTGAACACTATTTTTTAAAACATAACATAATTGGCTCTGAGCTGGAGCTGGCTCTGTTTGGGATTTCGCTTCAGAAGTGACGTCACCCAAAATCGCTGATACAACCTTTAAGACTACAACACAATGAACAGTGATTGTGATGTCATAGGTCATATGGGCAGCATCGTCCAATCAATGTGTTCAGGAGGAAGAGACCTGGGACCTGTTTCACCAAGGCCCCTGTTCCCTGTCCACTGTCCCCCTGACCACTCAGACTCCTGTATACTATGTGCCCCGTCCGCTCACTTTGCAAGCAGTGTGCGAAAGAAATCCCGCAAAACTCTTTCCAAACAAGTGAGGTAGTAGTTCGTAATATCTTTTACATTTTTATTGAGAATATAAACCAGTTAACATATGACGATGATTACAAAGTGTAGATTATGAATGAAGATAGAATTAACAAAAATTAAAAGAGTCATTCATAATATGATCATGTCAGAGCAAACTCCAAGCCATGGGGTCAAAGGAATTATCTGCAGACCTCGGAAACAGGATTGTGTCAAGGCATAGATCTGGAGAAGGGTACGGAAAAATCTCTGCAGCTTTACAGGTCCCAAAGAGCACAGTGGCCACCATCATTCGTAAATGGAAGAAGTTTGGAACCACCAAGAATCTTCCTAGACCTGGCCGCCCGGCCTAACTGAGCAATCGGGGAAGACGGGCCTTGGCCAGGGAGGTGAGCAGGAACCCGAGGGTCACTCTGACAGAGCTCCAGCGTATCCTTGTGGAGATGGGAGAACCTTTCAGAAGATCAACCATCCAGGCAGCACTCCACCAATCAGGCCTTTATGGTAGAGTGGCCAGACGGAAGCCCCTCCTTAGTAAAAGGCACATCACAGCCCGCTTGGAGTTTGCCAAAAGGCACCTAGAGGACTCTCAAACCATGAGAATCAAGATTCTCTGGTCTGATGAAACCAAAATTTAACTTTCTGGCCTGAATACCAAGCGTCACGTCTGGAGGAAACCAGGCACCGCTCATCACCTGGCTAATACCATCCCTACAGTGAAGCATGGCGGTGGCAGCATCATGATGTGGGGATGTTTTTCAGCAGCGGGAACGGGGCGACTAGTCCCGATAGAGGGAAAGATGAATGCAGCTAAGTACACCGAGATCCTTGAAGAAAACCTGCTCCAGAGCGCTCTGGACCTCAGACTGGGGCGAAGGTTTACCTTCCAACATGACAACGACCCGAAGCACACAGCCAAGAGAACAAAGGAGTGGCTTCGGAGAAAGTCTGTGCATGTCCTTGAGTGGCCCAGCCAGAGCCCAGACCTGAATCCAATTGAACATCTGTGGAAAGAGCTGAAAATGGCTGTGTACCGACGCTCCCCATCCAACCTGACGGAACTTGCAAGGATATGCCAAGAGGAATGGGCAAAAATGTCCAGAAACAAGTGTGCCAAGCTCGTAGCTTCTTTCCCAAGATGCCTTGAAGCTGTAATCGCTGCCAAAGGTGCAGCAACCAAGTATTAGGCTAAAGATATGTAACCCCTAAATAACCTATTTTTGTCAGTAAAATAAAATTGCCTATTTTCTAAAAACCTGTTTTCACTTCGTCATTATTGGCTATTGTGTGTAGATGTTTGAGGCAAAAAATGACCTCAATCTATTGTAGTATAAGTCTGTAACGTAATAAAACGTGGAGAAGGTGAAAGGGGTGTGCAGACTTTCCGGCTTGACTGTATGGGCCCTCAAAGGGGTTAAGGGATCGTATTCGGTCACAGCCCAAGATACTACATGCAGATTCCACAACAATCATAGCGCAACCCTAAGCCAATCAGAGATGCAAAGAACATACAGTGTACCAACAATAGGGAGAGTTGGGGGGTCAGTACCATTCACATTTCCAAATGGGTAATCAAAACAAGAGACAGAAGTGCTGTGTTTTGCACTTTTTCCCTTCAGCTTCTCATTATGACTGCATTCGCGTACGGAAGAAAGAAAAAATATCCTGGGGGCTTTAGGCATGAAGTGTGGCGTTCAAGTGCAATATATCAAGGAACATTCTGAATTTCAGCTGGTCCAGCCTCACAAATCAGTCAAGTGCTGCTGACCCTGGCTGGAACATCCTTAGAGGAGGGGATCGTTTGTCCTGCCAAACATCTGCTTGTAACATATTTTAAATGAGGTCGCTCACCAGATTTCTCGGATAAGTGATATCATAACAAATCCAACTCTTCAACTTCTGCGCTTATTATACTTTTCAAAGACATAGAGAGGAAAAAATACTGCTGTGAGTATCGGAATTATATGCAGATCTGCTATGTAGAAAAAAAAAGAGATGATTTTCTATCATCAACTATCGACGAAATGTAAACAAGACGGTGCTCCCGAGCTAGGAATGGAATTGAAGACACCGGCTTCCGACTCGATTTTAATGGGATGAATACGCCTACTTCCAACTGCCGTGAGCATAGGAGCCCGCCGACTATGGCTCAGGGTTAACAGACCCTGCACGCCTACACGCTAAGGAGGGTTTAGCGAAAGTGCAGGTATGACAGACATCTTGAGATGGCCTTTAGTCCGCAATTACCTCACCATTCAGTAGGAGTCCGTGCTAAAAGTGCCATAACTACTCTTTTCAGCTGATTCAATAAATCTTTCATCCACCAAAACATCTTGCAGAAATAACCGTTGCTTTGGTTAGCATACTTCCCTGGAAAGTACTTTGGTGTTACCCGTTTCCGCTGTGTTACACAAGCGCGTTAACCTCCTTATTAAGGGAACTTCCACCAAGATAATCAAATCACTACCCTCAACTACCCCGGACGGCAAGCATGTAGAAGCCGGCGGTAAGGTCCTTTCCGATTAGGCGGTAAAGTATGCTTCTAATCATGGCCTTGGGAGCCTGGCAAGAATGTAACTACACAGAAATCAGGACAGTGACGCACTGGTGCCAGAAGCCCTGAATTCACACCTAGGCCGTGTCCGGATCAACGTCCTTCCACACTATTGAGTACGCTTGTTGAGTACACTGGATGAGAAAGTTGTAAAGCAGGCAAAATGTTCTCTAAAAGTAGTGTACTTAAAATCCCTGGATGATATACTTATTTCCAGGTTTTTGCTGATAATAGTATGGAGGATATTTTTTGCATACTGCATGCCACTAAACAGTATTCAGTAAGCAGTATACGGTATGCTAGTACACAGTGCACAGGAGGCAGTAAATGGGGCTATGATTCGGACACAGCCCTACACAATGCACTAAGCCGTTTGCCGGAAAGACTTGCAGTGCTCTCACCATCCTGGTGGAGGCGCTGTACTCGCTCTTCTCGTTGAGGTGGCACTGGCCGTCGTGGGGCTCCACGAGCCCCCCGAGTTTCCCGTCCAGGGCCAGGTGAGGGACGTCGTCTGTCGCAAACACCAGCAGGTGGTAGGCCTCCTCCCTCCAGCCAATCCTTTCCTGCAGGAAGTCAAACAGGAAATTAGGGTTCCGCTCCGCCCCCCCTTTCCTTCTGAATTCATGTGAACTTTGACCCTCAAATGGACATTACTAGCACACATCAGTGTCAATAGATGGGGGGGAAACCCACTGAACTTCCTTTAAAAAAAAAAAAAAAGCTTACTGCGGACACAATAGGTGCTTCAGCAGGCATGTAATGTGTACAAAGTGAAGAAAAACAGAGGTAAACAAAGCTCTTGGCTGGGTCAAATGTTTGAAAAACTATTTCCTTAGCCAGATCTCCACCCTGGCCATTATCCCTAGGAAGCTCATAAACAATGGCATATGATCACCAGCAAGAATGTACTGACTGAAAACAGTATCCCAAAATGCACCAGGCCCTTCACCAAACAGGAACGTGACAGGAAGCTATTCCAGGGGTGCAGGAATCATATTCACAGCCAAGGCCACCTTCCAGCTTAATTGATAGCATTTTTAATTAAGAGTGTCATTTAGAGGGCAGTGTCTTTTGTTTTAAATTCACTGCGAGTATTTGCGTAAAGCCACTTTAGCGTGCAGCGCTAGCACGCAGAAACTGGCGTGTAATTTAGAGGGCTGTGTTTCTCCGCTGTATTTGCGTAAACCCGCTGTAGCGAGGTAGCGCTAGCACACAGAAAATGGCGTGTAATTTAGAGGGCTGTGTTTCTCCGCTGTATTTGAGTAAACCCGCTGTAGCGAGGCAGCGCTAGCAGGCAGTAACCAACCCACCTTGCACACAGCGGCCTGCAGGATGGCGTCGAACCCTCCCTCCGGGGCGTCCCGGTTACGAGACACCATCTGCTTCTGCACCTCCTTATTGAACATGTCCACCTTGTCCGTCAGCGAGAGGAGGTGGCGGAAACCGAACGACGGCACGCAGTTTGGGAAGAGCTTATATCTGGAGAGAGAGGGGAGGAGAGAAGAGGAGAGGAGAAGGGGGGTTGTAAAAATATTTTATGAATAAAAATGGTTTCCACCGTACAATCACATTGACAGAAGACAAACGTTTGACCTTACATCAATAACATTTTACAGAAGAGGGGGAGAGGGAGAGAGAAGAGGGGGAGAGGGAGAGAGAAGAGATGATAAAGGATAGATAGAAAAGAGAGTAAATGAGATGAAAATAGAGATAATAAAAAAAGATAGAAAGAATAAACAGGGGAAAACAAATCTATGTAATTTCAATGCTCAACAGAGGATGCCACTCCCAGAGGCCAATGGGAAGAGGCAGATGTGGCCAAGCAAGCAGGGTGAAGAAGTGAACAGCAGACCAGTGATCTATCCCTTTAACGTTTTATCGAGGTAGTACCGAGACAACGATGATGTCACACACCAGAGCCCAGGGCATAACCTACTTGGGTACTGATGCGTAAGGGCGCTAGGTTAGCAAACAGCACTCTCACCTCCAGGGCATGCATGTTGCGTGCCAGCTTTTCAGCCATTTTTCTCTTTCAGGAGGCAGGAAGGCCGGGCGTATGGTAGTATTGTTGAAACAAATTTTAAAACAAATTTTACCATTTCTTTGCCCCAACCATCAAAACTGGTTCACAGATTAACAATGCAGTGGGTCACGGATTAACAATGCATGACATTCTATAAATAAAATGTAGAAAATATATATTGCATGAGGACTCTTAAGAGAAGACCAATTTCTGATTTAGTTTTTTTTTTTCCATTAGTTTTCACGCATTACACCGAGCATGGTATAAAAACAGGCACTGGGAAGCTAAATAAAATGCGCCATTGTGCCAGACTGCTTTTAGGAAGCAAGAGTAGGGAGGGAGAGGTATAATGAGTATCGATGAGGATCTGTCCCTAATTGGTAAGATCACAAATATGTGGTTAGAATGTTCTTAAACTGAACATTCTAATGCTGATGTAACAATCACCACTGGTAATTGAAAGCAATCAAGTTCTAGAAAGAACACTGACGTAGAATTTAGAAAAAACATTCCAAAAAAAAATAAAACCCCTACTCTTCAGGGGGTTAAATTCAGGATTAAGGGTTAAATTCATAGCCTTGACTTCAGCAATGCGCTGAAGCGTTTCCTCACGCAACCTTCTGCAGTAACGAAACGCTGAGCAAGAAACACAAGGCCCTTTTCCATTGTACAAAACCATTCAGGAACCATCCGTACCCGGAACTATCGGGAACCTCTGTAGTTCCTGGAATGTGTTCCTGTTTCTCATCCCCCTGACCTTCAAGAACAATGAGAATTTGAGAGCAATTGACGAAAAAAAAAAAGGTTGCGCTGCTGACATAATTCTGGCACGCGACGCTGTAAACTCAACAACACTCACTGCAAGCATCACGATGCCGATACAGCTTCTATAGTTATTGTTTGCTAGTAGTTGACTGTTGCAGCTTCCCTCCATCGATAGATATATTTTTAGCAAGTAGCTACCGGGCATGTAAAAAATGGCGGTTGGTCTACTTGGCGTATGACGACAATTCACAGGAAGTTCACGTTAGACCAATCAGCAATGTACAAGACTGCTAGCTCCACCCATATTTCCTGGTACCTTTGTTTTGTACCTCTCTGGAGGAGTAGCGAAATTTAGGGAATAACGAGAACGACACACGGCACGCTTCTGCTGGCGATGGAAACGCATCCAGAACCCGCGATCTGGGTTTCACGGCGCGGTACGGCGATGGGAAAGGGAAAATAGACAAGGTGAAGGTTAAGCGTCTCCGTTCACGGCCTGTCGACGAGCGGGCCACGGCTCCCTCACCCATTGCAGGGGTTGCTCTGGTATTTGGACGCCGTGTAGGAGAAGGGCGACATGTTCTTGTCCACGAACGCGCCGAAGCCCAGCCGGAAGTTACTGGTGAGCTTCTTCATCTCCTCGGCCAGCTTGGTGCCCAGGTTACGGATGGTGTCCAGGTCATCCTTCATGGACAGGGAGAGATCCATCAGGTAGTAAAGGTCCACGGGGTAATCCTCCACCTGGCGCACCTGCACCTCGAACCACGTCTGGTCACCTGCGTGGTGGAGTTGGGGGAGGGGTCAGCGAAGATGCACTTTTGCAGGAAACATTACGGAGGCCAGCTACAGATAAGAGTTAAACTCGTCTAACTGATCCTGTCCTTGGACGCGACAACTTCCAAAATAGTCTCGACCTTGAGTCAAAGCTACTCTTCGGTATGTCACATCGAAAGACAACATTTATGTGATAACTCCTGATAAGCCGTTACTTCTCGTCTGGCAGAGCCCGTGGGTCTGTTCTCATTTGGGTAACTCAGTTTAACTACTAAGGCGGTTCTGTTCTTGTGTGTATAACTTGGTTTCAAGTCCAGTTCAATAAGGCGGTCGACAAGTTGTCAATCTAGTCTGTTCCTCTTGCAATTAATGTCTCACTGGAGGCTATAGTCTCCCCCTCTGGGGAATTAGGGCACTTCCATCTCTGTATCTTTGTAGTTGTGTTTGCTCTTAACAAGACGTCTGCTAAATGCGCGCAGTGTAACATTATTTAATGACGTTTCCGTTTTGAACCAATTAGACAAGACCTGCCCGACCGCCGACCCTTCTGAGGGTTGGCACAATGTAACATGAATCCCAGTCACTAAGACGATAAATGGCCTATAATACAGCAGCACATTGTTCAGGTCTGAAATTTCCAGCGCTTTCCTTTGAAATGCACACATCTCATCTTAACACCATCTCTGTCAGTTACCTGGTGCACAATCGACCGCTAACATATTTGTCAAATTAACATATTATTGATCTTTCTTATGTCCGTTCTATTTCTGTGCAGTGGAATTTTTTTGTTGTTGTTGCTGATGAGTTTCTTTTCCATTTGGTATCGTAGAACATTTCAGTAGTTTTAAATATTACTGAAATTGAAGTCCCCACGCCCCCACAAAGCACACAGTTGTTTTCAACGGGAAGACAACATACCGGGCCGAAGGTTCAAGGCGATCTTTTGGGGGATTATCTGAACGACATCGTACTGGGTTGGTCCGGAACCTTTAGAACTCAGCGGCACATTTTCCAGGACAGTGGAGCTACTCCTGGGGCTTTCGATGAACTGGGACTCGCAGCCCCTCTTCTGTAAATTCTGATTCAAATCGCAGCGTGACGTCAGGGTCCTCGGACTCCCAAATTCCTGAGCAGAAAAAAAATTAATTCACAATGAACACCTGTCACAATTTCTTGGAGCCCATCGTAGCTTCCGAGGAAGACCAAAACAGGCAAATATGGGGGGATTAGAACAAGCAGTGGAGACTGAATGACAATTCCACTTATTTTTGCAGCCGTGTAGAGTGTGTTAAATTTGTCATTCGGTTCTGCACATTCCACAAATTTAAAGGAGTTGTACTGTGGTTTCTCAGTCCACAACCTCAGTAGTTATTAAGTGATTAGGAGCCCTTAGTAGCGCATTTTAAAGACTGGCAAATGGAACTACCAATTAAACAACCAGAAAACGTCCTCTCAACTTTGTTGTAGTCTCGTGGCCCAGAAAAAAAAGGTAGAGAGAAGGGAATGTGATGTGTTCATTTGCTTTCCCTTTGCACTGCGGGACTACGAGAAAGCAAGCGCTTAGAATGTTCCAGATTTGCGCTCATCGGAGTGTGCACGTGTTTACCTCTTGCGCGCACCAGGCGCAGCTGGGGTGGATGAGCAGACATTCCTCGCAGGAGGTTGCGCTGCCGCTAGTACAAACGTTGAGACCTAAGAAAGGGAAATGAATTACAAAAATGTACCCATCGTCTCCAGCAGCTCAAAAGCTTAATAGAAATTCACACTTTGTTCAAGGGAATTCGTTGCGAGCAGGCAGTGCAACGATCATTAGCCTAATAGCCTACCTAGATGGGATAATGGATACCATGATTAGACTGATATATTCATACAACACTTTTGTGGATCTGCAGAATCATTCACTATCAATAGTATATTTTAAGTAGGCCTATCAATAATATTTTTATTAAAAGCCCAATTTCTTGTAGCCTATCGTTATTCAAAAATGCATACATCATATGAGACTATGTCAAGCGTCTGAATTTACCATTAACGCATCAATTGCAACCAAAGTAGGCCAATATGGACTGACACAGCAGCACGAGCACAGGCGCTAACACATCGATCACCTTGCGCACGCGCAGAGCACGCAGCCGTAGCAAATGTTTGAGGAGGTCGCTAACCGCGAATGGATACTGAAAAAAAGTTCATTTGGGAACAAAAAGCATGTTGGAAACTGTGAGCACTGCTCAAACTACACCGGGACCATGCTAATAAGGGACGAACGTGTATATTTTCACTAATTGTAACACCAATAAGTGACAAATCCACAACTAGGCTATTTAAGAGCCATCAGCCCAATATTCGAATAGAATATAGGCTTAAAATGTTGGCACTTAAAAAGAAATTACAATTCCAAGAGTTTTAGGCTACTAACGAAAAGCAAAAACAAAAAAAGTTGCTGGGACATTTCTGCAGCAGTGTTATGGCTAAAACAAAAAGACAATTCTTACCTTTAACATTGCGAATTAAGATTTCTAAAATAAGATAGCTAAGCGCCGTGACGTATGTGCATTGCCTTCTGCTCAACATTATTTTCCTGAAAAATAAGCAATTATCTAAAATTTGCAGCTGGGAAGTTTCTGGCACAGATGTCAATCTGGTGAAGACCTCATGAAATCCACATCGTGTCTGCTCAGTAGATACAAAATAGTGCGACTCTCTCTTTGTCCGTTTCTGTTCCGGCAAAGTAGCGTGGAACCATTATGCAAACGTCGATCCAAAACAAAGATTACAAAACATTGTGTCATCAAATAAATAATCCGAAGAGAAAGAGGAGCCGGATAAACAATCCCGGTTTAAAAGTTGTACGGAGCACTTTGCTTTGATTCTTGTGGTAGCGCAGGCTACATGGGCGGACGCAGCAGATAATCCTTTAACGCCGAAAACCCATCTTGTTTAATTTTCTCCAGTAGTTTAGCAAAAATCAAGCGTCCACAACATGTTTGAAGTCTGACTTCCAGGATTTGTATTCCAAACTCCTATCTTGGTTTTTCTCCACCGAAGTTAGGTCTAGAAAGCGCACTATTGGTATGGAGAATCTCCGCCCACTTTCCAGAGGAGGTGCGAGAGCAACACTTAACCCTTCCATTCAATAGGGGGAAACATAAATAACCTCAACATAAACCCAAAGAAAAGTAAATAAAGCAGTAATACGGAAAATGCACTGTGTTCACAATTTAATGTCGTCCAATTCCATCTTGAGCAGAATTTATAATCATTTGAGTTATTAATTTAATAGGCCTACTATTTCGGAAATGTCGCCATAATTTGGATTCTGTGCATAATAGCCTATGCATATTTCTAATTATGTAGCCGACTCCGTCTTTCTCGTCCACCACGGAACGAGAGCTTGGTTCCAGATGTAAAAAGAAATGGATAAATAAAACTTGGGCACAATTAGACTATATGCACCGGGTTCTGGTTCCGTCAGATGGATCCTGATTCAACCATGAATAACCATTATTGGGAGGGATAAAACTGACTCAGGTGACCACGAGGCCTGTGAATCACCCACCTTGGTCTACGGACTGTCACGTGACCAGCTTTAATTGGGTTACCACCTGTTACAGACCGCTCCCTCAAAGGAGATAATCTTGTCCACAAGGCAAGCCAAAAAATATGCAAAGGTGATTTTTCAATTCATTTGAGTATAGGGGCCTAAAACGGAATGCATATTTAAGCCATATAAATGTTTTGTACGCTAGGGGAGCATATTAATCAAAGTGTTACCCAAATACATAGATTATCAAGCATAATGCTTGTCATACATAGCTAGACGGTACATACACACGAGTATTAACTCACATCATTAAAAAAAAGAAAATGTAAGCATGTGTCACCAACATAGAGGCAGTAGTGTGTTTAGCACCAAGTAGCCTACACTGCACTAACAAATGGAGGTTTATTATATTGAAAAAAAAAAACTGTCTTGCGCCATCTAACGGCTCCACCTTTACATTTCAGAGTCGGGTAATGAGGAAACTTTACTTGGATATTTTATACTGCACGCAAACTCCCCGTACGAGGTGAGAAAAGGGTGTCGAGTTCCCCCCTATAAATATAGTTGTTCCACATTATGGTTCAGGGGGAGAGTTCAGTACTTTCTGCCACATTATAAGAAATGAGGAGAGGTGCGAGTGTTGGGGGGGGGGTGGTATGAGCTATACAACCTCCAGTCCACCTTTCCCGAACGCCCACTCAGGTTGTGAGAATTCAGGGTGTGGCCGTGGCAGCACATCATAACACACCCCTCAAATGGATCAAAGGACACCTGAATCCCTAAATCTTCACAGTGCGCCCAAGGCAGTGGTTTGAAGTAAGCATAGAAAAACATCTCCCTCGCTGGATTAGACAGTCCAGACAGGCACTGAAAGAGAACAGCACCCCCCCCCCCCCTCCCTCCCTCCCCAGCCCCCCCAGTACAGAGAAGTTCAGATCAGAACACAGAATCACACTGCAGGATAGAGACACACTCAGCTGGAATGGATATACACGAGCACGACATATGTGGAAATACATTGGTTTTTATTTTTGGTTATGGACGGCATACCAGAGCTGAACATTTCTGGAAAATAAGACTCATTAAGCCAGCCCTTTGGGGTTTTGTTAGTCTGTCCATACAAAACAAATCTGGACACAACTGGTACACATTCCAAACCATGTACCGCTACACTTTTTTTTTGGTCAGTATACACTTATTTTGACCAAGTTATGAATAAGACTCAAATATTTAGTGTTTTCCCAGACTGAATGAAAACAGAAGATGGAATACTCCTGATTTAAGTGACAACAGCAGCATTGCTGTTAAGAAATAACAATGAAACAAAATAAATTCAGTCTGCCTTTTCTTCTAAACACAAAAAGCTGCCAATCCAGGAACAGAACATTTTAGGATTTCAATAACCCAGTACAGGATATACAACTTGGCCCCCCCCTCCCAAACTAATTACATTTACCCTTTCAAAAACAATGTTCATTCTTGAGACAACTCCGCAAGAAAGTTTGAAAATACAAAACACCAGCCAGCTTTGAACATCCGATTCACAACGTGGGGGGAGGAGGAACTTCAACACCGATTACTAACCAGACAGATTCCTGAACACAATCCCAAAACATACAAACACAAAGCCCATGTATTTTTTTATTCATAAATCGGCTCTTGATACAAAGTAAATGACCCCACCCACCCCGCCCCGCCCCGCCCCGCCCCGCCACCCCCACCCGCCCCGCCCCACCCCACCCACCCCGCCCCGCCCCGCCATAAATGGTCCTTCCACTGCTTCAACAGCATAGGGTTTAACGGACGACAAAATCCCTGCAGCAAAGGGACAGTGATGGTGCTAAACAATAAACAAAATAAAATAAAATAAAAAGTCTGGTATTTAAAATGGACACTCCCCTCCCCTCCCCCCACACACTCACACTACTGTGGATGTGGAAGGGCGTGTCAGGAGGTCAGAGGTCATCTCCACGATGGTCTTGAGCGGCAGGCCGCTGAGGAGGCCCCGTTTTTGCTCCCGCAGCTCCACCAGGGCCTGCACGATCTTCTCCCTCCCCGCCTCCGGGTGGCGCTCCGACAGCCGGGCCATCAGGGTGTCGAAGCTGCCCATGGTGGCGTAATGCTGGGGCACGCAGGTGCCCGAGGCCGTGGGCGTGTCCTGGACGTTCATCAGCTTCTCCAGGCGGTGCTGGAGGGGCTGCGATACAGAAACAGAGGCTCAGAGCACGAGGACCCCTAGAGGACGGAAGACTGAAATGCACATAAAACATAACTTGGACTCAAAGTTTATCTAACAACTACATACTGCTTACCACAGTGGAAAACATGTTGCAACAGGTTACTAAACGTAAAAAAGTTTTTCTGCATTAAACATCAAGTGTTTTACATTAACGAATGTTTCAACGGTTTTTAGACAAGTGAAGTTACTGGCTGGCCTGGTTGGTTAGCCACTCAAATGAAACCAGCATTAGGAGTCTTGAAATATTCAAAACAAAGATACAACTAAATAAGCTGCAATCATAGAACGGTCTTTACGAACAACTACACGGCATTGACGCACCCTCAGGGTGTAAAATAAACACCTGCCACTAGCCAAATGCTGGTCAAATTTTGATTGTGGCTGGTAAGATCTCTACTTTAGCAGCCACTTTGGTAGGCAACCAACCAGGTTGTGTTATATTGTAAAAGGTAATGTGGCTGGTAAACCTGAAAATGGCCGGTGATTTTTAGGATCCACGAGCCACTCTAGCCAGTGAGTGAAAGTTAATTTCATGCCCTGCGCACCCTTATTTAAGAAGCGAGACGTAAATAAGGAAGACGAGGCGTAAGAGTGCATTCCCACGGGGCCCACCTCGGGGCCCACCTTGGTGGCGATCGACAGGACGCTCTTCGAGGTTCTGGGTCCCGGGGTGTTCACCGCTCGCCCCACCCTGGGGAAAGAGCGGGAGATCGGCGTGGCCTTTCCTCCCGACTGCCCCGTCGACGCGTTGAGGGGTCTGCGGACGCTCGTCACCTTGACGACGTGCCCCCGGATGGTGCGGCCGTTCACCTCCCTCACCGCCGCCTCGGCGAGCTTCGGACAGCCGCTCGTCATCATGGCCACCCTGCGGGTCGTGAACGTCGTCACGTCTGCGTCATTAACTCAACACCCTCTAAAGTCCCTGCACCCTCACTTTTAATCTTACGAACAGTAATCAACTGCGCTAGAACTTTACCTGAAATTATTGCTGAAAGTAGTTATGTTGACTTCAGACACTTGATACTTTCTGAAACAAGACCTCACTTCATCCTAAAAAAAGTAAAACATTTACTTTGAACAGCGCCACCTTGAGGCCAATCAGTGCAATTACACTTGATTAAATGAATGCGTTTGTGTCCTGGGCGTGTGTTTACCTCTGTGGCGTCGCTGGGGAGGTCTGTGACACACAGAAAACAGTTTACATCTTTCTTCCCTTTGCTGATTGTTCCTGTAGAGCCTTCACATAAACCACACCATGGTAGGGTCAGCCAGCAATATAATAATAAACTTTATTTATATAGCACCTTTCATACAAGTAGCAGCCCAAAGTGCTTCACACTAGGGAAATAATAATAAAGTTAAAACAGGAAAATATACTGATCTCAACAGGGTGTAAAATTAACACCCACCACCAGCCAAATTCTGATTGTGGCTGGTAAGATTTTCTACTCTAGCAGCCAATTTAGCAGGCAACTAACCAGGTCGTGTTATATTGTAAAAGGTAAGGTGGTAAGATGGCTGGGGATTTTTATAATCCACAAGCCACTCTGGCCAGCGGGTGAAAGTTAATTTCATGGCCTGGATCTCATCATCACTACCTTCGTCCACTCCGCCCCCCTGCTGGTTCCCCTTGGCGCTTTTAGAGACCGGTCCAATCTCCTCCTCTGCGTCAAACCAGGCCTCGCTCAATTCTGCATCTTTGGCTCCCCCTGGTGGCAGCAGAGGAGATCTCATCTGCCTGTCTCTTAATGTTAGCACACACAGGGGGAAGTTCCCACACAGCTGGTGTGAACAGGTTTATTTAAGGCAATTTTATCATAAATCAGCCTTATTCCATTTCATAACACCCGTCTTGGATTAATACGGTCCAGTTAACCAAAGCTGGCTGTTCAACTGAGCAAAATGTGTGTTATAGCTAGCTATTTATTTAGCTCAATCATACCTAGAGCTGACATTTGTATAAGCACTTGCTGCAGCTGCGGACTGCAAATATGACCTAAAGATTTTACTGTGCTCAAGTACAAGAGTGAACCAACGATACTGCATATCTCTGAGCTGGTGTGTGTGTGTGTGCGTTGGTCTCCCCCAATGGGCTGGTCCCTGAAACAGACACACAAATGAGAGCCTAGTGACTTGTGTTTCTCCTTCCCCTCTCCCAAGTGCCTCATCGTTTGAAACGAACCACAGCGAATGTTTAATGCACGCCAGAGCACCGTTTATACATCAGAGGCAGTCGTATGTCAGCATTCTTCCAGACACCGACTCCAGCGGCCAGGGCCTTTACCAGGTTTGTGTCCGACAGTGGGCAAGCTGGTGGGTCCGATAGCAGGTCTGGCGGTGGTTTCAGCAGAGGTTCTGATAGCGGGTTCTGCGGCGGATTCGGCAGCGGGCCCGATGGTGGGTCCACTCCGCTGAGGGAGGGGGGTCCCTGGTCTTACGCTTTTAGCGCTGCCAGTCTTCACCGCTGGAGTGCCATCGCTCTGATCCGTCTGTCAGATAAAGGAGCAGGACCCCCCGCGCACACACAGGCGCACACACACACACACGCATGCACAGGTTCTGAACACAACCAGGTACGGCATGACTTCCATTTACTCTCTACTAATCAAATCATCACCATCACCCATTACTGCCGTTTCCACAGAAATGTATGTTCATGCTGACTAGCCTACATGACGTGTTTGTGTACATGCATACGGCAAGCACTATGTATAAACCACATGATTAAAATGGAACATTTAAATACAGTACGCATGTTTATTTCTGGGAGGGATGAGGGGGGGAAACTGTGCTTCTGTGGGCAAACTACAGTTGGGAGTTTCAGGCCTTCAAACACTGGCCTGGCTCCTCCCAGTGAACTTTAACCCGGAAGCGGAATGAGAGCTCACTTCAAAGCAGCAGCACCTCAGCTGAGTGATGTACCTGAACAGATTCAGAGCTCCTGCATTCAACAGGGCCTCCTCTTTCCCCCTCTCCTCTGTCGGGGTGAACCGGATTGTGGGGACCCCTCTGCTCAGGCCTGGGGTGCAGGGGGTAAAGGGTGGAGCAACAGTACCCCTATCTGTTCAACACCTGGCATGACCCACTGCTAGACACACCCTAGACTAGCATGATTGCCTACACCGACTGGTTGACATGGTGGGTATTTCACAAAGCGAGATAAAAGGACCTAGCTAGCTAACTTTTTAAGGAGAACTTCCAGGTCGGGGGGATTTCACAAAGCAGAATTACTGAGTTAGCTGGATAACTGCACTGAGTAAAATCTGGAAGAGCTCTTTTTACTTCAGTCCACGTAACAGATTTGGGAGGGTTCTGGTTTTACTCAGTGCAGTTATCCAGCTAACGCCATAATCCTGCTTTGTGAAATAACCCCCCCCCGGTTACTTCTAAATATTTACAAAAATTTACCGGCTAACCCCTTAATCCCGTTTTGTGAAATACCCTGTTTTCACCATTAAACTGGGTTTAAAATGGGACACTCATTCAGGCTGGGGTGGCTGAACATTATTTTTACAGCAAAGTACATTTAGTACACACAAGCAGGAAACAGAGGGTACTTACTCTGAAACTTCCTCTTCAGACAAAGAATCCTTAATTATCTACATGGAAATGGGTAGAGAAAATTGGCACTTTGAGCAGTGGAAAACACACCAAGGTCTTGTTTAAAGAAACTCACATTGGTCATGTGGGCAACAAGTAATTCAACCTGAACTACTCGTCTGTTCTCGACACACACCTGTGCTCTACACACCTGTACACATCTGAGCACTACTCACCTGTGAGGGGACGTACAGAGCCTCAGACCCAAGCCTCTGGGAGTTGACGGTCAGGGGGAGGAGCTGGTCCAGCGGCACACCTGACACGATCTTGCTCTTCATCTCACAGTAGTCTTCCTCCAGGTCCTGAAGAACGTTCTTTATGTTCTCAGAAGGTGCTTCCATGCTGTACAGAAATCAAAACAGTAGCATATTTGCACAGAAAGGTAAGTACCAAATATAATGAGTAATATTTAAAATAATGTTAAAAATAATTTAAATAAAGTAAAGCTGACTCCAAGATGAATAACCACCCTGGTTACTGGTAGGTAGCCGTGTGTCTGTCTGAACAGGATAACAAGGATTATTGATTTTGGGGCAAAAATAAATTGGGAGTAGAGCTGGCGAGAGCTTTACCTCAGGATGCTACAGTCACCCTCGGGCGAGGTATAATAGCGCCTCCAGCAGTGCTGCTGGCACATGGCGCGCTGCAGTGCCAGAAGGCGGAGCTCCGCCCGTACTGCCCGCTGGGAGCAGTCACACTCGTGGTCTCTGCTGTCATCGTTTTGCACTTCCCCCTCAGAGCTGTTTCGCCGTCAAGACAGGCCAACATAGAGGACGACAGGTCAATGGAGACGGCCCAACGTACAGGACGACATGTCAATGCAGTTGGCCCAACAGAGGATGGCATGCAGAGGGCCAGAGATACCCAAGTCAATGACACGCAAACTGACACAGGAGGCTGCATATACAGCAGAAGTGTGCAATGTCATCTGAAAAAGGCCGACGTGTGGGTGCAGGTTTTTATTTTGGCCCAGCAGCAAGACACCTCATTCTACTTATCAAGATCTTGACTGAAGACCACAATTAGGTAATTACTAGAATCAGGTGTCATGGAACTAAAACAAAAACTTGCACCCACGTCAGCCCTCTTCAGTTTGGACACCACTGATAAGACTACAAATAATTTTAGGCTGGATACAAATACAGCCTAAAATTATTTGATTAATTGCAATGAATGCACTTTACCATGCAAGTTTGGCCTTCAGTTCCTTCAGCTCATCTTGGGCGTGTTGCAATTTGATGAATTCCTAAAAAAAAGATCACGTTTCCTTAAAGTTGCATTCATTAGTGAATAGTGATGCATACTGCAGGCGGGAGTATATTATTCATTGACAGCACCCATTTCCAATGGCATTCCGAACCATTCCTGACCCAAACAGTGGATACATTACCTCTGTGAAGTAGTCCAAGTCAGCCAAGGAGACTTCAGTGATGCCGTACTTTTCGGCAGTAGGGGCAGACGTGGTTTGGGTGCCCTGATCTTTGTCTGGACGTGAGCAGTCCGTGTTCACGGCGGCGTTTTTGGTGGCACGCGGGGGATCGGTGTTGGAGGACCTGCAGGCCACGCTCCAGCCTGCCTCGGTGGCCTGCGTGGAGGTGTAGCTGGCCCTGAAGTCTCCGCTGACGTCCACCGACTGGCTCACAGTGACCTGGGGGCCTTTAGCCGCGTGAGAAGCCGAGCTGCTGTCCCCTGGCGGAGAGCGCACAAAGTCGTGCTCGCGGCAGGACCAAGTCACTCCCCGTACACGTGGACTGTGAGGAGTTCCCGCCCCCTCACCCTGCAAACCACCCGATTGGTCTGCAACAGCCGGGCCTGGGTTCAACCGGGGATCCATCTCTAATCCCTGCTGCGTAGGGGTCCAAGAACTGACCCATGCAGCACCACCCATCTCCAGAGGTTCCTCCTCCATCATGCTGTGGAACTCCTCGTTCTTCAGGCCGTACCTCGAGTCCTCCTCCATCCCAAAGTCGTCCAGGTGGTCGCCGGGCATCCACTCTGCGTACTTGCCATGGCAGGGGGCGAAGTCGACAGAGCTGCAGCTGTCCGCTTCTCTGGGAATGTCCTCCATGGCGCGTGGCTCGGCCGCCGGGTCAGACTCGCTGCTGTAGAAGCCCACCGATTGGCTGGTGTCGCTGCACGTGCCCAGTCCGGTGCTGTCGAAGCTGCAGTACTCGGGGAGCGTCTCCGTCTCTAGGTCCGGGTAGTCTGCAGTCTCCTCCCCTCGGTAACCACCCCGCTCTTGGCTACCCACAACCCCCTGCGGGGTCTTACCGTGCCGCTCCAGCTGCACGTCCAGAGCGAAGCTCGCCTGAGCCGAGGGTTCTTTGTACACGGTTACGACGCCGCTCTTGTTCTGGACCTCCTCGTCCCACAGCTGGCCGAGTATGTGGGCCTGGGAACACTGCACCCCCTGCTGGCCAGGAGTGGCTTCTGCAGCGTTGCTGCAGTCACAGGCCGACTGGAAGCTCTCCTCAGTCACAAAGTTCAGCGGCTGATCGGCACTCCTCCGCTGGCCAGGGGCACCCATTACATCCGAGGTGCAGAAATTCAGCTCCTCCTTGGCGCTGCTGGGGAGAAACCCCAGCTCCCTCCCATCCTCTACAAATTAACCAGACATTGAATAAACCAGAGTTAATTCCAAACAGAAGAACGACACACAGACAAACTGAGGCGGCATCACTACACGTATTAACTAGGTAAACTGCAGTCATTAACGGTGGCATGCAATTCTCATGGAAAAATACAAAGACGCACACACAGAAAACCCACATTATTTCAGTAAACACGGTGGAACACCCACTCCCTTTGAGTTTAGGTTAAGGAACAGTACAGACCCGACAGGCAGAATTTCTCTTTAGGCTTCTTGGTGGGCACACAGCACAGTCTGCAGACCTTTGTGTTGGAGGGAACGCTGGCTCCACAATTCTTACACAGTGACACGGTGTAATAAGTGGGCCGTCGGGACCTGAGGACGGGTGGTTAGACGCCAACATTCATTGGTCATTCAATACAAATTAAGCAGCGGGGATATAAGTTGCTTGCTAGTGTACCGATACACCCCCATCCCCCACAGCTTGTCACATCACACTTTTCCAGGGCATATTTGAGAGATATACCATTAATTCAGAATTTACAATTTCACGACAACGGTCAGACCAGGACAGCATTACTACAGCCTACATACCATTTGGGGGGGTAAGTAAAAAAACATCAAATTCTTCAAAATGGGTTAACTGTCCCTTTAACCCAATCCACTGTCCCAAACATTTCTAAAATAACCTGCATAGCTAATGCCACACTAGGCTTTGTATTGCTTGAACTGAGTTTTTAAAAGTAGCCTTTTTCTCAGCCATTCCCCCCCCCCCATCGAGTGTCCAAGAAATCTTAGGTGCGAGTTCGCTATAATTTATGCCATGATGCATCAAAACATATCAATATTTCATGCATATTTCTGTATGTTTTTAACATGTTCATTACACATTTCACCTTGCTTTTTTCTCATTAGATTGTTTTATACTATGTTATAATCTCATAAATGGCAAGTTAACCTGGAAAGTGCTTTTATAAAGGAATAGAACAGAGAGGAAAAGGGGGAGAAATAAGTACTTGTTCAAGTCGGAGGACATTGCTGGTGATAACGGGTTTACGCACTCTTCCAAAGAATTTCCTGAAAGAGATCAAATGAGAAATTTTATTTCTATAAATAACGAAGTGTGAAAACTGGCCACCAAATGTGTAAATAAATAAAATACTTACGTTGTACATACACAAAACGTCTGGTCACGGCAAGGGCAGGGTGATTCTGAAGAAAGTGTAGAAGTCCTCCCTCTTCTGTAGGGGTGTGTGTGTGTGTGTGGGGGCGGGGGGGGAGGGGGGGGAGGGGGGGGTTGTTAAAATCATTCTGAGATAGTGGCTTCTAGTCTTGTCAACATCACTCTCCTTACCTCCAAATAGTTAAGTGAGATCTGACCAGGTTAAGAAAAGCAAAGTTTCCTGATGTGTGCATGGCATCACTGAGACAGGTAATCATGTCTAATCCCAAAATCAAGATAACACATGGTCCCCTCCATGTTCCCGTTGGCAAATCAAAGCCCTGAGACAGATCAGTGGTGCCTTATAGGCCAGGCAAATTATTTATGACAGTTTAGGTTTACAGAATGTAATTCAGTCAAAATCCTCCGCTTCTCTTTATAGTCATTATAGTTCAAAATATAACATGGGAATTAGCTCTCGTCAACTGACAGGTAACACAAGCAAGAAAGAACGGCGAAGAATGAACTACACTCTAAAACAAGCAATGACATTACACTATGTAATATGCACTTGGTGCCCTGGATGGGCAAAATCCACAAATGGATTTTAACTTATTTTGCATCTGCACAACACAGTGTCAATCCATGACTAAAGAGGAGAATTGTAAAAGGGGGACAAATAAATAGGTTTTCCAGATTTCAATATTTTCCTGTTGCTTTCTTTAATTGATTTACAGCGTTTGCCATTATTAAACTGAAATACAACACATTCTAATTTTATTCAAAAATAAGATAGCCCTGAATAAATATTATTTGGTTATTGGACAGGTTTGATAAGTTAAAAGCAAAATAAAAATGTATTGAATATTATACTGAATTATAGACTATGCAACCCAGTTAGTGAAAAAGGCCCACATCATGAGGGGTATTGCACAATGCGAACAATTCTGGCTGTTACCTTGTATAAGTTTCCTGTCTTTGACCGGAAGGGATAAATACCAGCCCAGTAACTTGGGGTCAGTCAGTTCCAAAGACTGAGTGTTTTTCACCAAGTCCAACACTGACCTGCAAGAGACAGTAGTCCATAAACACAAGACTTGTAGTCTTACTCCCAACCATTGATGTCAGTTGAGTAAGTTCAAGTTAAGAATCTTATTTTGCTTATCTGACGGCACATAGAAGCTTCAGTAGAAAGATTTATTTAAAAGAGCATACGAGTAAATAAGCAACAAAAGGCTTGCCTGTTCAGGAGGATTTTCTTGGACTCTTCATTGGACAAGGATTTGACTACATTGAAGAGAAGGAAAATAATCATACAATATACAAACATTCCTGGGATTATACCTGAGGCTTAAAATGTTAAAATCAGAAACACCAGTAATTATTTTGCTAACTTTGTTAAGTTAAATTTAAATCTCCAGATCTAAGAAAGTCAAACCATTGTTTTTATGTCCAAAAAAAAAAAAAAAGGAAAAAAAACAGACTTTTCACTGAGGCATTACAATTATCCTGTCACAAATGATGCCAAGTGACATGCTTGATATACCTTACAAGATGAACCCTATCATAGTCGTATCAACAGCCATGACCTCATATAACGTTAGCTATAAGCGAATGTACATGCAGTGCAAAAAAGGCCTTTTGTGCCGATCCTAAACGCGCACCATATTGGCCATAAATCAAAATTTGAGCGCAAGTACTGCCAGTAGGTGCCGCCAAATCATTGTATACATGACGGTGCAAGCGATTAATAGCGGTCAGTGCATGCATTTATGATGTTACCTTGTGTGTATTGTCGACTTTGATTAGAAAAGTACTGGCTTCTAAAATACAACCGTATGATCGTGTCAAACTTTTCACTTAGCATGCCTTGTAAATGGCTGCAATTCCACTAAAGCTACTTAACGTCACAGCAACTGACATGGTGAAAGATCGTTTTATGTTGATAAATAAAAGGATATATCGTAAAGTTAGTTCAGCTAAATTTTAACATCCAGAGAGCCAGCAAGTGAAATAAGCGGCTGAAATCTATCAGCAACAGAACAAAAGGATGGAATACAGTCTTGAAATAGGACGATGAAACTTGAGCCAGCTATGTTAGCTAACTAGTTGTATTAGATACGATTAGGTACGATTGTCGGTAAACTGAATATTTTAAAAGCTTGTTGGTGTTGGTTGATGTTCCAAGTACTACAAGTTAGGTAATGCATTCGTTTATCTGGTAAATTGTCTGTGCTGACGAACTTTACTTATGCAGCGCCAACTTGATAGAAGGCATCTCTACCTGCATCTCGGGTAGCTAACGTTAACATGAACACTTGCTGGAATATAACAAAAGACTGACCCATTATATCCCACAACATCAGATGCATTTAAATTATTTCACAATTTTGTTTCAAAATTGTTCAAATTGTGCGCCAACTGAAGCAGCCCATACCAACGTTAACTTAGACCTCTCTGATCAATGTTCGCCTCGTTGCTATGGGAGACACGACTAATTTTCAGTTTGTGTAACGAAAGGTTATTTTACTAACCTCACAATAAACACTACAACATTCGTTGTAAGTTACCGGAGATATAACGTTAGCCAAATAAGTTGAGGTTATTTGGATTTTCGTTGTTAACTTACCAGGCACCTCTTTCCTGGGAGGAAGCAAATATGGACGCGTTGGTATAAAGCACCAGGGCAACATTCCAGTTGCAAGGCGCGTTTCAAAATGTCTTTGGGCTTCCAGCGCGTTGTCCCATCCAGAGCTGCATGGTACGAATACGAAGGACTGCGACCACATGTTCTGCAAATTAAGTGTGATGCAAATTATCAAGTAATGATTACAACCACAATCTTAAGTGTAAACTCAACTGTCATCGTTAACAATACAACGACCACTTGTAAAGAGTAGGTACAGTTCACTTATTAACCATCAAACTACCCGCAAATTCCAACAATTGTGTGCAAATATTGCTTGCATACAGCGATCAGGCATACGTGTTAGAGGAACAGTCATAGACTGCTAGCCAGTGCAACAGTACAAAATACAAACGTTTGCGTTCTTGTGTAGGCCCATTTTAGTGGTGCAAACCGGTACAAACATGTTTTAAGAAAGGCAATGTGCCGAAACGTCGGGTGGTAGCCTAACCGGTAGGCCCTATGTAAAAATAAAAATAAGCTTTAGTAGATACCTTGAATTGTGCGCAGTCTCGTTTATTGAAAATCAGTTGATCCATTAGACTTGCACCAACATCTGATATAAATGTCTGGGTAGAGTCTGGTTATTTTGAATTGAGTTAGGCCTATTAAATCTTATAAATGAAGGTGCGTTTTAACTGTGCATGTCTCAGTTCAATATTTAACTAATTCGTTCATAACTGATCGCTACTGGCTAGCTAGTTAGCTACCTGCTAATCAACTAAGGTTAGGCTACATCGAAGCATAAAAAGTGTTGAACGCATTAAATTCGGGCAATTTTACCTTAAGTGCTGCCTAACCTGTTACGTCGCTTACCCAGACTTTGTAGGCCTCTACACACATTTGAGTTGCTCTTCTTGCACCCTATAGCCTCCTGGTTAATTGATTATCACAGGACAGCCAATAGGATTCGTCCTGTAATTTCGCCCTCCGTTACAAATCCTCTAATCTTGTGTTTCTCATATGAGCACAAATTAGTCCCTTCAGAAATTGAATCGCATAACTTGAATTCAAAGGTAGGCTGCCCCACCTTTTTCAAAGTACCCAGATGTGTGTTGCAGAAAATCTTTAATTGAATTGTAAGAACTGATTTTGAAAAAGTTTGAACTTGACGGGGCCTAAACTGCCAGGGAGCCTCCGAGGTCCGAGCTGGAAAAAAATCACAATTGAACAATGGAATTCCTGGCCATTCCGATGCCTGCACTCTGTTCCGCTTGTGAGAGCCTTTTTATACAGTCTATGGTATTTATACAGTCACACACGGCTGTCACGACCCGATTTACCGATTTGTCACTACCCGACTGCCGGTTCTGGCTGGCGGCAGATCCAGACACAAAAACATAATTTCTATGCCAGATATCAAAGATGAGGGTCAAATCTTACACACAGATTTCTTACAGCAGATGATGCTGCGACCAATTAATCAGAAACTGCAACATGGTGGACATCGGGTTCACATTTTAAAACCTGAACGGTCATATCGACAGCCTCATAACAAAAGTGCCTAAGTCATTTTTTGTAGTTTTGAGAAAAAGGCAAAAAACTGCTGCAATTCTACGTCAATGAGGATTTAGGCAGAATAGCATAGTGATTCAGGAAGTGCACAGCGACCTGCAGTGACTTGAGCATTTTTACACTGTTGACGAATGATAAATCAAGTGATTTAGGCAGAAAATCTCAAAATGTCCAAAAAATGACTTAGGCACTTTTGTTATGAGGCTGTCGATATTGTTTTTTATATTGTTGATCATGCAAAGCTCATCTTGTAGCCTACTGCTTCAAGCGTCTGTCATTTTGACGGTTACGTTGGGCCCTACATTGCGACAAGCTGGACAGTAGCCTACGCTTGGGGAACTGCTGTCAGCTGACCAGCATGATTATCAAAACACTTTCATACATCTTCAGGCTGTGTGCAGATGGAGTAAAATAGGGAATTTGATGGCATGGACTGGCTTCAGGCTAACGGCTGAAAGATTAAGATACGTGTTTGTGTATAGGAGGCCATCTGTCAGTGCTAAGACTCAAATACTGTGCAAGACTGTTAACTGCGATGAGATGGTATACAATTGTTTTAAAGATGACGCAATGAAGAGAAAAATGGCTAAACTGTTTCTGTATCTTTCTGACAAAGGAACTAGCTATTTAAGATGTGCTTCAGATATTAGTTAGACTTTTCGCTGCAGCACACAATATGTAGGCTGCTCTTGCTGTCAGTATTCATATCAATGAAACAATTTGAATTTGATGTTTAAAAGTTTAAACATTGAAGTGCTTGACTGCAAACTCTAATTCTGAAGGACCTTGGTCCTGCAATATTGTTGAGTTTTATTTATTTAAAAATGTATTCTTACAGTAAACTGTATGATTAGCAAAATAAATGCACTTTGGTTTTGAATATTGATGATTGAAAATTGAGCAGAAAACGAAAAATTATTAGTTTTTATTATTAGTTTTCTATGAAATAGGCAGTAGTAAGAACTAGTGTGCAGTATGTTGTAGTTTGAATAAGCAGCAAAAGAAATAAAATAAATAGGTGGCTATTTCTGTTTCAGGGTATATACATTCATGGCTTTTAGAATTAATTGAGCCTCGTAAGGGTTCTATTCTGTGCTTTTCAAACCTGTTCAGTGGTACACAGTAGTAAACCTGTTCACATGAGAGGTACAGAGCCAGGATATATAATTAAGTTTGTGTAAAGCTTTAGTAAGTAAAAGCAATAATTTATCTTCAGATTCATTTTTTCAGATTTTTGCTTTATTAATAAGCTAATCACATTAGTCATACCATGATGCTAGAACATCAACAGTATTGAAGTAAAAAAAAAAGAAACAGAAGACGAGTATTTATCAAAAGTAATTCAAGAGAAACTGGATGACTGGTCAATTAGCGGGAACGAGCATCTCGAAGACGGCAATGATTTGATTGTGACTTTATAGATCTCCGATTTGGAACGTTAAATGCACATTTCGTAAGTTGATTTTCCTGTAAGCAGCGGACAAATACTTAGGTTGTAATTTCAGACACAATAGGTGCAGAAAGACGGTTTCACCAGTAGGGGGCAGACATGATACACAGAGAGCTGCATTTTGCTTCTCACATGGCTGCTTCTTGTCAAGCATTTGAATTCGTAAGTGGAATTGACGTTCATGAGATCCATATTAAATAAAAACTGAGAGCGGTGCACACAAATAGAGCACATGTGAAGTTAGTTACAGATTTATAAATACGTTAAGCAGTTTCCTGTGAGCAGTTCTATCCGTTCTGCACTTTCTTCTTGTCCGAAATGTAATTTCAGAGATATTAAGACACCCGGCTTCTGTTTGTTCTTACAGCAGCTATTATAACGGCTCTTCCTTTGTGCACACTCGTGCACACTTGAAACAACACGTATGCATCATGCTATGCGAACTATTCTATTTAGGTGCAGAATTTCTGTAATTACTTTTATTTTTAAAAACAAACAAAAAAAACATAGTTTCAACTCTTTCAGGCATTTTGAATTCTCAGACAGAACCTTCATTCCCTCTTACTATGAATTTCAACAAATCAGCAGGCATTAAACACATGTTTATCGCTGGTATTGTATCCATACAAATCTTCTCCAATAGAGCACCTCTATATTTTACTTTGCCACGTCGTCCAACTGCTGTTCGTCATCCACCACCCCCCTGGGCTGCACCACTGCAATCATATAAGTAAATAGGGTATTTGTCCCTAATTTTACCGTCAACGAATGCTTGCTATTTGCGATAGGGTAAGTAGTCTAAAAAACAGCTGGTGAATAATTAGAATTTACATTGTTTACAAATTAGTGAATTATAAAATATTTAGCACAGTTTTGCCACATTTTAGACAAACTGTGCTATGTTTTCATATTTAAATATGTGGTTATTTGGCTGCCTGAGAAACCGAACATATTTGCTCCATTTGAGCTGGTTCTTCAGCAGTTTTCATTAAGCTCCTTCATTATTATTGCATTGTGTCATGTTTTAATACATGCTTTACAATGCCACCTTTGATTTTTTTTTAATCAACATTTGCATGTGGTTTTAAAAAGACAGTTTAACGTTAGAATACATTTTCAGCTGATAGTAGGAAGGGCTAGGAATCTCACGAAGCGTAGAATCTCTCATACAAAGACACTGCCCATACTTCCTAATGAGTGCTAATGCATCCGACAGCCGTACGGCTGGTCGTAAAAAAATGGAACAGCTATAATGGAAGGGGCGCCAGTCTATCTGTGTTAATGCTGGGCAATAAATATTGAGCTTGTGGAAATCAATTAAGTAATACTACTATCCTGCTGAAGCACATGAAGCATATTGTGCACCGTAGTATTTGAAGACAACACCACAATATAACTTTATAGCTCCGTGCTGAGTTCAGTGTTTTAAGCCAAACGCCGTGTAGAAATAATGTGTACTAACTACTCTTGTGATTGTGACTAGAAACACATAATATTCTGGATGCAAGCTCTGAACACCACAATTATGCCAGAAGAGCACTGTTCTATGGTTGAATATAATAGCTTAGCTTCTCTCAATGTTATAATTAAGCAGGGGGGATACTACGAAGCAGGATTACTTAGTTAGCTGGATAACTGCACAGAGTGAAACTCGGAACAGCTCTTTTTACAGATTTGGGAGGGTTCCGGGTTTTACCCCCCCCCCCCCCCCCCCCCCCCAAGTCTAATTAGATTTTCATTAAAGAGAGAAAACCACAAGGAAAAGCATTTATCTGGAGAGACAAAGTATACACCTGGCCAATGGGAATAAATATCCATTTATTTATGAGATTTATGGGGTCAGGTCTATAGCTGGGGCTCTTGATTCCGCTCAAAGCCGCTGTTTGCAAATTGAATAAGGGCAGAAAATAACAGCAAGAGGGACACTGTTCATCAGGGTAGTCAAACTAAATTCCTGGAGCAATGGCTGGCTTTAGTCCCAAACAATGATATAGTTGGTCCAGTTAATAAATTGGGTGTGTACAATGCACTTCTGTTTTGCCACTGTATTTTGGCTGAGGGTACATGAGAAATAATCCATAAGGCATTTTTTATACCTTTTTCATACTCATGTTCATGAAGCAGACTCCTCTTCATCTGAAATACCTCACTGTGAGCATTCTTGAAGTTTCGGCTGCTGCTGGAATTATACACTTAATGCCTGTTATCAAGCGTTACCTTGGATAATCGGCTTTAATCAGAGCATCTTACTTATGATGTGCAAACCACAAACCCATGTCCGCCCTTTTATATTAACAAATAAAGAATGAGAGAGGATATTATCTGATTAGTATTTAATCATATCATGTACATGTGTCAAAATTTGGATAGTACTGGTTCAATAGTTTGCATGAAATGCTCAAAAAGTCATACAAAGTGATGGTACACAGGCTTAAACATATTTAATGCGCTTCTTGCTCATCGCTGTGTGTTGATGTGTATATTAGCATTCAGTTGCATTAGTATATGCCTGTTTGTCAAGTGTGAAACTGATCAGTATTGTACATACATGAGAACGTGTGAGAGCATAGGGGTATATTCAAGGGTAACGTGTGTGCGTGTGTGTGTGTATGCGTGCGTGCAGTGTGTGTGTGTGTGTGTGTGTGTATGCGTGCGTGCAGTGTGTGTGTGTGTGTGTGTATGCGTGCGTGTGTGTGCGCGCAGTGCGTGTGTGTGCAGTGTGTGTGTGTGTGTGTGTGTGTGCGCAGTGTGTGTGTGTGTGTGTGTGTGTGTATGCGTGCGTGTGTATGTGTGTGTGCGTATGCGTGCGCGCGTGTGTGCAGTCTGTGTGCGTATGCGTGCGTGTGTGTGTATGCGCAGTGTGTGCGTATGCGTGTGTGCAGTGTGTGTGTGTGTGTGCGCAGTGCGTGTGTGTGTGTGTGCAGTGTGTGTGTGTGTGTGTGTGTGTGTGTGTGTGTGTGTGCGTGCGTGTGTATGCGCAGTGTGTGCGTATGCGTGTGCGCGTGTGTGTGTGTGTGTGTGCGCAGTGTGTGCGTATGCGTGCGTGTGTGTGTGTGCGCGCAGTGTGTGTGTGTGTGTGTTGGGGGGTGGGGTCAGGATTGGGGGTGAGAAGCAGGGTGATTATGTAAGTGAGGAGCTTAAAGGCAGTGTTACAGTTAGGGACAGATCAGCACAGTATTTAGGCTAATCACCAGAGTGTGAGGACAGCCACATGCCTCTGTTCCTCTCTGTATCCACTCTCACTAAAACACCCACATTTAAACGCTGGTTTCTAAACCAACTCACTTCATCATGACCTGGGGTGGCTTTCCCCGATTCCGATGTGTCTTCAGAATTCACGACACATTTCACGATCTCTTTTAGTTACGAGCTTAGAGGGGTAGGGGTATATATAATGGGTTACGAGCACTTTCGGGAAAGCGTCGTGAACGGCAAGTATATCGTCACGACACGTTTCACGACATACTTTTCGCTACGACATGCTTTGGGAAAGCCACCCCTGGTCGCTTACCTGGATGCTCCAGCTAAGAGCTCAAGATGCCTTCAAGCTTGTTGTCATGGTTTCTGCCTTGCTAAAATATCAAGTAAAATTGGTGATAACTAGTCATGGCATGAGCCAACAAGAAAATTTTGTGTCCAATTATAATGAAAATGGAAAAATTGGTGCTATTCTAATATGCACCCTCTACTTGGGCTGGATGCACCCCACGTGACTTGCCTCAGCCAATCACCTGCATTGTGTGTTGACAGAAAAGTAACAGATCAGCTCTGATTGGATACAGCAGTGCATATGTAGAAAAAGGGCTATGCTCTGGGCTCAGATCAAGTAGTGCCAACAGTTTTTTCCTTGACGTTTCTCTGGCAGGCTTGGAAAGGACATTGACAATTAATAAAATACACTGGCAATTCATGCATTTTAGGGGACTTCACACACACTGGGTTAAAGTTCCTTTTTTTTGGAGACGATCTAAACCTGGCTTCAGCTACTTTTTTCTATGGTTGACTATGGTGATACTATGCATGCTTCGTTTACAGTAGCAGATACAGTACTTATTGTTTATTGTATACGGATCCCCATTAGTCGTCACCGTAGTGAAGACTATTCTTCCTGGGGTCCACTGGTCCATCAAGTACTGTCTGTTGTGAACAGACAGTACTTGATGCTTCTTTACAAAAAGCAATGTCACGCAACCATCAACGCCTCCTGTACCAGAGGATGGGTCTCACTCTGGTCTCACTTCATGAAAAAAAAAATTTAATTTGAGTAATCTGGTACTTTTAATTCTTGCTACAGTAATAATTACAATCGGTACCGAAACTCAACATGTTTTGAACCACCTTACATGTTTGTTTTGAATTTGGAAAGACGGTTCATAAATACAATGCACCCATGGTTTTTTACCCGCATATAGACCCTTAGACATACTGCTAGCAAGCTAGTGGAAGAGGTCTTTTGTACTGTAACTTGGGAATGTTCCTGTTACTGTTTTTATTATTAATGAATCTCTCCTTTTGTTGTTGATGATTAAACATCTTGCCTCTTCCACTAGCTTGCTAGCAGTATGTCTTGCCTCAGTGCATCTCTTTTATTTATGACAACATTTATGATTTAGCTTTTACCTTTCTCTTCACAGGGATGCCAAGATTTCTTACCTGATCCCTGAGCTTTACGTTTCTTAATCGCAAGGCATTGATAATGTGTAGCATTCTTTAACATCACAAACCCACGTGAATGAGTACTTGCCTGCCTGCCTGCCTCTCTGGCTGTGTCCGAATCAACGCTCTTCTATACTATTGAGTATGCTTGTTGGGTACACTGGGGTTGTCCAAATCCACGCCCTTTTATACTATTGAGTATGCTTGTTGAGTACACTGGTACACAAGCCGTTAAGTAGGTGAAATTTTCTCTAAATGTAGCGTACCTCCCCACATCATATACTCATTTCCAGGTTTTCTGAGGATATTTTTTTGCATACTGCATGTCACATACTAAACAGTACGCTAGTACACAGGATGCAGTCGATAGGGCTCGAACACAGCCTCGGTCTCTCTATACATTCTTGAGGGTTGTTATAGCCCTTAGTCTCAGGCCCACAGCTTGGATGAGATGACTGAAAAACACTAGTCCTAGATCAGGACTAAGGAGTGTGAAAAAGCCATACGTCTTGTGCACAAGGAGTTATCAATGTTGCCTGGAGATATTAGCGTAAACCTACCCTGCAACAAAATATATTAATGGACAGTCCATTAGGTTAATGGGTAAAGTCATAATCTCCTAGCAGGATTTTTCCAATGCACCACAGAGCTATGGCGTCAGAGAGGCTGGCTTGTGGCTTGAACATAACCTCTGAAAACTCAAGACACAGTGAACTAGACCTTTTGCACTGCACTTGCAGGTATTTTTGGGCATGGTGTGGGCAGGGTCAAAGGTTAAGAGAATGACTGGGTAAGAGAATGGGGGGAGGGGCCTGGTACATTCCCACAGGGAGCTGACATCTGACCAGCCTCTTTCTGATCACCTAGTGCTCTCTAAGTGGATCAGGAGTGTCAGCGGGATTAGCGTCAGGCTCAATGTAGAAAGGGAATGTGTGGGGTGGTAACAACACAGACCCAGCAAACAGCCCACTCTAAGGCCTGAAAGCACATCATCCTACATGCTCTAAACTCACATAGTTTATGCGCAACAGCTGGACCAATCAAAAGGAGCCAATGACTCATCTGCTCAAAGCCACTGTGCAATAGGAACTTCTGGTAAAATTAGAGATTTGCTTTGATTGGTCGGAAACGTAATAAACAAATGGGAACAAGCTACTATGTTCCTGTCTATAAATAGGAGCAGTTTTTTCCCGTTTTTGTCACTTTTTACACATTGTGACATTTATGACGCAGATTATAAATGCTGATGTGTGCAAATTGAAATTCATTATGAGGTCATGAAGACCTTATGTGAGTAACGTCTAAGCATGGCATTTTTTTGGTGGTAAAATACTTAAGGATAGGTGAATAATGTAGTATTGTTTTTGTTTTATCTGCATTATTTCTTCGTTGTCCTATCCCGTTTTCTGGAAGAAGGAGGAGAGAGATGGTTGGCCTGTGTAAGTCCTGTCATGGTAATAAAGGTCAATTCCATATGCTAATAAATATAGCTTGTATAACCAAACGAGAGAGAGAGAGAGAGAGAGAATTGCTCAACTCCTCACATCACAAATCAAGACATTTCCAGCAGATGCTCCAACACCGCAGTTTCTGCATTGTGCGTCCTTGCCAAAATTGAACAAGTAATAGGCTAAACAAGCAAAGTCAGGGCATTCACGTGGAAGCCTTGCAATGTACGCGTGACATTGGGATATGCCGTTTGCTGGTAGCTCTTCCTATAACCAAATTCAACATGCTTGACTTTTACCTACTGTTTAGAGACAGGGAGTTAGCCTAATAAAAGTGTAAAGTATGTAAACATCCAGAGGGATTTAAAGGGCTACTGAAGGGTAATACTTGGCAGATAAAAATATTTTTACCTAAAGAAAAATAACAAAACCCCTTATCACCAAAGCAGGGGAGATATAGGCCTACTACAAAGCAGGTTTACTTAGCTGTATAACTGCACCGAGTAAAACCCAGAACCATCCCAAATCTGGAACACAGATTGAAATAAAGATCTGTTCCCTGTTTTACTCATAGCAGTTATCCAGCTATAGTATAGTATATCCATCAGGTTAGTTGTAGAAGGTCCAAAACAACAAAATGTAAATCTACATTCTGAAAAGGCAAATGGGTGGAGATATTTGTAGCTAGGCTACTGTGGCTTATTTTGAATGAGGGAATGGCATGCAGGACATTCATTTTACAAGAAAACTGTAAAAATAAAATAAAAATAAAAAAAGGTTCAGCCGTTGTACTTTACCATACAGGCCGCGGACACTGGGGACGCGGTAATGGAACTGTGAAGCTGCCGTAAATCAACCCCCGTGATTTTTGCGATTCCTCGGGGGCTTCCGAAACATGTGTTATTTTACACTCGGATTGGTTGCCTGTACTCCCTCTTTGAAATGAAGGTGCAAAGATGAATAATTGAACCTCTGTTTGCCCCCGACGTACACCCGCAGCGCACCCCGAGAGGAACATATGGATTTGTGAAACTATGCAGCAGAAGGGCAGGGTGCATAAATAAAGTATCAGCGGTGAAGCATGCTTAAAAACCTTCGCGTCAGGAACATCGGCGCAGTGGCTGGCCTCTCCACTCAGAAGTGATAGCTGTGGAGCCCAACCCCCCACTGGGTCGTTAGCAACAGTGAGGCACTCTTCTCCCTCACTGCAATCAATAGAGAGATGCAGCTGCGAACGTACCGTGCTGAAAGTCAAAATCCGCGCTTTAAGGTCAGCACTGTTCCCAGAAAAGTGCCAAATGCCAATCACTCTTCTCAAGTTCCCCTCCCCCTCCCCAATATGAACTTTTCTTATTTTAAACTGACCTTTATTTCCGCCAATAGGGCTCCCTTGATTTGTGTGTTAATTATAAGTTATAGGCAGCACACACTTTGGAGAGCTGGGCTTCCGCTGAGCGGTCTCAGGGACACAAACCTATTCCTTTCGGTTAATTCAGATGGACGCCTGATGATTGTAGTACAGGCAGTTTCCCGTTTGGTCATTATCTAGACATAGGCGGTGGCGCTCGTATTTGTCAAGCAGTTTGCTACAGTTTACATCTAATAGTCACGTGAGAGAAATATGGCTTCCAGTTAATTTTGAAATGGGTTACAGAGGGATTCTGAACAAAGTGCACAAATGTTTTGCCGAGGAAGAGGCTCAGATCTACAATCTTCCCTACAGTAATGACATCCCAGAAGAGCTACTAAGCCGCCTTTGTATCTCATCAACACAAGACAGGCAGTCTGCACTTTTCATATTTATAACCTGGCAGCCACCGGATTAAATTGGTTGTGGTGAACAAACAAACAAACAAAAAAATGAAACTCCCTCCTTCAGTACAAATATGGTAAAAAGCCCAAGATTTAATTTATTTTGAAATGTTCCAAAAGATAAAACTACACTATGAATACTTTGTCAATTATGTAAACTATTGCACTGTACAACTGTAATGCTACAATGCAAGTCAATATATGATGCATGTAACCGTTCTAAAATATTTAATACACAGGTGCTCTTCTGTTATGTTGTATGTTGCCTGAGATTGATGTTTTCCCTGCGTCATAGGTCTGTTGTCTCAATAATTCCCTTTGCATAACACAAAGCAATAGAGGGTTGTAAATATGGTTTTGTGCCCCTTGTCCAGTCGTAAGAGTTACATAAAGGGGTCTCTTACACAATACGAAGATCATTACGCCAGCTCACTAAAAATGCCAAGCCGTGAGGCAAAATGGTGAACATAAACACAAACAAAAAAACAGCAGATAACAAAGGTTTCATTCACTTGTTTTAAAAAAAAACAGCTGATCGCATTATATTCATTAAACGAGAAACGACCAGGATACTGTGGTCTTGCCAGAAGTGATGCAGTATATCAAATAAAGCAGAGAGAGTGGTAAGGATTTTTCACTCTCCCTCAAACACATGCAGTTTTAAGGCAGCGTTCACACAACGCAACTTGAATTTAAAGGGAATCACAATTAGCCTCCTGTCTTTGATGCCCAAGGCAAACGTCCAACTGCTTTTCGACAGGAACAGGAAATTCAGGGGCAGCTTTGGTTGAAAAGCAGGTCGTTCACTCCAGTTTACCTGCGGCAGGAAGTACAAGAACTCAAAGGCTTTGAATCCCAAACTGAGGCCTCATGGGGCCCAATCTGAATGTCCGTCCTGAGCCCCCCACAGACTTTGCAGGGGCTCGAAATGGTGGTCATGTTTTGTAGGCTTTCTTTTGTATTTAGAGCTTAATGTATGGGAGTGCAGGGGCTCGAAATGGTACAAATAACAGGAATGGGACAGCACTTTGTGATGTTATATGTTGGCTTGACAACGCCTGTCTCACATGCAAGACGTTTGATAATCGCCACTTTAGGACTTTTAATTTTAGGTTTGTACCCGCTGACCCGCTGAAAGAACTCTGCCCGCCATGTGTGTCGTTTGTTTACAATTTTTGAGACGCTTCCGGCTGCGTTTCAGTTTTTATCGTCAGAAACGCTATGAACTGTGGGTAACTCTCTCAGCAAAGCCTGCAGGATTGCAGACTTGCGGAAAGTCTGAATAAAGGGCTCAAAAAGTCTGCGACAGAGCCCTCGCGCACTTGCCGATTTTTACAGCGGGACGGCCCTGAGCGCTCGCGGACTTATCGGGAACACGCCTCAAAGTCTGTGAGGGTTTAAGGGCGGATATTGAGATTGGGCCATGGACTCTTGGGCCATTTAACCTGTAGACATTAATGGGGGTATTTCTACATTGATGTGAGTAGAGGGTGCAAAGGTCAGCATAAGAGCACTTCCCCAAAAACCCTGTTTTCACAATGGGCCAGCCCGAAGCACTCAGGGACTTGGACTCGCCTTTGAGTCCACGAGCCTGTGAGTCCAGAGAATGGGATTTATCCCGAGTATACATGCGTTGTGGGAGTCTTTCGGCAAGTCTGTAAGTCCCAACATAGCGCTTACCGCGCGTGCACACAAAGCATTTGAGGCACTAGTCATATCAGGATTATTGGGGAGACTGCGTTGACCACCACTTACTTCACAGCAGCGATGGTGCGTCATACAGTACACAGACTTCACACGGATCGAGCCAAATATATGTTCTTAATCCTCACGAGGCAAGTACTTCCATCATAGGATAATTGTCAACATTTGTGTATGTAAACATGATCAATATGAGTCAGGAACAAAGAAGAAAAAAAAAAAAAAAAGCTTTGTGGAGTCCCGGAATACAAAAACACCTCTAAATTCCAACAGCCACACAGGGAGGATTACTAAACCAACAGCCCCTTTTCTTCCCAGCACCAAAGCACACAGAATGTGTTTGACTTGCCGTGTGTACATATACCCTTACGAGCAGGGTAACCTTTAGCAGAGCGAGCGATAAACAAACCGAGGCAGCGACCCGTCACTAACCACTGAAGTGTGGTACGAGCAGCGCCACAGGACACGTCAGCTGACTTGCAGCAGACGGGGAAACGAACAAGACAACAGGCCGTGTAAAATGAAGCAGAAAGGACAGTTTATTGTACTCAGTACAGATTATAAACTCAGCAGTGTAAGGTACACGTTGTGAAGGGGAGAGGGGGAGGTATGTACAAGTGCAGACGCATTGGGGTTGGATAGTACACGCCCCCCTTCGATCACAAGACACACCTCTCGGACCTAGGCCCCGCCCCCAACACCACCACCAACAAAACAAAAAGAAAAAAAAGACCAACTTCTCGACTTCCAATAATCACAGGGATCGAGATTAAAACAACAATCTGTGAAAGGCAGAACTATACAGCTTATACAATAAATCAAACTAATGCAGACTTTGCAAAAATATATATATATTGTATATAGGTTTCTTTTTTTCCTCTTGAAAAGAAAAACAAACTCAATGAAACAATATAAATGCAGAGAACTTCACACAATTTCTTCTTGTCAAAGATAAAGCGATATGTTAGTGAACAGTGCCATGCAAGGGAGAAGCGGTCTCCCGTCAGCTTGGCAGAGTATAAGACTCCAGCAGGAGGGGAGGATTTCTCTGGACTACCATCACGGTGTATTTTTACAAAACCTCGAAGGAGTGCAGTGCAAAAAAAACAAAACATTAAGCTCTAAATACAAAAGAAAGCCTACAAAACATGACCATCATTTTAATATATATATATACGTTTACATATTTATAAATTCAAAGCTTCCAGAAAAAAATAAAATAAAATACTGTCATATGCATCCCTTTTGAATTTTTGTCTCACAAAGATAGAAAAAATTCCCGTCCTTGGAACAGAGAAGCGATGGACTGATGCATTACTTTGACCAAAGAGCAGTACTGATCAGGTGCGACTGGAGCTTGGGTCTGTACGGAGAAAGGTGTAACAGTCCTGAGAGGCAGGTAGCATTCTGTCTCTTGCTTTGACGCAGCCTCGGGTGTGATCGGTCACACAGACAGCTCAGGGGGCGTGGCTTCTCAGTCCAGCGTGAAGAGAGAATGCACCCCTAAATGCCTCGTTTGGACAGTCCTCCGCCCGAATCGCAAAGGAAATCTTAGCGTCTTTCGCTGAGGAGTAGAAAGGAGGAAGTCTAAACTGAAACCGCGGTCCAGAGCATGAAGCCACAATTACTGTGAAGCCGGTGTTCATCTCAATCAGTTTCTGACCCAGATTAGACAATGAATCAGATTTAGTATTTTTATTTTGCAAAACAAAGCCCTTTTCACTTACAACGTCTGTGTAATATATCGCGTTGCTTATTTATTTATTATTATTTTATTTCATAAAGATTTAGAACACAAAAATAGCGGGGGGACCAAAAAGGCAACTATAGAATAGTGCTGTGTTTTGATTTTTAAGATTATATAATCCTTATATACTTTATTCATTTAGAAAAGCAGATTGTCAATACAGAATTGCTACAAGTCTTGCAGTCTGCACAGAAAATATCTGTCCGTCTTCCGGCACTGTGTGGCCCCTCCCGTAACCCTTCCCTGCTGTCTCCATAGCAACAAAGGCACCACCTCCCCTTTCTTCTGATAAATGGGTGGAGCCTCTTGAGTCTAATCAACCCATGATGCCAGTCCAGTCTCTTTATTTGGTGCCAGAGAGCAGGTTCCTCTTTCTGAGAGTGTATGTGAAACAGGAAGTGGGAAACAGGAAGTCAGGAAGGGAGGGTGTCGGGGGGATGGGGTTAGAGGTCCTCCCATGCTGCTCAGCAGTTCTGATTCTAGGATGGGGGCCACTGAAGGTGGCCATCAGTACACGTATCCATCAGGGAACGACATCGGCGCCATGCGCTGCTTCCCCCCGTCCACCAGATAGGGGGGCGGTGTCGTCGTAATGGGTGAGGGGCAGAGTGTCGTCCTCCGGCGCGCTCGGCAGGCTGTCGGGGTCTGCCTTCAGGCTGGGCCTCTGGTTGTCAGGGAAGGCCATGGAGAAGAGGGCCTCGGGGTCACACACGAACTTGTAGACATACCTCTCCCCGGCCACCTGAGAAACAGGGAGAAGGCTGGTCAGGACGCTGCTGCACACGACCACATCTGGATGCTCCGTATTTAGCATATTGTAGCATATAGCCTACGTTAGCATAGTGTAGCATATAGCATACGTTAGCATAGCGTACTATAGCATAGTGTAGCATATAGCCTACGTTAGCATACTGTAGCATATAGCGTACTTTAGCATACTGTAGCATATAGCGTATCTTAGCATGCCGCTAATGAGAGGCAAAAGTAATCAAAGTGAACCTGCCTTTACCTTCTGCATGATGCCCTTCTCGTAGTAGTAGCGTAGGGATCGGCTCAGCTTATCGTAGTTCATGGCCGGTCGGTTCTTCTGGATGCCCCAGCGACGGGCCACCTAAAAACGCAGAGCAATGCGGGACATCCAGTCAGACCCAAGGGCATAGAGGGCATCTCTCTCTTTCCTAACGTACACGGAGGCGCACACACATGCACACCCACACACCACACAGACACACTGCAACACAGTCCTCATGGAGCCAACCTAGTCTACGCAGAGAAGACGTCGGGAGAGCAACTGACCTCCTCTGGCTCTATGAGCTTGAACTCCATGCCGCGGCCGGTCCAGGCGATGAAGTGACCGTTGGCGGGATCGTCCAGCAGCGTTACGAGGAACTGCCAGAGCTGCAGGGATCCGCGGCGTTGGTAGGGGGGGCCCTCGCGGTACACGGAGGGCTCCTGCTTTACCTTCTCTGTAGGGAGGGAGGGGAGGGAGGGGGGGGGGGGGGGGGGGGGTTAGCCGTACGTTCATAACACACCAGTGTGAAACATTCTACAGAAACTGGCTGTGCAGTGTACAGACGGCCCTGTTCATTTCACAGCAGCCTAACGGCTATGGTGGAAAAGACGGCTCTGCACTCGAGCAGTGAGGCCTTCAGGTGCTCAGATTAATAATCTTCTGCCTAACGATTGTCTGCCTAAAGATTCCCGCAGATTGTCAGATTAACGATAGTCTGCCTCATGATCCCCACACCGGGCTTTTCTCTGATTAAGTTACTTTTTTAACACACCGATAGCTCTCCCCAGAAAGCTCAGCAGTTTGGCGGCTCACCTTCCAGTCGCTCGGGAACCACGCAGGTGTCGTCGTAGTAAAGGTGAGGCTCTCTGTCGAAGGGAAAACCTGGAAACGGGGAGAGAGGAGAGGGCAGGTGAGCAGGTGAGAATGTGCGGTCCGTCACAGGCTTGGCCCCGGTGCCTAAAAGTCAATACTGATTCTCTTTAACCTACAGATAGCTCTTCTTATGTGATGCAGATGGGAAACATCCACATATATTATATATTGACATCCATATATTGTTAGTAACACGATGCGGGCAGTGTCATTTGAGATCTGACCTCTGACCTCATCAGACCATGCCAATAAATGTTAGAAATTTGGTTTGAAGTGCTGTTATTTTATCACTTCTGAGAAAAACCCTTAATCATTCATCGACTCACCGCCCAACACAAACGAGACTGATAAATGTACTTACTTTCTCTGCCATTCTGGTAGAAGCTCGCGGCTCTTCCAAACGAAGACTGACAGTTAGGCACTTCTGTAGGCAGAAGAGAAAGAGTCGGGTTAGAAATGCAGTCAACATAACATTTATGTTTTAGTTTTAAAAAAAGAAATCAGCAACTATGCCTACAACCCAGAATCATCGTATTATTTTCTTATATCTTGGGGGGGAGGGCAGGGGCGACTGGAAATATACTTTAATTTCCATACAATCGGTACAATGATGTTTGAACGTGTGTTTCCTGTACTTATTATCAAGAGTGATGGTAGCAGGTTTTACTGAACCGAGGAATATGCCAAGCAACCAATTGTGGGCCTGGTTACACAACTGGCTCTGACATAGCAGCTGGATTGACCCCCCCCCTGCCCCAACACACACATCTGCCAGGGCCAGATAAATCCAGCTCAGCACACGCACGCAAAACACGTCATATCTGTTGCATCATCGCACGTCTACTGAGACTCGGAATCCAATTACCGCCACGATCAGAAGCTAAATCACGACGGCCATATTGTGCCCGTCTCTGTGGGTTTAAGGCCCCGCCCCGGTTTTTCCACATCATGTCACGTCACCGTGCTGTCATTTGGCAAATTTATTTTTATTTTTTTTTATAATGGGCCTCCGCGTTTACTACCGCCAACTTCCTGTCTACTGTACGCCTATCTGATCACCGTCAAAGCCCCGGGTCTGTGATGCTCTATCATAACGTAAACGCACCATCTGTCGAGCCATTGTCTGGAGAGAGGAAAAACAAACAGCCCAGAGCCACAGCTCGACACACACACACGCACACACACACACACGCACACACAATGCTCGACTCCCCCCCCACGCTATGTTCACAAAACTCTTTGTCCAAGCTGACGTGAGGAGCATTTACGGGGTTTGCGAGACGGTAAGCGGGAACCGCTGTTAAACGGTCGACCTCGCGGACGGAAGACGTGGGCGGAGATGGCGGGGGCCGGGCCCCAGTGTGGATGGAGGAGCTGATGGAGTGAAGCAGGGGTGCAGCTGGAGGGGGGCGCTGTATGTATACACCTTCCCTTTTGTGTTTACCCTGTAGGAACTAAGCGTGGCTCCACCGGACGACTAAGTCGAAATGAAATATCCACAAAACCCAGATTTCGGTGCATATTTGAAACGCTTTGTGAATCCGTGTGTCCTGTTTGCTTAACGTTATATAAGGTTCTGGGTTTGGGGGTGTGTGGGGGGGGGGGGGGTGGGCATGGTGGGGTGACAAAGCGCATCTGAAAGACCCTGGTGGATTTTGGGAGACGGGTTTTTGTACAGCCTGGCTATCCCAGTGGGAGTGGGCCGTTATGAAATGTGCTCACGACCCTGCAGCTGGGCTGAAGAAGCGAAGGTCAGTGTGGCAGACGGGACGGGACGGGATGGGGGGGAGCACAGGAGCCGCGGCGAGGCTGTAGTTTGGGGAGGGGGGGTTAGACAGGTTTGTGACGGGTGTCTGGTCCTCACAGGGTGGTGCCAAAACTCACAGCCAAGTAGCGGGACGGAGAGCAAACAGGGATGAGCACATTCCAGGGCCCCAACCCAGTCTGCCCCCCCCCCCCCCACCCCAAATACACAGGACACTCAAACCCCCCCAAACAACCAACTTCAGAGACATAAATACAGACGTGTATACTCACAACTGTACAGTTAGTTACACAAGTTTATACATTTAAAGGTGTATTGACCCGTACGCCTGTAAATCTCACCAGAGTCGAAGCAGAAATCTCGGGGCTCCTGTTTGATGGTCATGGGGTTGAAGGTGGGCTGGGGGGGTCCCATGGCGGGGACGCCCTGCTCGGCGTAGCGGGGGTCCAGCATCTCCTGCTTGAAGCCCTGGGGAGGGACGGGGACGAGGGGCTCGGACATCTGGCGATGGTACGGGGGACGGCCATCGCAGGACGAGGTCCGGGGCGCGTGGGGATGGTAAGGGGGTCGCCCCTGCACCTCAGAGGGGGGGTAAGGTAAGCAGGGCTCAGAGAGCTGTCTGTGAAACCTGGAGGGGCGGAGCAGAGAGAGGAAAATTTTAAACGCTGCACTTTGGCAAAAATAACACAAAAAAAACAACAAAGATACGTCAAAGATGTTCAGCTCAATAACACCAGGGGGGTATACCACTAAGCAGGATTACTGAGTTAGCTGGATACCTGCACCGAGTAAAACCCGGAACAGCTCTTCTTACTTCAGTCCTTACTTCGATTCGATAAAACCTGAACCCTCCCAAATCGAACATGGACTGAAGTAAAAAGAGCTGTTCTGGTTTTTACTCAGTGCAGTTATCCAGCTAACTCAGTAATCCTGCTTCTCTTACTCAGTGCAGTTATCCAGCTAACTCAGTAATCCTGCTTCTCTTACTCAGTGCAGTTATCCAGCTAACTCAGTAATCCTGCTTCTCTTACTCAGTGCAGTTATCCAGCTAACTCAGTAATCCTGCTTCTCTTACTCAGTGCAGTTATCCAGCTAACTCAGTAATCCTGCTTCTCTTACTCAGTGCAGTTATCCAGCTAACTCAGTAATCCTGCTTCTCTTACTCAGTGCAGTTATCCAGCTAACTCAGTAATCCTGCTTCTCTTACTCAGTGCAGTTATCCAGCTAACTCAGTAATCCTGCTTCTCTTACTCAGTGCAGTTATCCAGCTAACTCAGTAATCCTGCTTCTCTTACTCAGTGCAGTTATCCAGCTAACTCAGTAATCCTGCTTCTCTTACTCAGTGCAGTTATCCAGCTAACTCAGTAATCCTGCTTCTCTTACTCAGTGCAGTTATCCAGCTAACTCAGTAATCCTGCTTCTCTTACTCAGTGCAGTTATCCAGCTAACTCAGTAATCCTGCTTCGTAGTATACCCCCTGGTACATTGTAGAGACTTGGTGAATTTAGCCGCAACACAAGTATGTTTTATGGGTTTCCTTGCGACAGCGAACGCAGCCATAATCTAAACATTAAGTAGACGGCGGGCAAGGAACTTGTAAGGGGGGCGGGGCGGTTCAACTGAAGTTCAGGGTCCAAATTAGCACATTTAGTGCAATTAGCCAACGGACCAAAGCGACCAAAGACATCTACGCCAGGTGTCGCCATCGGATATAAAAAGGTGGGCTAGACTCCGCCCCCGTTCAGAGGGTTCTACGAATCAGCCAATAGCTACGGGCTGCGTTGCTGTCCCCCAATGACACGGCACGCATTCTCCGGTGACCTCCCAGGAATCTGCTCATGGGTGGGTTGGGGCACGGTGCCAGCCAGCCCGTTCCCACGGGGGTTAAATTAAAGCTGCCCAGGCACAGGGGGGAGGATGGGGTGCAACACACTGTACCCCTAACATCCTCCCAGCCCAGCTATCCCATAGGCCCTGCCGCTCCTGGCCGCAGCCTTATGGAGAGACCGCTTGTTTTACACGTCTAAGATGGACAGGGACCAGATTAGGTTCTGGTGGTTCTGGGCTAGCAGCAAAAGGCGAAGTTTGGTTTGGTCGCTTGAAAGGGAAACGGGGAGATGGAAATAAACCTTTGCGTGCTTGAGGGCGAGCTGCTATATCAAGAGAATGCAACAACAGGTCTGGAGGTTGGCATCCACTTGCCTCTCTCTCCAAAACCAGTGTGCCCTTCTACCTCTACCTCTATACGACAAACTCATTTCAGTTCTTTGGATATTTGATAAAGTTTGGGTGAAATATATTTTTGATGGTCATGAAAGTGGTAGGTTCAAGTCACAGATCATCCCAAACATCAGTAAATTTGCTTTAACGCAGGGGTCTCCAGTCCTGGAGGGCCGCAGGTCACTGCTGGTTGTAGCAATTTCCTTTCAATCAGCAGCCAATTTAGGCCTTGGAAATAAGGTGTGGAAACTCTTTAGCCAATCAACGACTTGAATTAAGCACTTGAGTGCAGGAACACATCAACATCCAGCAGACCCAGCGGCCCTCTGGGATATTGAGTTTGAGATCCTCGCTCTAAAGTAACGACGGCACCGCTCACCTGTGCTCGGCACCGTAGGCGTTTTCGGCGTGATTGATGGGTGGGCAAGGCACCGCGAAGGGCGGGCTCTGGCTGTGGAGTGGGAGTGGCCTCTGGTTGTGTGCGCTGCTCGGAATGGCTGTTTGCCCATGCAGGGGGCGTGGTCCCGGCGTATGGGCCGGGACGGTGGGAGGGGTCTGTTCGTGGTGCGGGCGGGCCCCAGGAGTGTGGGCGGAGCCACACGGTGAGACGGGCGTTGAGGGCGGAGTCAATGGTTTGAACCCAAGGGCAGGCTTCCTGTCATAGGCACTGCAGAGACGAGGGAGAGAGGGGGGGGGGGGGGGGGGGGGGGGTTACCACGGTGACGAGCGAGTCCCATTTCGCAGTGAGGACGGTGAGATTTTCATGTACAGTAACTAAGGAAAGCACACACACGCACACGCACACACACGCACACACACGCACACGCACGCACGCACACACACACACACACCTGTAGCTGTAAAGGCACTTTTCTCCATAGGGCCTGAGGCTCGGGTCCTGGCTGCAAGGTGACAGCTGTTTGGAGGGACTCAGCTCACGCTTGATCTTGGTTGGTGGAGGTCCGTGAAAAACCACTGTTGGTTAAAAAAAAAAATGGGCGGGGGTATGATTAATCACATGACAAAATACACACCGCCATTTTACAATACATTATGGTTTTTTTGGGCCATTAGGCAAACACTCTGATTTACACAATTTTTCACGTATTTATACCGGTGGATATATACCGAAACAAGTACTTTCCACCCCAATGGCACAGTAACAGGACCCTACCTGGGAATCAAACCTGCAACCTCCAATCCCAGTTCCCTAACCATTAATACTACACTGCCCGCCACTAACCAACTGCCACTAACCAACTGTCAATTTTAAACATGCTCATGCATATGGAACAATGCCTGGGAGGTTCTATCACCGCCAGCAACAGACTGTAAAATACACACGCTTCCACAGCCCTCAGGCAGACTCACAACGCCGCACAGCGCACACACAATCAAAAGCTCTACCCTCCGATTTCCATTACAGGCCCGATCAATACCCATGAATCAGTGCGGCTGTAACTCGATGACTCTGAATGATTTTCCTCTCTGCGCTGTAACCATTAGCCCCTGGATCTGCCCCCATCGGCTCCTCTGTTCCAGGCCACATAATGGGATCCTGGGCCCAGTGCAACCCGAGCCCAATAAAATCCACTCCCGTGTCAATGGGCTCCTGAAGCGGGATGGTAAGGTCGCTACCCGTGTGTGGGTGTGTGAGTGTATGTGTGCGTGTGTATGTGCGAGTGTGTGCACGCGCGTCTGTTTGCATGCATGTATGTAGATGGCCTACAGTGACAGGATATAGAATGGCCATATATATTCCATACTCAGTGGCCATGGAGGAGAGATGCAAACAGGCCGCATTTTGACGGCGGCTGAGGGGTGCTAGGTTCAGGAAGCGCGGGCTGTCATGTGACCCCCCTGGTGACTGCACCCCACCCACCCCCAGCTGCAGGAGACATGTGGACCTGGTGAATAGAAGCCCTGTCCACAGCTGGCCCTCTGCCAGGCAACAGCGGCCCGTGCCAGCCTGCCTGCCAGACACGCATGCAGACATACGCGCGCGCACGGCCATACCACCACAGTACAACGTCCCAGCGACCCCCACACAGAGGCTCCACTGTGCCGAGAGCCCCCACACACCCCAGCAGACCTCACAGCATAAACACTCGCGTGTCACAGCTTCCATCGGTAATGAGTTACAGCTTCCCGCTGTTCCACGAGGCACAGGTCCCATCTCACGACATCCTTTATAACCGGCATTACCGCGCGTGCACATGCACAAGACTGCACCAGCGCACCCTGGCACAGCCCTCCTTCCACATCCTACAGACACACAAACAAGCGACTACTGAAGGGGCGGGGGGGCGAGGGGATCCGCCCCATTCTGCATCATTCTAATATTTCCCCTGGCTGCTGTATAGAGAGCCGTCACGGGTAAATGGAGGAAGTGAGAGCTCCAGCCGGCTGAGAGATGGGCTGGAGTGTAGTTCCACTCAGCCTGCACCCACTGCACTGTACACCAGGCCAAGACTCCACCTCCCAGCATACACTGCACACCAGGCCAAAACTCCACCTCCCAGCATGCATTGCACACCAAGCCAAGACTCCACCTCCCAGCATACACTGCACACCAGGCCAAAACTCCACCTCCCAGCATGCATTGCACACCAGACCAAGACTCCACCTCCCAGCATACACTACACACCAGGCCAAGACTCCACCTTCCCAGCATGCACTGCACACCAGGCCAAGACCCCCCCCCTCCCAGCATGCACTGCTCTGTACGCCTGGCTAAGACTCCACCTTCCAGCATGCACTGCTCTGCACGCTTGGCTACAGTTCCTCCCAAACTAAACCAATGTGGTATCCAGATTCCCCAAGAAGGACTCGACAGAGTCCTTAATGATGCAAGCAGGCGCACAGCTTACAAGCATTTTTATCTTCATTTCAACTAATCATGAGGACACATGAGCAAAGTCTAAATATTTAATACTTGTTGGTATGCTGCACCCTAAAGTGCAACAGCCCCCGCCCCCCTCCCCCTCTCCCCTCTCATAAATAATGAAGTTAGCTCAGGTACTCACGGTTATCGCACTGGAAATCTGGGACAAACTGCTCGTCATCGGGAACCTGAGCTGAGGGGTGGAAACCGGAGAAGAGTGTAAATGACAAAAAAACAACAAAAAAACCCCACAAACCTCCACTTGCTGAATAAATCACAGTGAATCACTGCTTCACATTCCCTATTTCTCAATGGAGTCAAACATACAGGACTTTCATGTTAAAACCACCAAATCCACAGGGGGTCACTTAGAGTTCTGACTTAACAGATTACATTTTGCTGGCATTTGGGCCAAAGTATGTGGCTCAGAAGCTTGGAAAGGGATCCGTATGGACAGAAGCAAACTCAATCATCGAACCCGTTTCTACAAGAAATAAATGCCATTCATTGTTAATGGGGTTCTGTTCTTTAAAAAAGACTTTGAACTGTTAATGGCTTTATATGGAGTGGAACTGCTGTACCATAAATAACCCTCCGATTATTTATCATCATCATCTACTTATTTACAGCTGTGAAATATTCATGTTTTCCCTGATACTCATGTAAAGAAATTAAAAATAGTGCAAATTCCACTCTCGAGTTAAACTTTAATCTGACCTTTTGGTCTCGTTTTCTGAATACGACCCTGCAGGCTTAATTAACATGGTTTTCAATTAAAGCAAAACAGCCTTTTCTTTCTGAGCGTTTTTTTTATTTATTTTTAGAAGCCGTCAACAATGCCTTAAATTTACGTCATGGTAATTTCTTCCAAGAGCAATAGTTGCCAGGAGTTGAATTGTTTACACCGTAAATATACTGCAAACAGACGAGTCACGGCTGCAAGCTCAGAACAGATGTGGCAGAGAATAACACTTCCATCCGTTTCCTATGCGGAAGAAAGCAGCTGTTTGTCCTGCCAAATTGCTTCCTATTTAAGGGTCATAACGCTCCCAGATTGTGTGGAGGGGTTGACTGCACTAATAGTTGGAAGTTACAAAGACATAAAAAGGACTCAACTACAATTACTGCTGCCATTAAAATAATGAAATCTAATTTAACAAAACCACTGGTATAGAGTGACAGCTCCTATATCCTTCTCAGCGAAATGATGTAATGGAAAGAGGGGAGGTGATTGGGGAGTATTAGCTTTTAGAAGACATGTAGACGAAACTGACCTTCTGCGATCCATATCTCCTGCAGCTGACTGAGGTCCTGGAAGAGTTCTGTAGAGGGAAGGGGCAAGCAAAGGTAGACTTACAGGTGTGTATCTACAGCTCTTCAACAATAAAGACTTTGCTCTCCATAACAAAAACACTGAAACCGATGAGTCATTGATAACACGATGGCTCCGCCCATTTCAGGGTCATTGGAGAGACTGCCAATCATAACTAGGAGGCCTTCCCACTGGCTCCACCCCCCAGCTCCATCTCCCTGTGCCGCGTGCCTTTGCTCACAACTCGGGATAAGAGATCTGAGAAAAGCGGTCAAACTTACAGGCTACCTCATTAGTCCAAAACAATACTCTGGTGCCCTCTGGGACTCAAAAATGTCAGTATGCTCCGATTACCACAGACAGTCTCAATGAGCAAGTAGGCACAGAAGAGGAAATGAGAGTCGATGAGGTCACTCGTATGTGTGGTCGATGACAGTATGACCTCAGCTCAAGTCGTTGGGCGGATGTTGATGGACAATCCAACGGTTGGCCTACGCGCGGTACAGGCAGCGCGAGCGCGAGTGTACGTTAACATGTAATTACCTTCCGTGTCCTGGGCTAGTTCGGTGTCCACAAACTTTCTTTTCCTGTCACTAAAAGGTCTTCCACATGCTTCTTCTACGTGAGCCTTCTGCTGCAGGATAGAAGACAAAACAAATTTTGTTTATTCATTTTCTACACTGTGGGTGCATATGTAGAATTTATATCCAGTAGTCTATACAGTGTGGCAAATCATCACCCCTGCATTCAAAATAAGAGATAATTTGCTTGAGTGGTTTTTCTCTGGCCAGTGTCCAAATTTAGACAACTGAATTAAATAGTTAAAGAATTAATACTCACACTTGGGGGGATCATAAAGGGGACTTGCTGGTCGTAAAATCCGTCCATGTTGCCGGGGTTTGCTGAGATTCCCAGCTAATGGTCTTCGCTTGAAGCGACGGGCAGTAGCTACTGGAAGGTGTATGCTTAAGCCCGTTCTTCCTAAAGTGCCGACAAAAAGAGAGAAGCCGAATGTAATAATTTGTCAAGCTCTACCTAGTCACGTTGTTCATGTTGAGACGACCAACATGAACGGGGCAAATGTTCTTTTTATCTTCCACCAGGATTTTTCTCGTCCCGTCTTTGTTATCTATTACAACAGCCCTTCTGAGAGCGTATGCTGGCTTATAGACCGTTCGTATATTGTAAACGAATCGGGTCATTACGGATGTAAAGATTACATAAGTGCTCGCCAGCTGTCAGTGATTACAAGTCAAACTAATCACATAATGGAGCGGGCAAGGCAAAACCCCCTTCATTTTACGTTTACAGTTTATAGTTAAATGTAATATTGTTAGCTACAGAAATGCAATCTCTTTCAAATCACGGAGTGCATAAGGGCTTTGTTTAAACTTTAAGTGACCGTAATGCAAGGCTGACAAAATAGAAAAATGATGTAGGCTATATGTAGCCTACAGTAGGTAGTCTATGCATAATATTCATCAGCAACCTTAACACCACAACACGCTCCTTAACTACAATGCGACTACATAGATTTTTTTTTTTTACCGAATTATGTATTTATACATAGCTAGCCTAAATATAATCCATCTGACATCTTGGAGGATGATGCAATAAAGTGGCACAATAAACACGCATACACACACAACAGCTGTGGAAAACGCGAGGACTAAAGTAGAATTGCTTTCCACATGGGTAGCCTTGAGTATTAGGCACTCAGGATATCACGAGTCACCTCAGTCATCCCGCTCCGTCAATGGTTGACAAAAAACATCCTTTGAAGTCAATAGTGATACATACTGTAAGCATTTAGAAAAAAAATACGTATCATCGAGCCAGAGAAAGCAGGACTTATTTTTTTCTGCTGAAATCATAAATTACTCCAATGACCCAAACAGTAGGCTAGGCTAAATGAGCTGAAAAAACACGTCTGTGAGTGAGAGCTTCGCGAGACCATCCAACAATGCGACGAGGGCGTGTTTATATGCTAATTAATAACGGAGAGAAACTTTTTTTTTAGCCCCACCAACTAACATAGCCTACGGCAAACCTCAGAAATTCAGATAAAACATTTAATCAAGATCCGCTTTGTAGCCCACAGTAACATAGGCTTTGCAGTGTCCGCACCTATAGTTCAATCATCACTTGACAAAAAGAGAGTATCCTACTTGTAAATACTGCACTGACGAAAGTAACTTGGATTTGAAAGGTTAGCCCCCAGACGACAGAGTGGACGCTTTGTGCAGTGGATACGCGCGTTATTGACTAACCAGAGGTAAACTACCTCACTAAGCAGCGTTAAATATTGCCCCAACTTGGACTTTTGCGCTCAAAAGATTATAGTGCTCTGTAAGGGATATCGACATTAAATAATCTAGCCGCTTTAAAAGTCACCACTGCCATAATCGTATACAGCCATTTAACTTTACTGGCAAAATAATTTAAAATGATTATATATTTTTAAAATATATAATAAAAAAGTGGTGTAAGCTAATGTACCCAAACGATGGACAATTATATAAACTCGTCAAAAATGCATTAGGCTTACACGCATTACGGCTCTATTGCATAACCAAATATCCACAGTCCAGGAAAGCGTTAAAATCTCACATTAAAGCAATTACAGTTCTCGGTGGAAAAAAAAAAAACCAAATCCACCCCCCCCCCCCCTTCCATCCCCTCTCTTTTCACCCCCCTTTCACGGCCCCTTGTTTTTCTCAATGAAGTGAAACTCGATCCGTCCGCAACACAGAGAAAAAAAAATCGGACCTCTCCATTCATAAAATCACAAACAGTCAAAGCTCGACTGACCCCACTGATCATACAAAGCCAATTTATGCACACGCAGTATAAATACATACGACACATCACACAGCAATCACTTTTTCCTGAAAACAACAAAAACAGCATCGCGCAACTTAATGCAAAGCAGCAGAAAATGGTTGCCAAAGTAAATGTTCAGTTGGATAAAATGGCGTTCGCTTTCCTTCAAAGCACTGGGTAGCAAGCCAGCTAAATTTGCAGTTGCAAGTCCGTGTAACTCCCAAGAAATGTCGCGAAAATACTTCTCAAGTAGGCTAGATTCTGTTTCAGGCTTAAATTTCGCAACTGTTATTTTGCATATCGTGAAACTCACCCTCAATGTGTTGTACTGATTCCCTTGGCTTATTGAAACAAAGCGATGTTTTTTAAAAATCCCACACGATATAAATCGGCGTCTGGTCACTGAACAACAGATGCGTTCCGTCCGACACACAAAACTTGAATGAGGATTTCTCAATGGATGCGCTGGCTTTTCCCAGGGGCTCGAGTTGGGCATTGATGCGCAGGCTCATTGGCTTGCTGAGATTGTCATTCAAGAGACTCGCCAATGGGCTTTCGAAAGTGTTGCATTATTCATGAGGAATTCAAGAACCAATCGCAGCACGGGTCTGGCCTACTTTTATGAATGACTGGGTTTCATTCAAGAAAAGATGTTTTCCAACCATGGACACATAGCCTCTTAAAGGGACAGACATAGCAAGTTGAAAAAAATAACCGCAAATTCCATGGGATTCAACTCAAGCACTGAGTGGGAGTTTGTTTATGTCTTTTTCCACGCGAAATATAACTATAATGTTGCGCAAGTGTTTTGAATGTGTTGAGCAGTTGACATGTTAATTTTATGAATACATAGACATACAAAGTAGATAAATTACTCGCACACCAAAATAAGTAGAATACAAAAGCGGAGAAAATATAATGCAATATTATATAATATTGTATTTAATAGTTGCATTATATTTTCTCAGCTTTTGTATTCTTCTTTTTTTAGGTCTGCGAGTAACTTATCGACTTTGTCTGTCTATGTATTCATAAAATTAACATGTCAACTGCTCAACTCTATCCATTCAACATCCATTTTTATGACTACATATAGACCCAGGTAATCTCTTCACAGAGGCCACCCCCTAAAAAACATTTTGACACAAGAATAAGACCAAGTGACTTTTATAAAGGATTCATTTCATTTTCATTTTCATTTTATTAATACAGGTAAAAAAGATAATAGTACATAGAAGTTCTAAAATCTTTGGGCCCTACTCAGTACATTACTGGTTTACAGAGGGTTCCCTGTCCTACAGCATAGAAATAAAGAAAGAGATGAAGAGAAAGGAGATAATTTATTTAAGATAGTTTATCCTAGATAATATTTGAAAAATAAAAAATTGTTGTGGAAAGATTGGCTGGTCTGTAGTAAAAAAACAAAAAAAAACACCCTTAATGCAGGAGACCCAGTTTGATAAACCACATTTCCCCATTCCCAGTTAACCTCCACAATTGTGAGAATTTGTGTCACTCTCAGTATAGTTGTTTTTCTACAGGATCTTCTCAGGTAGCTGATATGAAATAAAACTCAAAGTGTCACACTAAGTAAACCAGAGATGTCAGCTGGCTGATAGGATGTATATCGCAAACTCTGCACTTGCAAGGAAACTATTTTAATATCCAGCGTGTGGTAATACTTATCAAGGGTTAATGGCCTTTGATATTTCCATCAGCATCTAAGCTCCTTAGGTAGAAGCGATCCTATGCCCTACTGTGAAGTTGGAGGGGATTAAAAAGCAAGGGTCAGAGAGGCGAAGGAATTAAGCGATATCGTTAGCGCAGCTGCGGCAGGTTGGGGCTATATTCAGAGCATCCCCCTTTTCCCTCAACGCCATACATGAAAAGGAATGCGGCTGTAATTGTAACCTCTGAACCGTTTCCAGCTGTTGCATTCTGCTGTTCCCGTTTTCAATGAAGAAAAGATGGAAATTAATAGCGTGAAATAAGAGAGCTATAAATAAAGCATTTTGGCATTGTCATTGTCGCCTTCGCCCAAAAAAAAAAAAAAAGGAAAAAAAAGGAACAGATCTCCGGAGAAGGCATCGGCTGTATAGGAGGCGCTTTTATATCGCCGGCTTGTGTACTGGTGCGGATGTAGTGGGTGGGAGGTGGAGAGGGGGCGGGTGGGAGCATATTGTGCTTCCAACTCTGGATCCTTCTATAAATACAGTGACAAGTGTGACGGGCTAAGTTCCTCTGGCGAGCGGGGCTTTGCGTTGCACTGAAGCTGAATTTCACCACCAAACTGAGGAAGGGGGGGATTAGTGCTGGAGGCCACAAAAAGAAGGTCTCACACTTCCACAAACCACGGTTGTGTTTGTCTCTGGGGACTGGGTCAGTGCACTGCAAAAAACCAAAAGAGCGCCTCGATCTTAACAAGTCTTTTTGTCTTATGTTTCCACTTAAAATCTTATTTCTATGACTTTTTTTTTTTTTTTTGCTAAATAAGACAAAAAGATTGCCAACGAGGTGAGACAGCTTGACTCATTTCAAGATTTTCCCCCCCGGGGTTAGACAATTTCACTTTTCTAGAAAAAATTTTAAGTCTCATTATAGGACAGAAACGTTTGTTAAGACAATTTTTTTTTTTACACTGTGAGGTGTTCCTCAGTCGCCTGTTCTTGCCCAAGTCTGGATTCTCTGACGCCTCCCATTGAGGAGGTGCGACTAAAAATAATACCCCCTCCCCCCCCCCCCCACACCTCCCATCCTATCACCTCCAACCACCTCAGAGGGTTTTTTGAGGACAATAATGTAAACATTGCCTAAATAAATCCCCGGGCATTCTGGGAAGTTTTTGCGACCACTGCCCGATCACAATGGACCTGTGCCACATCCCGAGCTGAACTTAGATTGACTTTCAGGCTGTGCAAGTCTACCCACAACCCCCATGCTCAATCACTCCTCCCAGTCATGTGCTACCTGACTCCATGCATCAAACCGCAACTCTGTGAGCCATGCCCTTTCAAAACCAGTCAATGAAAGGGGAAAAAAAAATCCTATGAAAAAAAAAAACAGTGCCCCGAGCAATTGGATTGTTCTTAATGAGAGACACGCAGTGAATCATTGGCTATTAATAGTGAGCTGCTGTCAAATATGTAACATCCTTTAATATCGCAGTAAACAAGCACTTATTAACGCCAAAGCTGTTGAATCAAAGTTCACAGACACTGGTCTTTCTCGCTAATCATTGTCGTAGTTCCCCTCGCTATCTAAACTCAAGGTATTCACATTTTCTCTTGGACTGTTGTAAGATCTGTTATTAAACTACAGATTGGGCGTGAGGAGATCACTCCCATCTCCACGGCAGCCCCGACATGCCGGGACACACAACCTCGTCTCGACAGGGCTGTGGTTGCGCAACGGCGAGTCTCCACACACACGGGCGCCGGGGGAAATCTACCTGGATTCCCCGTCTCATTGAGAAGCATCTGACTGCAGGCTGTAGGGGGCGGGGCTTGTTGTCAAGGCCAACCTTTAGACGTCCTACCATCCTCATCCAACGGACAGATTTGAAAGGTGGAACTGCTTTTAACCAATTGCAGGTGTCCATGGATGGGGGTTGGATGTCAAACCCGGCCCATCGACATCCAACCCCTGTAGTTGGATTTATTTGAGGTCATGAGCCAGAGGTCAAACTGTGAACTCTTAACACCAGATGGATATCCTGTCTTTTTTGGTCCTTTATTTAGAGATGCTGTTCAGGTTTTCTGGGGACCCTCAGTGATTCTGGACTTTGTTCCAGTTCTCATTATCACTGTAATATTTGTCGTTTTACAATTTTTTCACTTGCACCCTCGGTTTTGAAAATTAGCAGTTTCTTTTTTTTTATTATCGGCAAATTTTTTTAACACATCATCCACAATTCAAGTCATGACTTAATTTATTTGGACCTCTTGAGTGATGGGAAAGTGTATTTAGTCATACCCAAAATGATGTTTCTGTGTGGCATGCGTGTGTTTGTGTGTGTGTGGCATGCGTGTGTGTTTGTGTGTGAGTGGCATGCCTGTGTGTGTGTGTGTGTGTGTGTATGTGCGTGTTTCTGTGTGGCATGCGTGTGTGTGTGTGTGCACATTTGATAGATGAAGGTGAGAAGGGTTGTTGGGAAAAGCAGGGCAGGCTGGCACTCGCCTGATCACTCCAGATACTGTACAGCAGTGCAGCCTGACTGACTGAGTGAATGAATGAAGGGGACTAAAGGGAATGAATGAATGAGTGGATATAGAGCCCAGTTAACATGGAGGCATCCTGCTTGTTTACAGATTCTGCCTGTATGTTACTAATCCCACACTGTACCAGCAAAAGAATTATCTGATCTGGCCTGAATGGGAGTTGCATAATGGGATTCCATACATATCCGATCAACTAACACAGAGAGGAGTGGTGTGTGTGCGTGTGTGTGTCATTGCTGTGGTAAAACCAAGGACTGAAAAGGCACCTAGTTATCACTGCAACTAATCTTCAGGCCTTTTTAACCCTTCCGCTGGAACGGTCCTCATTTGTTCTCAGTGTGAGTGATGACCATTAGTCTCCTCAGACCTCTTTCCCAAAAAAATAAAATAAAATAAAATAAATAAATTAAAGTTAAAAAAAAATCCAAGCAAAGAACCCCAAACCCCAGCCCCGAGTCCCCTCGTCCCCCAGTCCAATCAAGAGTCCACAGGCAAGATTAATTTTCACTCTTTCTTTTTTTATTCATTAATTATTTGTCCATCAAACTGGATGCCAAGAGCTAACAAGTGGGGAGGAGGACGGAAATGGGCCCATTCTCCCCTTTTGCCCCAGTTTTGGAGCGGGAGGGGGGGGCTGTTCTCTGCCCCCTGTTGCTACACAGGCAGACGGCTATATACCGCACTATCCTAAAGGGATTGAGAGATAATACATACATGTAGAACATCACAGTCAGGAACGATATGGAGTCCGCTGCATCGTCTGCCGCTGGTGTCATCCAATACTTTTTAATCTATCCTTTTCTAAAAATACGCCCGAGCCTCCGCAATACGATAAACCGCACGGCTTGTGCGAAACGGCTCCGGCCCAAGGTCAGGGGCGACGAGGACACAGAACACAACGGAGAGACGTTCGCTCGCTTCGGCCCGCCGTCTCCGTGCCAAAAATGAAAATGTGACAGACGGCTATTGGGGTCGGCCGTGGGAGGTTAGAGGGAAAGGTTTAGAGGCGCACAATAGGGGCGCGCTCATGATTCACCCCAAAACCTTCCCTCAAAAACACCAGAAGCAGTGTGGTTTACTCCAGAGACATCAGGTCGTATCAATGTGTAAATACAGAGTTATGCACATTTAACTTGTGTAAATACAGAAGCCGTCTTATTCGGCTCTCGTAAACACAGAGGTCAACTGCAAACCGGAGACAACAAGATGGTGGACTTTTCCTGGTGGTTTCTAAGCTCACAGTTCTTTCCGTGGCCGCAGAGAGCTTTGCGTTTTTACATGAAGAGGCAGCAGTGACCAACGCCTGGACATGAACCAAGAGTGACTGGTCACAGGCTGCAGTCAGAGGCCATGTCACCAAATGCTTACATGATGGCAGTAAGTTATTGCACCACAGATACAGGCTAACTTGCATTTATCTATTTTTGTTTGCTACTTGCACTCTCTGTTTGATGAATCAGTGGCTTATATTGCATGTGTTCCATCGTCTCCGGACGAAAGTAGAGTTTTTATTATCCGTTTTTTTTTTTTTAAGGCTGTCAATCGATCACTGACAATTAACGGAAAGGACATGGCGGACTGCGGAGATGGACACGGACGCAGAGACGGATTGATCCCGCCGGTCGGACTGCTTTCTTCTGGCATCCATTGTATCCTCAAGTGGCCCAATGGCAGGTGTCTACAATGCCCAACTGGCTGATATTTTATATAGGCTACTTATATATGCTGTATGTATTTTACTGTGTCATTGCTGCTCTTGAAAGACTGAGAACCTTCTGAGGTGGGGGGGGGGGGGGGGGGGGGGGGGTGTAAACAAACAAGGTAATGGGGTTAAATTTGGGCACTGTGTGCACCTCTACGCCATAGGAGAGGGGGACAGGTGGTTGTAAGATGGAAAATTAGGCGTAGGCCTTTAGTATGGGAAGCATTAGGGAGGTAACGCTAATCAGCGAGGACTCTCGCTAGCCATACATCATTGTATCCAGTGTTTCAGCAGGCATGCGGTGGTGCAACTTCAAGAAAAAAAAAAAAATAGAAACATATATGTATATATACACACATACTCATATTTTAAATAATTCTATCCATAATTGCAAAGTAATTGTAAACATGCACTCTTGCCACTGAACCTACTCTCCTCCGACACCAACGACTATAAAGCTAGGGCTCGTCACAATCTAGTTCCTCCCTTGCTGATACTGCTGCTATTGGCCAAGTGATGTCATAATAGACCTTCTGGTTGAAGTTCCAAAGTAAGGTCAGGGGTCGATCTGATTGGCTCCTCTTTTATAGAAGCTGTCAATCTCTTTCAGAGTTCAGTGAGGTTAAAGGGTACCAGGGACAAGGATTGAAGGACCTACCCTCCCTAGTGGAGCCCAACACATAACACTGACCAATAACAGCTTACCCCCCTCCCCCCCTCCCCACCCCCCAACACCAGTCCCCAGCTAGGCCTTCTGTAAACTTACCTTTAACGGATGATCGCCCTCAATCTGTTTCCGTTTACTTTGCCTGATTGTCAATCAAATAATTGATTCACTCAATAACCAAGAACAATAAGTAAATTGTTATTATACCAAGTTATTTTGAGATAGCATTATTGTTCTCTGCATCATAAACTTGTTGCATTTCTCTATATCCACATTTATGATGACGTGTTATCATGCAAAGATTCTGACTTTTAAATGCTCCATGTTTAAATGTTCAACGTTTCATAAATTTTCGTAAATTAGTTTTTCTAGCCTGAATTATGCGTTGCTCTCAATGGTTGGAGATACTTAAGAGGCTGTCCTATTTAAATTTATGCCTTCGAATGTTCAAATCGCTTTGACTAATTTGCGTGTCATCTTAAAATTAATTACATTCTTTAACGCATTCAGATTATTGCCTGATCCTTGGTAAACAATCTAAAGTTGCCTCTTTGTCGATATAATTTCTAAATCATTATAGGCTACAAACTGGTCTTGATTATTCAGCAAATGAATTGTTTAATTGTTAGGCTACTCAAGCTAAATAAACAGAAACAAGTAATCCTGTACACCCCACTTTTTCCAACGCACCGGCCGTCGCTACTTATATTTAAGTGCTACCCATTTTATGACGCGAAGAAAAATACTAGCACAGAAATACTTGATATATTCATTGATGTTTGTTATTCAGTTAATTAATTGCTTGATTGATAACTCGATTGAGAACTATGAGTGGAAACAGGTTGAGAGTAATATCCATATAAAGGTAAGGTTACCGAAGGCCTATTTTACAGCCGACGTTATGCCACTGGCTAATATATAGGATGTTTTTGAGGAAAAGAGGCTATAAATCTAGGCTGGGGGCACGAGCCGGCCTGTTCCAGCAATGTAAGTCTGCTGGTCTTGCCACATACAGTCTTATTACATCACACTATGCTCCCATAATTTATTAACACATTCATAAATATATATATGTATACTTTCAATACTTTCAGCATATACAAATATTGTGTTTGGAAATAAATGATTTGTCATTGGACGTATATAAAATGATACTCGTCTTACGTTAATCTTTTGCCCTTTTCTTAATACCATCCAATCGTATAACCAGTAAAATAAATCCTCCAGGGCTCGACTGCATTTTTAAATGTTTACCATGCCACGTTTTTAAGATTCCACGATGCTTAGATCCGCACCACGTAGCTTTATAGAGTCGGCTCTCCGTGCTGAAGCAGCTGTTCCCGCCCGTCTCTATTCCTGTTGGTGAACGAGTGAAACGGAAGGACCGGTTAAGCGGTGCATTTGGCCCTGCTGTTTCTGAGCAACAGCACCTCTCTGCTGTGCAGGGTTTTGAAGCTGATGTCTGACAGAGTAATTAGGTGTTATGTTTCATTACTGTCCCTTAAATACCACGTTAAAATTAGACGCTCTTCTACGCTACAGTAAATCAAGCCAGGTGCGCCGTTGTGAAAGACCAGGGCTGCGTAGCGCTGACAGCGTTGGTAAATACAGTTCCGTTTCTTCATCTCCCTGCTGAATCTGGCCAGTCAGACAGCCTAAGCTACTACAAGATCGGGCCCATTTATTTAATGAACAAGGGCTTTCAGTAGTCCTAAGAGGCGGATTTTGTGTGGGTCGCCTAACGACAATGACAAATCTCCCTGTCCTTCGTCTGATTGGTCAGGCTAAAGGAAGACCAAATACCTGCACCCTTGCAAATTACATTGTGACGAATAAAAACACTCCTGTAATTCATATTGCATTTGACATGTCTAAAAATAGGGGGACTGGCAAACGTTTAAAAAAACAAACAGTTTCACTGTCAAAAAAGAGTGCGCTCGTTTGTCCTCTCGAGAAAATTCAATGTTACACTATGAGCCCCCCTATCAGGCCGTCCTGGGAGAGCGGACAAAGCCATCTGGCAGGACAGGTGGGTTCGTTGACAGCCGCGCCCAAACCTGTTGGCGGTCTCCCGGGCGTTGCCCACCTGTCCCGGAACGATAAAGGAGACATCAGTATGGGACAGCGCTGCCTGTTGAACTCGGCTCGGAATTCCAATGAGATTACCCTGGTTGACTTTGGGCCTGGATGGCGGACATTTTATTCGATGTACGAACGCAGTGACTCTTCCGGTTCCTTCTCTTTGCTCGGCAGTGACCCGGGGCCTTTAGCTCAGAGGATATGGATAGTAAAGGGACTTTGGATATGCTCGACAAGCCCTCGCCTTGGGCATACACTACACGGGCAAAACATTCTACAAACGAAACCCTGATGCTCGGGGCCTACACCCCCCCCAGCCCACTCCAGCCCCTACACCCAAGGCCAAACCTTTAATAATGGATTGGTTTTCTGTTGTGGAGTGCGCTGGGCTCAGGAGAGGAACTGGAATGAATACTCTCCTTCAGCTGATCCATTATTTATTGTGGAGAGCTTGTTCCTTGGCCTCAGCAGGCCAATCTTGGAGATAGTGCTCTTAAACTCTCGTGCCAAATGCACGCAGTACTCCCACCTTCACAACTTCATTAGAGGGCTAAAACGTCTTGGATTTCCTTCTCACTATCTCCCCCTTTCCCTCTCTCCTTCCCACTGTTTCTCCCTATCTTTCTCTCTTATCCATTTCCTCATCCTATCTGAGAACCTAATTAAAGCTTCGATTGTGAACCGGGTCGAAACGGCTCGCTCCAGTGCGGGAGGTGAGGGTGTGGAAAACATAAAAGACCATGGCAGTGTCCACTGGTGAACCTTGATGGTTCTTCTCTAAGAAGAGCGGATGGGAGGGCATGATGTGGCCCAGGCAGTGTGGCACTGGCGGAGAAAGGGGGGCTCACTGCTTTTTTGAGGGCCAATGGCAGGTCAAAGGTCACAGGTTACAGGTCACAGTTCAAGGGGAATTCGGGGGGCATTCAGGAAGTAGTCAAGACACTGAGAGTCAGAGGGTGTGGAGGTCCCACCTCTTGAGGGTTGGGGGGAGGTATTGTGGGAGATGTAGTCATTGTCTCTGTAGGAGGGTATCGTCTCCCAGGTCTCCACCCCCCCAAACTCTCAGCTCCGCCTCCGTGGGCATGCACCAATCAGCTGCTGGAGCTGTGGGCGATGGGGGGGGGGGGGGGGGTGTGGTGTCATCGCCCTCCATCCTCCTCTAATCTCGACTCCTGTTTCGCTTCTTGAAAAGGAAGAAGGGAGTCTTCTGCGGGGGTCCCAACAGCATGGGCACCTGGTTCTTGTGTGTGATTCGGATCTGAAGAGGAAAATCATGAGCGGTTTATCCGGTGAGGAACAGGTGACTGACTTGCAAAAATTCAATTTGGTTGACATTTCTGTTGGCTCTTTTTATCAATGTGTTATACATGAAAGAGAATGAAGGAATAAACCCAAGTGGGGAGTTTGCGTGAGTGTGAGAGGGAATATGGACAATTCACAAGGAAAGAAAGTCACTTCAGGATTCTGCGCTTCAACAAAGACGATCAGCGAAGAGAGCAAGGACTCTCTTACTGATTAACAGTGCCCCTCGAACATCTCTTTCTGTAAGACTTAATTAGTGCACTCAAAAACAAAACTCAAACCTTATTCAGAAACGTTCTTGGAAACATTCCAACTATCAGTATGTCATGTGATACTAGCTAGTGCCTCACTAGCTTCAACATTTTCTCATTTAGCTTTTTTTTTTTAAAGGGGAGTGGACAGTTTTCACATCCTTTCATATTTGTACGTTATTGTGACAGATAGAAAGCAGAGAGGCTAGAAAGCAGAGAGAAATCAGAGAGGGTAAAAAGCAGGTAGAAAGCAGAGAGGAAGCAGAGAGGGTAGAAAGCAGGTAGAAAGCAGAGAGGGTAGAAAGCAGGGAGGGTAGAAAGCAGAGAGAAAGCAGAGAGGGTAGAAAGCAGAGAGGGTAGAAAGCAGAGAGGGTAGAAAGCAGAGAGGGTAGAAAGCAGAGAGGGTAGAAAGCAGTGAGTGTAGAAAGCAGGAAGGGTAGAAAGCAGAGAGGGTAGAAAGCAGGGGGGTAGAAAGCAGGGAGGGTAGAAAGCAGGGAGGGTAGAAAGCAGAGAGGGTAGAAAGCAGGGGGGTAGAAAGCAGGGAGGGTAGAAAGCAGAGAGGGTAGAAAGCAATGAGGGTAGAAAGCAGGGAGGGTAGAAAGCAGGGAGGGTAGAAAGCAGGGAGGGTAGAAAGCAGAGAGGAAGCAGAGAGGGTAGAAAGCAGGTAGAAAGCAGAGAGGGTAGAAAGCAGGGAGGGTAGAAAGCAGAGAGAAAGCAGAGAGGGTAGAAAGCAGAGAGGGTAGAAAGCAGAGAGGGTAGAAAGCAGGTAGAAAGCAGAGAGGGTAGAAAGCAGGGAGGGTAGAAAGCAGGGAGTGTAGAAAGCAGGGAGGGTAGAAAGCATAGAGGGTAGAAAGCAGGGAGGGTAGAAAGTAGGGAGGGTAGAAAGCAGAGAGGGTAGAAAGCAGAGAGGGTAGAAAGCAGAGAGGGTAGAAAGCAGGGGGGTAGAAAGCAGGGAGGGTAGAAAGCAGAGAGAAAGCAGAGAGGGTAGAAAGCAGGGAGGGTAGAAAGCAGAGAGAAAGCAGAGAGGGTAGAAAGCAGAGAGGGTAGAAAGCAGAGAGGGTAGAAAGCAGGGAGGGTAGAAAGCAGGGAGGGTAGAAAGCAGAGAGGGTAGAAAGCAGAGAGGGTAGAAAGCAGGGGGGTAGAAAGCAGGGAGGGTAGAAAGCAGGGAGGGTAGAAAGCAGAGAGGGTAGAAAGCAGAGAGGGTAGAAAGCAGGGAGGGTAGAAAGCAGAGAGGGTAGAAAGCAATGAGGGTAGAAAGCAGGGGGGTAGAAAGCAGGGAGGGTAGAAAGCAGGGAGGGTAGAAAGCAGAGAGGGTAGAAAGCAGAGAGGGTAGAAAGCAGGGAGGGTAGAAAGCAGAGAGGGTAGAAAGCAGAGAGGGTAGAAAGCAGGGAGGGTAGAAAGCAGGGAGGGTAGAAAGCAGAGAGGGTAGAAAGCAGAGAGGGTAGAAAGCAATGAGGGTAGAAAGCAGGGGGGTAGAAAGCAGGGAGGGTAGAAAGCAGGGAGGGTAGAAAGCAGAGAGGGTAGAAAGCAGGGAGGGTAGAAAGCAGTGAGGGTAGAAAGCAGGGAGGGTAGAAAGCAGGGAGGGGAGAAAGCAGAGAGGGTAGAAAGCAGGGAGGGTAGAAAGCAGAGAGGGTAGAAAGCAGAGAGGGTAGAAAGCAGGGAGGGTAGAAAGCAGAGAGGGTAGAAAGCAGGGGGGTAGAAAGCAGGGAGGGTAGAAAGCAGAGAGGGTAGAAAGCAGAGAGGGTAGAAAGCAGGGGGTAGAAAGCAGGGAGGGTAGAAAGCAGGGAGGGTAGAAAGCAGAGAGGGTAGAAAGCAGAGAGGGTAGAAAGCAGGGAGGGTAGAAAGCAGGGAGGGTAGAAAGCAGAGAGGGTAGAAAGCAGAGAGGGTAGAAAGCAATGAGGGTAGAAAGCAGGGGGGTAGAAAGCAGGGAGGGTAGAAAGCAGAGAGGGTAGAAAGCAGAGAGGGTAGAAAGCAGGGAGGGTAGAAAGCAGGGAGGGTAGAAAGCAGAGAGGGTAGAAAGCAGGGAGGGTAGAAAGCAGAGAGGGTAGAAAGCAGGGAGGGTAGAATCAAGGAAGGGTAGAAAGCAGAGAGGGTAGAAAGCAGGGAGGGGAGAAAGCAGAGAGGGTAGAAAGCAGGGAGGGTAGAAAGCAGGGAGGGTAGAAAGCAGAGAGGGTAGAAAGCAGAGAGGGTAGAAAGCAGGGAGGGGAGAAAGCAGAGAGGGTAGAAAGCTGGGAGGGGAGAAAGCAGAGAGGGTAGAAAGCAGAGAGGGCAACAGATCACAGCTCAGGAGGTACCATGGCAGGGGGGTACCCCAGCCCACATGGGGGACTCGAGGGGTACATGGGGGACTCGAGGGGTACATGGGGGACTCGAGGGGTACATGGGGGACTCGAGGGGTACATGGGGGACTCGAGGGGTACATGGGGGACTCGAGGGGTACATGGCTCGTTTGTTGGCCGCCCTAAGGACTGCGCCACAGCTTCACATTTAAACTCTTCATTTGAAATACATATTGAATTGTGCAGATGCTTGAGCCTGCAGTACAATACACTGTGCAACTGTGCTTGAAATCTATATTACCGACAATATCGCCAAGCAAACATATTATTATGCCTTGTGGATAATGGAAGCGGAGAGAGATACGTGGGGGGGAGGGGTGTGAATGGTAATGCAGCTTTAACAAGGCTCTAGTCACACTAAAAAGCTCTATACAGAAGAGATTATTGTTCTTTCTTTCTGTGTGTGTGTGAATGGATCTGTGTTTGCACTGCCTCCATCCAGCATGACAGAATCAGTCAGATGCTGAGCTTGACATGACAGTGTTTTTATTATCTGTGACACCGCAGTTTAGGAGAAGAGAGAGAGAGAGAGAGAGAGAGAGAGAGGGAGAGAGATGGAGAGAGGGAGGGAAAGAGAAAGAGATGGATAGAGATAGAGAGAGAAGAGAGGGAGAGAGAAAGAAAGAGAGAGGGATAGATAGAGAGAGATAGAGAGAAGGACAGAGAGATATATTGAGAGACAGAGGGATAGATAGAGAGAGATAGAGAGAAGGACAGAGAGATATATTGAGAGACAGAGGGATAGATAGAGAGAGATAGAGAGAAGGACAGAGAGATATATTGAGAGACAGAGTGAGGGGTAACCAGCGAGGCTGTGGAAGGGATGGGGGGTTTTGGGACCCCTGTTCTGCTCACCGTGCAGGGGGGCTGCATCCATGGCTCCCCGTCAATCTGCATGGGCATAAGCCGGGACGTCCTGCACAAGGAGAGAGAGGGGGGGCGGGGGTCAGGATCCACTGGGAACGGAGGCATCGGACCCCTGCTCACACTGTCCCGGGACAGAACAGCCCTCCCATTGTTCCCACAGCCCTATTCTCAGACAGGCCTCCCTCTCTAAAATCACAAAACACCCCCCCCTCCATCCCCTCCATCCCAAAGTTAGTCTAAGCCATTCAGTCACACAACTCAACCAAAGGAGACATGGGGAGCATGAGGAATAATAATAATAATAATAATAATATAATAATTATTATTACATTAAAATTATTATATATAATTATAATAACAGGTGATGGAAACATTGTGTTGTAGTGAAGCTTAGTGGGTCTGGTTATTGTAAGTGTTTAATGGTGCGTGTGCAACAGAAAAATCAAAAACAGCTGAGCTAGTGGCTGAGTCAAAAACATTGCATGCTATTCTTTTCAAAAGGAAATTACTATATTATATAATTTATTTGTTGGAAAGACTGCATAGTTTAGCTGTTAAATGTTACCAAATTATGCACGTTGGATGTGCAAGGGGGACTTTGTATCCAACGGCAACAGTAATTTTCCATTCAAGGGAAGAGCTACAGTACAGTAGAGCTATAGTGTCTCCTGCTCCAAAGGCAGCCGTGTGATGTGAGGGGGTCAGGGGTCAAGGGTCAGCAAAATCATATTTTGAGGAATGTGTGATTTTGGAGGGGGTAGAAAACGGAGGGAGGGGAGAAGATGTGTGTGTGGGTGACTGAGCTGGGGTAAATGGGGGTGGGGGGGTAAATGGGGTAAAGGCGCAGGGGCAATAGGGTATGTGGGGTAAAGGTGCAGGGGCAATAGGGTATGTGGGGTAAAGGGGCAGGGGCAATAGGGTACGTGGGGTAAAGGCGCAGGGACAATAGGGTACGTGGGGTAAAGGCGCAGGGGCAACAGGGTACATGGGGTAAAGGCGCAGGGGCAATAGGGTACATGGGGTAAAGGCGCAGGGGCAATAGGGTACATGGGGTAAAGGCGCAGGGCAATAGGGTACATGGGGTAAATGTGCAGGGGCAATAGGGTATGTGGCGTAAAGGCGCAGGGGCAATAGGGTATGTGGGGTAAAGGCGCAGGGGCAATAGGGTACATGGGGTAAAGGCGCAGGGACAATAGGGTACGTGGGGTAAAGGTGCGTGGGGTAACGGTGCAGGGGCAATAGGGTATGTGGGGTAAAGGCACAGGGGCAATAGGGTACATGGGGTAAAGGCGCAGGGGCAATAGGGTATGTGGGGTAAAGGCGCAGGGACAATAGGGTACGTGGGGTAAAGGCGCAGGGACAATAGGGTATGTGGGGTAAAGGCGCAGGGGCAATAGGGTATGTGGGGTAAAGGCGCAGGGGCAATAGGGTACGTGGGGTAAAGGCGCAGGGGCAATAGGGTACATGGGGTAAAGGCGCAGGGACAATAGGGTACGTGGGGTAAAGGTGCGTGGGGTAACGGTGCAGGGGCAATAGGGTATGTGGGGTAAAGGCACAGGGGCAATAGGGTACATGGGGTAAAGGCGCAGGGGCAATAGGGTATGTGGGGTAAAGGCACAGGGACAATAGGGTATGTGGGGTAAAGGCGCAGGGGCAATAGGGTATGTGGGGTAAAGGCGCAGGGGCAATAGGGTATGTGGGGTAAAGGCACAGGGACAATAGGGTATGTGGGGTAAAGGCGCAGGGGCAATAGGGTATGTGGGGTAAAGGTGCAGGGGCAATAGGGTACGTGGGGTAAAGGAGCAGGGGCAATAGGGTATGTGGGGTAAAGGTGCAGGGGCAATAGGGTACGTGGGGTAAAGGCGCAGGGACAATAGGGTACGTGGGGTAAAGGCGCATGGGGCAATAGGGAACATGGGGTAAAGGCGCAGGGGCAATAGGGTATGTGGGGTAAAGGCGCAGGGGCAATAGGGTATGTGGGGTAAAGGCGCAGGGGCAATAGGGTACGTGGGGTAAAGGCGCAGGGACAATAGGGTACGTGGGGTAAAGGCGCAGGGACAATAGGGTACATGGGGTAAAGGCGCAGGGGCAATAGGGAACATGGGGTAAAGGCGCAGGGGCAATAGGGTATGTGGGGTAAAGGCGCAGGGGCAATAGGGTATGTGGGGTAAAGGCGCAGGGGCAATAGGGTACGTGGGGTAAAGGCGCAGGGACAATAGGGTACGTGGGGTAAAGGCGCAGGGACAATACGGTACATGGGGTAAAGGCGCAGGGGCAATAGGGAACATGGGGTAAAGGCGCAGGGACAATAGGGTATGTGGGGTAAAGGCACAGGGGCAATAGGGTACATGGGGTAAAGGCAGAGGGGCAATAGTAACCTGATGGTGACGCTGGCACACTGTGCCAGTCTGCGGCCAGCACTCTTTAACCCCGTGTAGATCTGCCCCATCTCAATGGCCCCCTCCAGGCCCACCACCTCCAGCAGCTGGTCACTCAGGTCTGGCCACAGGAGAAAGGGGAGGGGGAGGCAGGTTAGCACTCTCTGGGAGGCGCGGGTTTGTGGGGGGAGGGGGGAATGGACTGAGTACCACCAGAAAGAGATGTCCGTCCAGAGCAGATAGAATATGACACCTCATTTTGACACTTCTTGATATGAAATTTATATGTATAAAGGCGTTAACATTCCGTGATATGTTTCTCATGATGACAGAAAACATTTATTTACACAAAATTATTGAGAGATCTCTAGTGCTGGGTATCGTTTGAAATTCTTCAATATCGGTCCCGATACCGATACCTGGTGTTCGAGTGTTCGATACCGATGCCAAATCGATACTTTTTTGGATACCTTTCTTTGCTGAGTGTAAAGATATTTTTCCAACAATATCCAAAACAAAATGTCTCATTTAACAAAATAAGCCGAAACTTCTCAAATGCTTCAGTGTTTAATGAAGTCAACTCAAACAGCTGTATAAAATGAAGAAAATTATGCTTTAAATCAAGAATAAAAACAAGAAAGAGTTCCCCTGGTGGGGCTAAAGATTTGGTACTTAACAGATCATTTAAAAAAATGTTGCCAAAAAAGTACAGAAAATTGGCACCAAATACTTTTTCGATACTTTGGCTGTTTTCGATACTCGGTGCTACGGACGGTCGGTGCTCAAAAAGTATTGATGTTTGATACCCAGCCCTAGAGATCACAGAATCACACTTATATTTTCAGTGGAAAACCATTTTAACACTATACATCACTGAAGCTGAACGCCAAAGTGAAATTTGAGGTAGATACGCAGAAACAAACATCAGTGTTGGTGAGCTATATAATCCGTGCTACATTGCTATCAGTGATCCAGCCTTCAATTTAATATCTGCACATTCAGACACACGACTTAACATCTGTTGGTATAACATGATGTCCAAACATCTGTTCCGTTATGAAACACGACCGCATCCAAGATTGATTCCCATTGTGCTTATTGTCTTTACTGTGTGCCAGATATTTGCAAAACAGAATTCATCACAAAATTAATCATATCATTCGTATCTCCATGGTACCCACTCCTGCTGGTTGGTCTGGCCATCTGTATGCCTGTATTAATGTGATGAATTAATCTGTATGACTGTATTAATGCCGACTAGCCACTTAAACAGGCTCTCTACATCTTTCAGTCCTATGATTGATTTATCAGCGTATTGTCAAAGCATGCACATGCACGCGCAGACACACACACACACACACACACACACACATCAACCCTCACACAAGTACACACACACACACACACACACACACACACACACATCAACCCTCACACAAGTACACACACACACACACACGCACGCACGCACGCACGCACGCACGCACGTACACACACACACACACACACACACACACACACACACATCAACCCTCACACAAGTACACACACACACACACACACACACACACACACTAACCATCTCTCTCACACACACACACATCAACCCTCTCTCTCACACACACACACACACACACACACACACACACACACACACACACACCAACCCTCACACAAGTACACACACATACACACACACTAACCCTCTCACACACACACACACACACACACACACACACACACACCAACCCTTTCTCACACACACACACACCCACACACACTAACCATCACACAAACATTTACATTTTACATTTTAGTCATTTGGCAGACGCTCTTATCCAGAGCGACGTACATTAGTGCATTTTCCAACTTGAAACAAGTGCGTTAAAACAACCCTAACAACCCGGTCCCAAACAGACCAACCCTCTCTCTCACACACACACACACACCTGCATACACACACACACACACACACACACACACACACACACACACACACACACACACAGACCAACCCTCTCTGTCTCACACACACACCTGCATATACACACACACACACACACACCAACCCTCTCTCTCACACACACACACACACACACCTGCATATACACACACACTCACACCGGCATATATACACACATATGACAAACAGAAAGAAGAGGAAGATGTAATAAAATATAAGTACAGAGATAACACCACTTCCTGCGCCCTCCTTCTGCCAAATGTGAAGTTCCTGTTTGCTGTTGCTCTTGTTGACTGGAAGCGTGTGAAGGCTTTCGAAAATAAAGTTCACACCATAAATTCAATTACCTCTCACTCTCTGTCCTTCTTGCTCCCTGTCTCTCTCTCTCATTCTCTTCCTCTTTCCCTCTCTCTCCCCGGCACCAGGGCGATGGCTGACCCATATTCCGGGCTAATCAGGCACATTACAGTTTTTTACGATTGCTTTGACTCATTTTGCACAGCAGAATTTCAATGTACAAAACTCAAAATGCAAAGTGCCAAACTGACTTTCAAAATTCATACTCTAAGACACTACATCCTATGCTGACATACAAAGTGTAAAACTGTTAACGCAAAGTGCTAAACTGACTTGCAGAATTCTTACCTTGAGACACTACATCCTATGCTGACATACAAAGTGCAAAACTGTTAATACAAAGTGCCAAACTCTAAATCATATGCTCCATTCTCAGAATACAGCCACCTAATATTACAACAATGTTCAAATGTTTATTACTTCAAATGCAGATCACTAAATCAATTTAACAGGTGTTTGTAGTCATGTCTCAGTACTTCCAACAACCTTGCCCAGGTGAGTAGCATTGCAACACAATTGATATTATCTTCACCACTACATAAAAGGCTGCTTAGAAACCTGAATGGCAGTTTCTGACAACATGGAGCAGGTCAATGAGGTTGAGATTGGTAACGAAGGACAGGGTCGTGGTCGTGGTCATGGTCGTGGACCATGTAGAGTAAATATACAGTATATAGGTAATAGGTACTGTACATGCCTAGTTTGCCTAGACCCGGCCCTGAGACCATTGGGCAGGCCCACACACATCCATCCCTGATTGGTCAGCTGGGGGCATACAACTCCGTGCGCCTCATACATTTTCTGGATGGGCTGTACAACCGTCTCGTACAGCCAAATGCTCAGATGGTGTTCATCATTGTCTGTGACAACGTAAACTTCTATCGTGCATTGGCTGTGCAAAACTGGTTTACAGCCCATCCAGAGTTCCGATTCCAATTCCTTCCACCTTACTCCCCCTTTCTGAACCCCCATCGAGGTGTTTTTCTCGGCCTGGAGGTGGAAGGTATATGATAGGTGTCCATATGAGCAGGAAACGCTCCTTCAGGCCATGGATGAGGCATGCGATGACATTACAGCCCAGCAGTGTCAGGGGTGGATTAGGCACTCAAAGATTTTACCAGCGCTGTCTTACCAACGAAGACCTCAGATGTAACATCGACAAAATTCTGTGGCCAAATGCAGCGGAGAGGCAAAATGCTGCTTAAGCACCGAGAAGCAGTTTTTTACTTTACAGTAAAGTTTGTTGTTACTGTAACTGTTTTTGCTTTTACTGTTGTTTTTACTGTACAATACAGTTGAGTTTACAGTACTGCATTTCACTGTATGATTTTGATGAAATCACTGTATGATTTTTCTTTAATGATTGAACTTCATATAATCTAATCTAATATTTTGTTTGTCTTTCATAAAAACACAAGCGCAAAACTGCAGTCTATCACAGGGGATGATTGTTGTACATAATTTCAAGTATTTATGAGGAAATGACCATTGCATAGTCTTTTTTGGTAACAAGTATTTTGTGTTTGACCGCATTATTTGATAATGGCCGGTGTATTTGAAAATGCCCCAATAATTAAACTTCAACGATGAACATATCCACTGTTCTGACACTATGATAAACTTTAGCATGAAATACAATCTAATTTGGTTCAGTTGTTTATATTGTGCATGCTATATATGATTTTGAGCCCAAGATTAGGAGTATAGCATTTTGCGTTATGACCAAAAAACACTTTCAAACTCTTTTTTTATCAGAAGGATTTTGTGTTTGGCAGCATTATTTCATGATGACTGTTGTATATTGAAAATGCAGCAATGATTTAACTTCATTGTTTGAAATATCTAATGTTCTGTGCTGTGATAAATTTTGCATATAATATTCTCTGATTTGACACTGATATTTTTTTATTTTGCATGTTATATTACATTTTGAACTCAAAATGAGCAGTATAGCATTCTGTGTTTTGCACATTGAAACTCTGTTGTGCAAAATGAGTCAAAGCAATCGTAAAAAACTGTAATAGAGGCTTGGCGAGGCCTTGCAGCTGCTTCATCCAGCCGTTCGCCCGGCTGCACGCCTCCAGATCCCTCTGCTGCACCGCTACCACAAACAAATAAAAATAAAAACACAACGCGTGTCTTCCTGTGATACTGGCCAATCACAAATCTGGCCAATCGTGAGACTGTCAGCCTTAGAAAGTGATGCTAATAGTTTTGCCACCCAGCCCATGTTCAGGGTCAGGGTATGTTTACATCAGACATGAACTAATCACGCTCGTGTGTTTACGCTGGGGAAGTACATCTCAAATGAAGTGCTGTTAATAATTCTACAACGTCATCTGACCATGTTTATTTTTGTGGCGTGCACAGGAAATAGATGTGTGTGTGTGTGTGAGGGTTGGTGTGCGCATGTGTATGTGTGTGTGTGTGTGTTTGTTTGAATAGACTTTCGCAAAGGCAGTGATGCAATGCTGGTCTGTTGATAAGGCCCAGTCATACCTCACACACCGTAGATATAGCCCATTGATGACAGGATTAACATTGCGTTTCAACATTCCCCCTGCTTATTCTGAAAAACACAAGCGTAACATTTCCATGGAGGGGAATAACAGAGACTATACCTCCCTGAGCAACACCACTATCGCATTTTTAAACAACGCCCTCATGGTGATTTGATACACAGGCGACACGATGATCCTCCTTCTGAAAAGCGCTTGTCGCCACTGTAGAGGCATGCTCTATTATACGCTATCAGATCCTGACCTTGCCAGCTGTGGCAGAGGACCACGGCCCCATGCCGTAACGCACCACTGGCAGCAGAATTGTCACTCCAAGACAGTGTTCTAGAACTCCATTGCTTCTTCAATTACCAGTAGTGATTGTTACATCAGCATTAGAATGTTCAGTTAAGAACATTCCACACTGCAAAAAATGTCTGTCTTAACAAGTGTTTTAGTCTTGTAATGAGACTTAAAATCTTATTTTATTCTCAGAAGTATTACCTTGTTTTAAGTTACTTTTTGCCTGACAAGCAAAATTATCTTACCCCACTGGCAAATCTTGAAATGAGTAAAACTATCTCACCCCACTGGCAGATAGTTTGTTTTATTTAGCAAAAAATTAACAGAAATAAGATTGTAAGGTCTAAATATGAGATTAAAATGCTTGTTAAGATTCGTTTTTTTTTGCAGTGAGGGTTAAGGGAGGTGAGGGGCCTAGTTCTCCAAGTAAAAGCCTCACATTACTGCCAAAAATCTGCAATATTTGCCCCGATCTCCAATTCCTGTCAAGTTTAAACCTCACAAGCCTGTCACGGATTAATGAGGGATGTGCCACTGGTCTGAAGTAAAGCCACACCTCATATTTACTGCTTTATGTGCTAATGAGGCTCCTCTATTTTTCATCTTCTTTCATCTTTATTTATTTATTTTCTAAGGATATGAGTCCTTTAATTGACCGTTTGGATTTCACAGAGTGGGGAAAAAAACAATGCAGTACCCGTCCCTGTTCCCCTCCGTTTAAAATACTATCCTTCAGTCTTACATTTAAACAATGTCCCAGTTTGTGGAACAATTTGCATCAGTGTCAAAAATATCTGCGTTTTGAAAATCGAGCAGACAGCCGTGATGAGGTTATGATCCCCTCAGAGGAGCAGCTGCAGGGGAACTGGGAATATTACACACTTAGGTACGCCAGTGAGTCATTCTCAGTTTTTAATATTTTAACTGGAGGGTTTCATGTATCCACAGCGTGAGGAAAAAATAAATATTAAAAACCGCTGATCCTCTGGTTGCACACAACATGGCAAATAAGCCATCTTTAGCACAGCTCAGCTCAGCATAGCACAGCACGGCACGGCACCACATGCATTACATTACATTACAGACGCTTTTATCCAAAGCGACATACAATAAGTGCATACAGAAACGTCATCGAAGTCACTACAGAACAGATAAGACAAAGCACATCCTTCCAATAACGTAGCAGCTATCCCTAGTAATGAACGTTGAATGTAGTTCACAGTAAGCTGTGGGCATGCTTGTCTACTGTAAGGATTTATGACCAGCTGTTCTGTAAAGAAAAGGCCTGACAGGCCTAAAGCAGGGGACATTGAAAGCCTGTATCAAACATACCCCGCTGGATACTGATGAAGTGAAATCACTGATATGAAAAAACAAGGTTTGCTGCTGGCCTGAAAACAGACCCCTACGGCTGCGTGCGACTCATGTAAGCCGGGCTACGACCTCCACTCCACGCCTGGTGTCTACATCGACCAACCCACGTGTCCCGCGTGTTTTTTTTACGGGGCACGTCAGAACCCAGGGTACCACCTGCGGACAAACAGGACCCTCTGATTGGCTCACGGCAAAGTTAGGGACAGATTGACCTTACGTCCGCCCCTGTAGCAAAGCACCCAGCTTGAGGACACGCCCTCACCTCTTAGTTTAGCTCTACACTGCAAAATTGTCTGTTAACAAGAGTTTTAGTTTTGTAATGACAGTTAAAATCTTTTTTTTTTTTTTCCTCAAGCAGAGAATATTAGCTTTTTTTAAGTTACTTTTTGCTTGACAAGTGAAATTATCTTACCCCATTGGCAAATCTCGAAATGAGTCAAACTGTCTCACCTCATTGGCAGTCTTATTTAGCAAAACAGTAACAGATATAAGATTTTAAGTCTAAATATAAGACTAAAATGCTTGTTAAGATTGGCTTATTTTTAGGTTAGCGTATGATTCCTGACAATAACAGCCCCTGGCACAATCCGTTTCACACGATTAACAAGTTTGGCAGTGCAATTACGGAACAGTCATCAGCAGCTAAGTTTTTCTTTGACATAATTGTGGCAACTTCACTTTGTTGCATCACTTTGCATACTACTAATACTACTAATGCAAATGATCAAAGCAAAAAGACAAGGCTACACTAGATTTGTATTATAGGAACTAGGTCAAAGACTTCTGTTGAAAAAATGTTTTTTTATAACCAAACTCATATGTATAAGCACAAAAAAAGTGTAACAGTAGTTGCAAAAAGGGAGCCATTGTCACTGGGGTATCCTTATTTAAAATGACAAAATTTTTTAATTATGAGAATTGATAAAAAAATAGGTGTGGGATAATTGTTGAATAAAGCTAGCCAGGTTCTTTGACACATATTTTGGTATCAGACATTAACAATGTGAAGGGCTCCAATAACTGTAGCTGACTACTTCTGTCAGATAAACAGCATATTCAGACATGGAAACATTTCAAGAATAGCAATGGAACCGCACTCAAAAGGATCTAAATGAGGTGTGCGCGCAGCACAGTACAGAAAGCTGGTTTATATAAAGGCTCGCTGGAACCAGTGTCCACAAGTCCTCTCTTTTTCAAAGGTCTACTGTATTTCATTGTTTATTGCATGGGCGTCCAATCTTATCCGAAAAGGGCCGATGTGGGTGCAGGTTTTTGTTTTAGCCCAGCACTAAAACACCTGATTCTGACTTATCAAGGTCTTGATTGAAGACCATGATGAGTTAATTAGTTGAAACAGGCGTCGTAATGCTGGGCTAAAACAAAAACCTACACCCACACCGACCCTTTTCGGATGAGATACACCTCTTTTATAGCATTGCTCACCAAGTCCTGTTATGTAACTGTGAATACTGTCATGAACAGGGAAAGATTGAGCTGAATGTTGAAGCTTATTTTTACAGTCTGGAGCTGCAGTCCAATCTTTCGGCTCTAGATGCTTACTGCTTATCCTCACCCACACACACACACACGCACGCGCACGCACGCACACACACACACACACACACACACACACACACACAAACACACCAATGCTTCAGCAGACACAGAGGGATGCAAATATATGCTTAAACAAACAAGTAAACAAGTACACGCACACACACACACACACACACACACACACACAAACTCTGATTGGCAGTCGCCCCATCAAGCGATAAAAATAGACTTGTCGTGTTCCTGATAACCTAATGACAGCGCATTTGTAAGCAGATTGCCACTCTGGGTATGGAATCATTCCCCAGTCCCTCCATCAAGATCTGTGCTCCGCAACGTTTGTCTCACGGAGGCTATTAATAGACTGCAAACAGCCTCTTACATAATCCTACCAGGCGGCTTTCTGGGCCTAACGCGGGGCCGAACTAACAATGCTCGCTCCTGCTGGGTTGCCAGCGAGTTAAACAACAAGATGCTAAAACGGAGAGGGAGAAGAATCTTATGCAAAGCAGTGGCCGGCTTATTTTAAAAACACACACTGAGAAAACTGGTTTTCCAACAAAGTGTGGAGAGAGAGAGAAAGAGAGCGGTACTTACATCCGCATAAAAGCGATCGCGGACGGATGCTGCTCGGTGTGCGAAAAGCACTGATTAAAGTTTTCTCGTAAAACTTACGGTGGTGGAGCCCCTAAAATGGACCTGGCCGCTGTGCTGGGTTTTATTTTCTATTGAGGGAGTGAGGTTGCCGTTCGCTGATGACTCAGCGGGCCATCGGAATAGATCCTGGAGGGTTTTTTTTTTTTAACGTTCAACGGCTTTCTGACATTTCCACCTTAGAGCTCAACGTCATCTGATGCCGTTTCCAGCTCCTTCTAATGGGGCTTCTTCTGTTAACTTATTATACCCCTTAGCAAAGTGACGCTCGCAGCATGTGATGTTGCGGCATCGCAGAAACAAACGCTATCTGTCCGCCCGCCACACTACAAAAAATAAGCCAATCTTACAAGACATTTTGTCTTATATTTACACTTAAAATCCTATTTCTATGACTTTTTTTGCTAAATAAGACAAAAAGATTGCCAATGGGGTGAGACAGTTTCACTAATTTCAAGGTTTTCCAATGGGATAAGATAATTTCACTTCACTTAAAACAAGCTAATATTTTCTACTTGAGAGGGGGAAAAAAATAAGATTTTGTCTCATTACAAAACTAAAACACTTTGTTAAGACATGCATCTTTCGCAGTGCGATGCAAAGCTAGATACGTCGTAGATGCTGGTGGAAACGGTGGGTGCTTGAATTTACGCTGAGCGGTTTTGTTTGTTCCTCCCCAGCACTGCCGTTCACACGCCCGTCGCGGTCCCTGTGTGATCCGGGTCGGGACAGATGGTCCAGAGGGACTGGACCGGGCCCTACGGTAGAACTGGGGAAGGGGGGGGGGGGGACCCCCCTGGCACACTGACAGCGCACGAGGGCCTCAAAAAAACTGGCACACAAACACGCTTAGATTTACAGCACCATCTCAGCGGCCAAGCTGCTCCCCAAAACAAGCCGTAAAACGGTAAACCGGCGAAAAACCAGACCGAATTTCAACGGCCTTGCCCTTCACCGGCATCACTGCCTCTCGCAGCAGAAACGGCGTTTGTCACGCGCCCCTACGATCACCCAACAGCTCCAGGCCTCATGTTCTCATGTCACTCACACACATGGACGCAGATGGCACTGGGGACGGGGGGGGACATGTCCCCCCCAGATTTATAGTGACCACGATCCGCCCCCCGCAATTTTGTGTATTTACACAAAATAACCAATTGAGTTGGAATCATTTGCTGACAGCTTGGTCCCCCCCAGTTTAAAAATCCCATCTGCGCCCCTGCTCACACAAAGTATTTTTTAAAAATACTGTTAGGCCACTTAGTACTAAGACAATCACATATAGCATATTCATGACCCGGTTTGTGGGAAAAGGCAACCCATTATGCCATCCTCTTGAAGTGCGGCTTCAGCAAAGAGACATTTTTTTTGGTTTTTTGGTTCCAAAGCTTTTCTGATCTTGTGTGAATGTCACCCAGGCTCCTTAAACCAGAACAGGAGATCAGTTGATCTGTATATAGAGCCAAAACAGTGTACTGCCAGCTTAGTGCAATGCTCTTGGCTCTCACATGTTCTTTTGTCAATAGTAGGAGCTTCATGTTATGTGTATGTGTGTGTGTGTGTGTGTGGGTGGGTCTTTTTAATTTTTTTTTTGATATGCAGCACTAACAAGCTCCTTGCAGGCAGAGCCCTGAAATAGCCCTTTAGCACGTCACATTGTGACGCAGGTCTATTGTCAGAGGGCAGCTCAATTATTGCACAGGCCAACAGCGGCAGAGAAGGCAAGCCGTTTGAGCGGCCAGCCAGCCAGGCAAGTCGCCGCGCTCTTCCTGAACTTTCTTTGAAGATGTGAGGACAGCGGATGGCTGGCATCCTGTCCAGGCCACTCCGGAATCCTTTGTTCCGAGTTCAAAGTTCATGTGTTACCAATGGCGACTGAGTTATGCGCAGTAGCAGGATCACAGTATGTACACAAAGGAAGCTCTGGAGTAAAGTAGTTCCTTCCGATTTCTTTTTCTTTTTTTTTTTGTCGTTATCTTGGGAAAAAGCGACCTCCTCTTGAGACGGTTGTTTTTTTTTTTCCTGGTCTGAATGTTGTCCTACATCATGTGATGCTGCAACATTCGTGCTTGGTTAAAATTTCAGCACGCTTGATAACGGCAACAGTAGCAGGTAGAATTTAACGTGCTGTTATCACTGCGCTGCTAACAACAGTAAGCAATTAGCAAGGTGATCAAAGACAGCAAGCAGTATTGTCTTTTCGCTGTCTTACTTTCCCAGCCTCTCTTTTCCTGCTAATTCTCCTCCTCTCTTCCTCTGTAATCAGAGATGCCTGTCTTTCTTTCCAATCTATTTCAGAATGGGGTTAGAGAGAAGAGTTAATTTAATAAAGATTAAGTAACACCGGACAACTCCAGAGCAGCACGTTCCCTCACATACAAGCACACACACGCAGGTGTACACACACACACACACACACACACACACACACACACACACACACACACACACACACACACACACACACACACACACACACACACACACACACACACACACACACACACACACACACACACACACACAAAAGGACACACAAGCACACTGACTCCATGACACAATGAATAACATTCCTGCAGGCACACCCTAATAAAAACAAATAGGCTCACAGACATAAACAGAAGCACTAACACACTCAAAGCCCACACACAGGCATGCGTGCACGTGCATACACACACCGCTCGCTGTGTTGGGGCCGGAAATATGAGTTGTTCAGGGCGCTAACGCTAACTGCGCTTAACACCCCCATGCTGTTTTCACTGGGATGTTGTGCAACTGCGCTAATGGAACATTTCAGAAACATCACAGAGACGCATTAGCAGGGATCCCACTACAACACAACACAACACAACACAATACAATACACTACAACACAAAACACTACAGCACAACACAAAACACCACAACACAATACAATACAATACAATACAACACATTTGCAACACAACACAATACAACACAATACAATACACTACAACACAACACATTTGCAACACAACACAATACAATGCAACACAATACAATAGAATACAACACACCACAACACAACACAATACAACACAATGCAACACAATGTTTTTTTTTACAATACAACACGACACAACACAATATAACACAACAAAACAGAGACAGGGTGTCAGTGAGATTTCCAGCGTGACATGTTCAAGAGGGAAGACGAGGGGCGTTGTATTTCAAAACGACAAAACTGTCCTTGTGGCAGTCATGGCCTCTGGAGTTTATGACATTACATACAGATGATTTCCCACCATCTCTGAAAATCACACTCCGCTTATAGTTTGATATATTTCTAAAATGAAAGTGTGCACGCGCACCATGTTGATATGGCAGCGCACTACTCCTGTAGCACTCTGTTAGTAAGATAAGGGCAGGTAGTTGATATGGCAGCGCACTACTCCTGTAGCACTCTGTTAGTAAGATAAGGGCAGGTAGTTGATATGGCAGTGCACTACTCCTGTAGCACTCTGTTAGCAAGATAAGGGCAGGTAGTTGATATGGCAGCGCACTACTCCTGTAGCACTCTGTTAGTAAGATAAGGGCAGGTAGTTAATATGGCAGCGCACTACTCCTGTAGCACTCTGTTAGTAAGATAAGGGCAGGTAGTTGATATGGCAGCGCACTACTCCTGTAGCACTCTGTTAGTAAGATAAGGGCAGGTAGTTGATATGGCAGTGCACTACTCCTGTAGCACTCTGTTAGTAAGATAAGGGCCGGTAGTTGATATGGCAGCGCACTACTCCTGTAGCACTCTGTTAGTAAGATAAGGGCAGGTAGTTAATATGGCAGCGCACTACTCCTGTAGCACTCTGTTAGTAAGATAAGGGCAGGTAGTTGATATGGCAGCGCGCTACTCCTGTAGCACTCTGTTAGTAAGATAAGGGCAGGTAGTTAATATGGCAGCACACTACTCCTGTAGCACTCTGTTAGTAAGATAAGGGCAGGTAGTTGATATGGCAGCGCGCTACTCCTGTAGCACTCTGTTAGTAAGATAAGGGCAGGTAGCTCATATGGCAGCGCACTACTCCTGTAGCACTCTGTTAGTAAGATAAGGGCAGGTAGCTCATATGGCAGCGCACTACTCCTGTAGCACTCTGTTAGTAAGATAAGGGCAGGTAGTTGATATGGCAGCGCACTACTCCTGTAGCACTCTGTTAGTAAGATAAGGGCAGGTAGAGGAAAGGGAGGGTTGTTTTGAAGGTAAATAGAAGCGCAGGTGGGAAGGGATGGGGTTCCTGAGGGGGAAAGGAGGCGCCTATGAAAAGCCTCCTCTTATACTGTATATATATATATTTTTTAGCTATTAATAGCCCCGTCTACGGACAGAATGTCCCCCCCGCGGTTTATCACTGAGCTGAAGGCACAGAGTTACTTGGCTCAGCGGAAATTGCTGCTCTCGAAGTTATTGGCAGAGAATGGCAGAGGGGATGCTGGGAAATGGAGGAGTGGGCTTGCTGGGCACTTTGTGTAATGTTGTATAGTTGCCTGGAGGGCAATAAAGGATTACAGATATGAGTCACACAAATGGCAGTTACCCCTCTCTCTCTCTCTCTCTCTCTCTCTCTCTCTCTCTCTCTCTCTCTCTCTCTCTCTCTCTCTCTCTCTCTCTCTCTCTCTCACACTCTCTTTATCTGTCTTTCTCTCTCTCTCTCCCTCTCTCTCTCTCGATCTCTCTCTCCCTCTCTCCCTCTCTCGTTCAGTAGGACTGAGGTCTCCATGGAAACGGGAGTTCAGGCAGCAGAGTATGGAAAAGAGAGGGGAGGAGGGAGAGGGATAAGAGAGGTGTAAAAAAAAGGGAAAATGAATTAAAGAGAGAGAGAGAGAGAGAGATGTGGGTGATCCACGGATGGGAGTAATATTGTGTTTTTACGTCCGGTCTGTGGTTTCAGCGGCTCTGCTCTTCCTCCAGGTATTGCACTCTCCCACTGGTCTCTACTGACTCACTCTACTCACCAAGGGCAAAATGATCTCAGCGGAAGTAGGCTTCTTTCATTTTTTCTTGTTTGTGGAGGGGGGGTTGTGTGTGCAAAATGAGGAAACAGAGTGTTCCCATGCGCCACCCATAAACAAAACAGTGGCGCAGTACTTGTATTATGTTGTCTTACTGTGGAGGATCATTACAAAACAGGGGAAGAGGAAGCGATGCAGGGAGATACAGGAAGTACTGTTATTTAAATGAGCCCTGCTGTAAGGAGCGACGCTTCCGTGCGCTACGCGCGAGCACAACCAAGAGAGCTCTTCACCCGCCAGCTGCAGGTGGTGGGGGTCCCAATTCAGCTGTTTTTTTTCTATGGACGTGCAGAAGGAAGCAGCCAATTACACTGGCTTCCTCGACAGGGCGCATTTAACCTTATTTAAAACTAACTCGTTATCATTATTTTTTTTAATGTCCTCTCCTTTTCTACCACGTTGGAACGGGCAATCAAGTTGGTCAGCCCGTCCCCGCCGTAATGCCCTCTTTCAATTCATAAAAGCAGACAAGAATGTGCTTCTTTAAGGCATAAGATCACGCATATGTGATTAGAATGTTCTTCACTGAATATTCTAATGCTGATGTAACAATCACTGCTGGCGATTGAAAGCAGTGGAGTTCTAGAACACTGACTTAGAATTGTGAAAGTAAAAACATTCCAAAAAACCTACTCTCCAAAGGGTTCAGGGACAGTGGAACAGTGTTCTCATGATGTCGGAGGAGCACACTTCTCCTTCACGTACAGTTGGCGGAGGACGACTGCAGGTGCCCAAAAGGGCACCAGAGGAGAATTAAATATTGTTAAGTTAATTATGTGTAATTTTGATGCTGTCCATGTAGGTGACTATGAAAAACACCCGTCAGAAGAGCAGGAAATTACTTAGTTGTCCCGTTTTCTCTCTGTCGGTTTGAGTTTACGTGTTGTTGGTAGTTTTCCTCGGTCAAATGAAAATAAAAGCTGGGCAGCTGACCTCCGGCACGGCTAAAAGAGACCTCGGGTCAGAAGTACTTAGTACTTAGTGAAATTCAACAAAAAAAAATGCAAATGACCCGTTCTGACCCGCTGCGGGCTTGCGCTGTATTTGAATGAATTTTGTCTCGTGAGATCACCATGCAACAACATTCTGTGTCCCCCGCCTACATGAGCGCACTTTGTAAATTCACCCAAAAACAAAAAGAAAAAAAGGTGAGATCTTATTTAAATAAAAACAGCGCGGTCCTCCTCTGACCTCTGCCGTGCTCGTCATCGGTCCCGGCTCCCCGTCGCCCCCCGCCCACACAACCCCTCAGGATGGGGAGAGAGAGAGAGCGAGAGAGAGAGAGGCGCTTATGCCTTAAAAGGACAAAATACAGCTTGATGGGAAAGCAATTGGTTGTCGGCGCCATGTAGAAAGGGACCCATCCAGTTCCACTCTGGTTTCATTCAAAATACAGTAAAACAACCAGTCAGCCTTGTACCCCCCCACACACACACACCCCCCCAATCACAACAATGCAATGGATCAGCAGCCATAGAGGTTAAGTCACGGCCGTCCACAGCAGCTGCTCGGTATTGACCTTGGGTTTTGCGTTCTGCTTGCGCCGCGCCCCCCTGAATGACATTAAAGGGGCAAAGCTGCCAACCGTGGGGCCCCCAAGGAGAAGGCAGGGGGTGTCACAAATTCAGCCGCTCCGAGGGGCGTCTCAGAGCGGGGGGTCACGTTGCACTGACTGGGACGTGCCGAAAGAAAACGGTCATTGAGGAGTTCTTTTTTATTGTGATGTCAGATCCACTCATTTCAGCCTCAGGCCCCCTCTGAACATAACTGCTGGGTTCTAAGTGAGGGGGGAAAAAAACCCCAGAAATGGCAGAAAAATTTCAAATGTCATTCGTCATTCACAAACGGAACATAAGCAGAAATGTGCAAGAACTACTCCCGCTTCTTCAACGGGACAAGTGAACTGGATTCTCCATTTACAGCCAGAGCTGATTAAACGTTCTCTAAACGTTCTGGCAAAACTCAACACTGAGTGAAAAAGGGGGCGGGGGGGGGGGTGTTACGTCCCTCATGCCGCCTCATGAGTGCGCCCCTTTAATTATTTGGTATGCTAACGAGCTGCATGCACGTTGCCAGCTTGCTGCCGTGCTTGAATACATTTTAAAGTAGCATTGTGGTGCTTGTTTCAGGTTGTAGCCTATGCAGCGCTGCTATATTTTGTAGTTTGTCGTAGTTACCTGTTGTAGGGGTGCACACTTTGCCGGTTGTATTTCTGCGCGATTCCCTGTTTTAAAGGCCGGTCTGACTTTGCTTTGTGCGAGCATATTCGTGAATTATATGCCGGTTTGTTTATGCAAAGAGTTTGACAAACTATTTGTTTCCAAGAAGGAACATTTTGGTAGTAAGCTGCTTGTTTGGTTTGTGGCTACTTTGTTGTGTTGTAGGCTAGTCTGTCCCTTATGTAATCTAGCTACTTGTGTTTTTGTGGAGTAGCCTAAGCTGCGTTTGTTCGATGTGCTTGTGTGGTACCTGGAAGTGGTGTAAACACTGAGACTCGCACGGGACGACCGAGGAGGTCCAGAGTAAGGACGGTGGAAGCACATTTTACTGGGGTTTTGTTTTTGAGAACGTTTTGTCATTCTCGTGTGGATAATTTTTTTTTGTTCTCGTTTTGGGGAGGTGGGATACAGGGTTCCAACGTTTTGAAACCGCCGGCCGTCTCGTGTCTCCCCATCCAAGCTCTTTGGATTCCCGATCTTGTGTTTGTCGTGTTTCTTGCTTGCCCATACTTCTCCCAGAACCCTTTTTCCCTTGTTCCATGTCTGTTTATTGCGAGATTTTAATAAAGGGGAACGGTTACAAAATTATTTTGTTTCAAATCCTTTATGTTGCTGCCCTTCGAGCCGGGGTCGTAACAGGGGGGAAGCAGCTTGTCCTCCATTTGGTTTCTCTTTGCAAGGAAAATCGAATGTATGTGGCAAACAGCTTGGACCTCCGTCATTTGTCTCCACCTCAGTAGCCGCTGAGGTAGAATAAAGAACGCTGAACCTCTCAACTTCAAGCTCCGAAAATTCCAGCAGTCTTTATGTCTGAGACGCGCTGGGGGCGAAAGCCTGCGTTTTGTACACCGTCTGTTTGTTCAGAAATACGTAGCGGTTTTTGGATGCTGCCTTCCAAAACCAACACCCGTGCATTTAAAGAGAAATTGACCACAGGTGGACACACAGACACCGCTATTATGACATCACAGTTAAGGGGAGTGGCTTCAACGGCCCCCAACATTTTTGAGCTCACCCTGGACGCAGAATTTGAGTTCCTTGGCGTCGGTGACGGTGCTCATGGGCGCCCTCTCTGGCGCCTTCTTGCTCATGCGGTTGTAGTTCAAGCGCCTCTTCTTGGTCTCGCCCCAGAGGTTGGAGCCGCCGTGCATGCTGGGTATGTTGAGGACGGCGATGCCCTCCAGGGAGGTGCTGCTCAGGTCAAGAATGATGCCGTCGCACTGAGGACGGAGAGAGAGAGAGAGACGGGAAAGGGAAACAAACATGTAGATGGAAAAAGGATAAACTAGCACTTAGACACACACACACACACACACACACACACACACACACACACACACACACACACACACACACACACACACACACACACACACATTTCCCTGAGGAGATCTCACTGAGCAGCAGGCTGACTGATCTGAACCAACAACACAATTGACAACAGAAGAGGGGCCTTTTTACTGCCACTTAGTACATGAGAGAGAGCCATCCTTCACTGAGCCATGATTGATGTGGGGATGAGTATTGATGCTTCATCAGTACATGCCGGCCATTAGGCTAAAAACCCATGCATCCCTTCAACTAATTACTAAATTTTATGTTGATGACAGTTCACATCATTAAGTATAATTTTAACGCTGAATAAAAAAATGTGCAAAAATAAAATCACTTAACAAGGCGCAAGCTTCAATAGAGAATGATTATACTTCAAACAAATTAATTACTTGGGGCACTTCAATAGCAAAGACTGCGAAGAAAACACATTATGCCTACGGGTAAAAACATTTCCCCCCAATTTTTTAAATAAACAATGGCATATGTTCTGTTGAGCCTTTTCCAGAAAATGTGAAGATTTGCTTAAGCAGAGCATTTTATATCTGTGAAGATGTGTGAAGCAAACAGGCATATTGTCCCTCCAAAAACCTCCACCCCACCCCCACCCCAAGTCTGCCCAGGCAAATTCTACAATCCAATGAAAATGCCATCAGCCTAATGAAAATAAAATGTAATATTTTCTGGTTCACTGCTGGAGAGCAACTGGCCTTAAAATTCGACCTGCTTGGAATACTGCTTAAACAATGGCTAGAAACCAGTCTGAAATCCAAAAAAGTGCACTGCGAAACGATCATTCTAACTAATGGTAATGAAACAGCTGGATTTGTTTGGGTTAAATTACTTCACAAAACTTTGCTAGACAGCTGAAGAAAGGAATATTACTTTGTATATGTTGAATGCCTTCAGGATTTATTGCATAACAGAGCTATAATTAAATAATTGCCTTTTGACTTGGGGCTGCGGAAGCTTTGTCAGGTGCATTCTTAGTATGTCCTATAACCCTCAATATGGATCAAAAAGTCCAGAATGAGAATAAGGATTCTCTTCCAAAGCTTAAATTAAGATTTCGGTGAGCAGCAACCTCTCTATCTCAACAAGACAAGACAAGTCTAGATGGATGCAAACTGTAAATACACTATATATAGCCAAAAGTATGTGGACACCCCTTAGTCTGGGGCTGTTTTTCATGGTTCAGGCTAGGCTCCTTAGTTCCAGGGAAGGCAAATCTTAACACCACAGCATGATTCTAGGATTTCCAACTTTGTGACAACAGTTTGGGGAAGGCACTTTTCTGTTTCAGAATTGCAATGCCCCCATGCACAAATAGAGTTCCATACAGAAATGGTTTGTCGGGCTTGGTATGGAAGAACTTGACTGGCCTGCACAGAGCCCTGACCTCAACCCCATCGAACACCATTGGGATCAATTGGAAAGCCGACTGCGAGCCAGGCCTAATAGCCCCACATCAGTGCCCGACCTCACTAATGCTCTTCTGACTGAATGGAAGTGGATCCACGCAGCAATGTTCCAACATCTAGTGGAAAGCCTTTCCAGGAGAGTGGAGGCTGTTATTGCAGCAAATGGGTGACAAACTCCATTAATGCCCATGATTTTGGAATGAAATGTTGGATGAGCAGGTGTCCACATACTTTTGGCCATGTAGTGTAATTTCTGACCCTCCTTGCTGGCTCTTCTCCTCCAAATATTATACAAGATCAAAATACAAAGCAATATTCATCTGAAGCTGTTCTTCTTCTAAATTAAACTAAATTTAAAAGAATGCTTCGCTCCCAGAATGTGCTCTTAAATGCCTGGACTTAAAAAGTACTGGTCAGGCCTTTTCTATTATCCGTTAGCTCCGACTGAGTACAAAGACAAGCTTATTTTATCACCCTCTCAGATGCCTCAGTGTCCAAGAGAAAGAAAAAAAACACAGAAGAGTATTTTGGGCACACACGGCGTCTGACATGAAAATCTGTCTGGAAATTATTTTCGTTTGTCAGTTTTATTTTTTGATGAGCTTTAAATACACTGCTTTAATTAGATATAATGAAGCAATATATCATCTGTGGCCATTTTAAACAGTGCCACATGGTATTACTCATCATGAATCCCTTGTGAAATTTGCAAACACGTAACAATTGGCTGACATATTTGGCTCGATTTTGGGCATGCAAATAAATGAGGGGGTATTTCAATAATGACTCTGAGTGGCCCAGATTAAGGATTGAATAACACATATTTGGACAAGGTCACTGACCAAACGGCACATTTAGTCCCACATTCGGATTGACTGATGTCTGTGAAATATATTTTCATGAACTCCTTTATGGCGATTTTACTCTGCTGTGCATAATCAAGATTGCACATAATTTTTTATATCGTTTTATCACTTTCCAAGCAGAATGAAGAGAAAACTGGAATGCCGCACCCATGACCTGCCCACACTGTAGAGACCTTTGCTGACAGTTCGCCTCTCGCGGCTCTAGCTTGTCCCAGGGCAGTGTCGAAGTCTGGAACACTGAGATGTATTTTGAGGTTTTGCTGGAGCATTTGTCGGGAACTAAGAATAGCTTGACGTGGAGACGCCTTTTTCAGGCTTTATAAGCATATTGTGTTCTATTTATTTTAAAAGGCCTTTCGAATTTCCCCCAGGCACTAAGCATGCAATTTGGAACGTACAGACCTACGGAAGGCTGCAGTAAATGGGACCCCTTATGAGAAGGTAATAGCTTTTTTTTCTTTTTCTTGTACATCAACAAAAAGGCATTTACAGAAAGTTAATCCAGTGATTTTCATACTGGATAGAGATGTGAGGGAGGGCTGGGTCATTGATGGACTGATAGACCCCTACTGTTCCCTCCTGGTGGAACACACACCCAACACCACCACACACCCTAACCTCCAACACACGCTCCACCCACACACCCAACACCACCTCCACCCTAACCTCCAACACATCCAACACCACTGTACCCTCTCCTCCACGGCTCCATCACACACCCAACACCGCTCCACCCTAACCTCCAACACACGCTCCACCCACACACCCAACACCACCTCCACCCTAACCTCCAACACACGCTCCACCCACACACCCAACACCACCTCCACCCTAACCTCCAACACACGCTCCACCCACACACCCAACACCACCTCCACCCTAACCTCCAACACACGCTCCACCCACACACCCAACACCACCTCCACCCTAACCTCCAACACACGCTCCACCCACACACCCAACACCACCTCCACCCTAACCTCCAACACACGCTCCACCCACACACCCAACACCACCTCCACCCTAACCTCCAACACACCCAACACCACTGTACCCTCTCCTCCACGGCTCCATCACACACCCAACACCGCTCCACCCCCACCACACACCTCACCTACACACCCAACACTGCTCCACCCCTCACCTCCAACACACGTTCCACCCACACACCCAACACCACTCCACCCCCACCACATACCCCACCTACACACCCAACACCACTCAACCCCCACCACACACCTCACCTACACACCCAACACCACTCAACCCCCACCACACACCTCACCCACACACCCAACACCACTGTACCCTCTCCTCCACGGCTCCATCACACACCCAACACCGCTCCACCCTAACCTCCAACAAACCCAACACCACTGTACCCTCTCCTCCACGGCTCCATCACACACCCAACACCGCTCCACCCTAACCTCCAACACACCCAACACCACTGTACCCTCTCCTCCACGGCTCCATCACACACCCAACACCGCTCCACCCCTCACCTCCAACACACGCTCCACCCACACACCCAACACCACTCAACCCCCACCACACACCTGACCTACACACCCAACACTGCTCCACCCCTCACCTCCAACACACGCTCCACCCACACACCCAACACCACTCAACCCCCACCACACACCTCACCTACACACCCAACACTGCTCCACCCCTCACCTCCAACACACGCTCCACCCACACACCCAACACCACTCCACCCCCACCACACACCCCACCTACACACCCAACAACGCTCCACCCTAACCTCCAACACACGCTCCACTCACACACCCAACACCACTCCACCCCCACCACACACCTCACCTACACACCCAACACCACTCCACCCCTCGCCTCCATCACACACCCCACCCACACACCCAACAGGCTCTGCCTCCACCCCTCACCTCCACCACACGCCCCACCCACACACCCAACAGGGCCTGCCTCCACCCCTCACCTCCACCACATGCCCCACCCACACAACCAACAGGGCCTGCCTCCACCCCTCACCTCCACCACACGCCCCACCCACACACCCAACAGGGCCTGCCTCCACCCCTCACCTCCACCTCCAGGCTCTCGTTCAGCTTCTTGCAGGTGGCTGCGATGGTCTCCGTGGTGCCGAACTCAAAGTACCACAGTTTGTTCTTCATCCTGCAAACACAGAAGAGGGCGGTCACAACAAGCCGGAGGCTGGCACACAGCAGGGCTACGGAACCCGGGCGTCTAGCTGCAAGCCGGTGAACAGAGAAACCCTGCTTGTCTCTGCAGCTGCAAGAAATGGAGCCAAAATGGAGTCATAGGACACCATGATATGTCAGCAGCAAAGGAAATGCAATGCGAGTTGAAAAAACATCAATAAAAACGGGTATTTAATACCAAGCGCCAGTATTAAATGTAGTCAACACACGAGGTACCAATAAAACCATGAATCTTCTTCCACTTCCTATAACCCTAAATTAACCTACAATTACAATGTAGCCATTTTGCAAGACGCTTTTTGCCAAATGTCTTACAAAATTAAATTTCACGTGGAGCACAAACACCATAAAAGCTAGGGACAGAGGACATTACTCTCACATACGTTCCACAGGCAAGGTGCATACTTCCAGACCTAAGGGAGGAAAAGGTACATTTAAAAGATAAAATAAAATAGAAACGTTGAGGTTTAGTCAGAAAGGGTGTCGTTTTTAGACGTTTGCAGAAAACAGCTTGTAAATCTGCCTTCTGGACTGACTGGGGAAGGTTGTTCCGCCATTGAAAGGTGAAGGCGGAGAAGAGCCAGGGCCGTGAGTTGTTGCTCATATTGAGTTCCTTTCCAGAGTCCCACTCCAATCTATCTCCTTACAACCACCTGGCCCTTTGCCCATACCTCCACTCCCAGTTCTGCAAGACGCCAGACCCCCACCCACAACCCCCAACCCCCCCTTCCTTAGCACCTGCTGAAATATTGATAGCTGCCATGCTAATCTCACTGGGACAGGTGTACCGAGCCTAGTTTTCCATGGGCAGTGCACCAACACCGGCTCACTTGCACGGGAACCTGACCCAGCTCGGGGTCTTGTGTCCCAAGCCTGACACAGAAACTGTCGGGGTGGGTTCTCCTGCGTCTCTGCGTGTACAGGCGTGCGGACCTGCCTTTGTGTCCCCGTCTACAATGCAGTGCATCTAATATTCCCCACCACATGAATGGAATGACATCACAAAGAAGCAGCGTTCTGTAGCCAATGGGCTTTGAGCGACGCCTGAACCTGTGATGTTATTCAGCCTCGTGTCACATGTTGTTTACCCCCTGCCCTCCGTCCATGGGCTGTTTGCTCTGTCCCTGCCAATCTGCACCAGATAGGGCTCACATTCAGTCAGAGAGCGAGAGAGAGAGAGAGAAGGAGAGGGAGAGAGAGAGGAGAGTGAGAGCAAGATGAAAGAAAAATATTTTTGTAAAATTTTAAAACACCTCTCCTTCAATTCAAAGAAATGACTGACACAAAGAGATTATCAGTCATACTGGGGGCGGGACCCACAGCACCACCGGCTGCACAGTATGCGTCAGCGTGCCATAGCCTGAGAGACCGTGAACAGGCACCTCCACCACCACAGTGTCCCTAAAACAGGGAGAATAGTCCTGAGTAGCCCTTAATAGTAATTTGTGTTTTCTGTTGTTGTTGTTATTGCTGTTTATTACCATTATTTTGTTTGTTAAAATAGCCCCCCCCCCCTTTACTGAGGCTCCAAGCACCCTATTATTTACAGTATTATTGTTCATTTAGTTTTTGCTGCTATTGTTGTTTTATGTTCATAATTGCTTTGGCAAAACTATGCTGAACTGTGGTCATGCCAATAAAGCTCATTTGAATTGAATTGAGAGAGGGAGAGAGAAAGAGAGACGGAGAGAGAGAGGGGGAGAGCAGCTAGCCACAGTGACTGCATCCCAGGCCTTAGAGAAACACGTTGCACTGTCTTGTGAATATTGACTGTTGTGCGAATATTGACTGTTGTGCTGTTACAGTGACACACTGCCTTGTGAATATTGACTGTTGTGTTACAGTGATGCACGGTGTTATGGAAAAGTGTACAAAGAGCTCCTCCTGACACCAGGATTATTTATGAATCACATTTCGTAGCATTGAAGTTGGCACCTTAAGTTTGCAGCTTGTCAGCTTTTCAGAAGAAATATCCCAGAGCTTCCAACAGGCACGCTGTTGGGTCTCCAACTGTTTAAAAAAATGGCAGGATTCTCAGTAATATAATTACTCTTTAAGTCTATTCTCTGTTGTCAAGGACAACAAATTAAACAATGACCATGTGCCCTTAAATCATAAAAAACCCTATGTTCAATTAGTCTTTGAAATACAAGAAAATGGCTCAAAAGCTGGATTGCAACTACAGTGGTGCCTGAATGTATTCAGACCCCTTCACTTTTTGCACTTTACTGTGTTGTAGATTTAATTTTAAATGGATACAATTGCAATTTTTGCCCATCAATCTACACTCAATAACCCACAATAACCAAGTGAAAACATGTTTTTAGAAATTTTTTTAAATTTATTAAAAATCAAAAACTGGCATAGAACTGGCATTGTGCGTGTATTAATGTACTAAACATGTATGTATTTTGGAGTGCTACATATGACACCTAATTACTTTGTTTGCACTGAGCGGTTTTTTAGAATGATTATAAACTTCTACTTGACTCAAATAATTGCAATGCTTGGTGCATCGTTAATGTAAAATGTAGAATTGATATATTTTTTTACAAAAACAACAACAACAGCTGAATCACCTACAAGTTTTGATTAGTCCTGTCCACAGTCACCTCGTAAGTCCATGACCTTCTGTTGTGTCGCATTAAGGGATTATAGCATTTACGATCACAATTAGGCACAGTTCCAGTTTTTGTGAATGGTTTTTGTGGAGTGAACCGTCTAATCTCATTAGCCATGGTAAAGTAAATATTTCGGGAGATTCTTAAGCTAGCAGCTGCATACGTTTGACTTTTCTGAAAAACAGAAAAATTTAATTGAAAACAAAAAAAGTTATACAGACTCCTATTGTACAATAATATGTTGCAAATAGTTTATGTAATCTCTTAATATTAAGAGTTGCTCTTGTAAAAATTGTATAAATAACAATATAAAAGGCACAAAACATCACAACAGTTTTGTCCTCTCATCTACACATTATCAAACCATTAAAAAAAATCATCAGTTTCCCATTTTGGATCAAACAATGTATCAAAATGGAACTGGAACCGTAACATGTGAGATTCATTATGTTAAGGAATTAATTTGTTCCAGTGTAGCAAGATGGCTGACTTTCTCAAGGTGCTAAATCATGGGCATGTTTTGTCATGTGACAGGGGTCTTATACAAACATTTGTGAGCAGTTTCTTCAGGGGTATGATAAGGCTGATAAGGTCAGCTTACAAACCTTCAAGGGATTCCCTTACAAAAAGTGAAGCATTAGGCGTGATCTGATTGGATGGATAGAGGATCAAAAGGTGGGCAGGTCATTACTACCATACCCTCAGGTAAGGTGCCTAGAGCTAATCGTCTCCAGTCAAATGCAAAAGAGAAACAAACAGGTAAAAAAAGCTGCTCGAGGTAAAAGAGTCAGCTGAACAAAGATGAGTACTTCCACATCTATGATTAGGAACATAGAAATAGAGGCAGATCTGTTCTGGAATAGGAAGTATTTCTGTTCAACATCCATCCCTGTTCCTGACTGAGGGGGGAAGATAGGGGCAACTTCAAAAGGCTCAACAAATCCAATTTTCTTCTCAGGGTCTGTGTGTACCACAGGAGCATTACCTGCGAGGCTACCATTTAATGGGGCAGTAATTCAGTGTAAGCACATTCTGTTCTGTAATCTCCAATCTACATCCAGGTCGGGGGTCAAACAAATTAAAAAAATGGAGGAATGTACAATAGCAATAAAGTTGGAGAGAAAAGAGTAGAGTGGCAATGAGGAAGAACACAAGGACACAAGTTTATACAATTCTCCACATAGAAGAATTACTGCACTTGTAGCATACATTATGCATTCCCTGTTTGCCAGTTGTAATTACTGTCTAGTTTCATATATTTATTTTGAATGTTTATTTATCCCCATTTCTTTCCTTTTTTTCTCTCTCTCTCTCAGAATCTGGAATGTGAAATTACAAGTGCGAACCCAATTAATTGTCGCAACAACATCCTTTTTATTTTTTTAACTTTTCAATCCTCCAGCTGAACTCTGCAGTCATTGGACGAGAGGGCTGCCTTTCATGCATGGCTGATGCAGGCAGACCCCAGGTATCCAATCGACCGGAGGTATCTCTAACACCCCGTCAGCTGATCCCTCCCCCTCCAGGGCAGCGCTATAGTGATGCACTGCAAAACCAAAAAATAAGTCTTAACAAACATTTTTAGTCTTATGTTTAGATGTCAAATCTTATTTTGGTTGTATTTCTTTTTGCAAAATAAGACAAAAAGATTGCCAATGAGAGTTTGACTAATTTCAAGATTTGCCAATTGGGTTAAGACAACTTGTCAAGCAAAAAGTAGCTTAAAGCAAGCTAATATTTTCAACTTGAGAGAAGAGGTTTTAAGTCTCAATTTTAAGAATAAATCACTTGTTTTTTTGCAGTGTGTCCTGTGGGACTCCTGGCCACAGATCGTCACTGGTCCAATCATATCTGGTCCAATCATCTCTGGCCCAATCAACACTGGCCCAATCATATCTGGAGCTCCGTGTCGCTGTCCAATTCCAGGCCCCTCCCCCCTCTCAGTCTCCCGCTAGTCTCTCTGTGGAAAGATAAGTATCTCCCACAATTAAACCTCAAAGGGCCCATTCAACTTTAAGATACCCATCTCTCTATCTACATATACACCCCATCTTTCTCTTTCTTATCTCTCTCTCTCTCTCTCTCTCTCTCTCTCTCTCTCTCTCTCTTTCTCTCTCTTATCTCTCTCCCTCTCTGCTGATATCCCCATCTTTACAAATATTTTTTGTAATATTTTTTTTCAGTTGCTCAAGGGTCCAGGTTTTGCCACACACCAGGCTATGCATCTTTGTGCGTTGGCCTTGGATACAAAGGGGTTTCCAAACGACAAGCCCTGCCATTTTGTACCCTCATCATGTGATACGGGTGCTTTAAATCTGTATCGGCTGTAAATGGGCAAATCCTTATTCATTTGCAGAGTCTTTAAAAAAAAGACAGGTTGAGGATGATGAAACTATGCGTTTAGTCTTTCCTACGTCACCAGCTGCAGATTAAAATGCCATTTTGGCTTGACAGTATGTTATGACCGCATGGTTGTACAAAGCTGCAGATTGGATGTATGGATTCTGTCTCTCACTGTCCTCTTTTAGGCCGAGGCAAGTGTTAGTTTGGTTGGGAGGGGGGGGGGCAGAGTGTGAATTCTGAAACAGTGTAAATACTGGCCTGTGATCCTGAATAATCCAATCAGATAACTCATTTCCATCTGCCCGAGGCACTCTATTAGTAGAATAGAAATTCAATTGGAATTCTCATTGCCTGTTTGTTTGCCTTCATCCAAACAAATAAGGATGAGGATGCATTTTAAACACGGCTAGCCCAAGGCCTTGTCCTCGTGGTGCGCTCACACTACAGCCAATTAAACTTACTGCAGTGAAACCCATCAAAACACGTTTCATAAAATTTGCACTGCAAACATTAAACAACTGATTTGACAGCCCGAGAAGGAAATAATTTTGGTCTGGGCTCCAGAGAGTTATGCACTTTTATATACTGTATATATTCATGTATTATAATTGTAAATCAAAACAATGGTTGATCAAATTACATGAGTCAACTTCCAACAATGAAAAACAATGACAATTTAAAGCAAATGCTTCCAAACTAAAAGCAATTTTACCTATTTAAATTATTACCATTTAATATTCCTTTTAATTGAGTTACTATTTTGGTGTATCTTTTGTTTATTGTCTACATAAAAAAATATATCTCATACTAATAATATATCTACTAATAAAACATTATGGCAAAACATTTGTTTAGGGATCAAACAGATGTTTTTTTTTTTGTC